>KN166265.1:5233-25840 GCA_000757745.1 Steinernema scapterisci
GGAGTTGGGCGAGATCTGGACGATCCGAGAACATCCTTGAACGGGAATCCTGGTTCTAACGGTCAAAGATCTAGAATTTGTACTGCGCCTGCTTCCGGATCCATAGTCTACGGATCGTGAGCCAGGAAATCAAATTTCAGCCGAAGTATTAGATGCATGCTGCATTTTTGCATTGTTCACCTCGAAATGCCGACTCGAATATGTTGTTTTTTGTTGTGCCACATTGGCGACAACATCCCACGCGACAAATGACCGCAATTCTATTTTTGGACCCTCATCGGGATCAACTTGATTTTGTCAAATTGAGATCATAGTTCAAATCCTTAGAATAGCAGTTCCCAGCTATGCGACTTCCTCCTTGTTCCCATAGGCGCTCTATCCCCGTGACCCCACATGACCTGCTTTTTAATGTTGCCTCAAGAGCCACTTCAAAAACGTGAACGTGCGTTTGCTTGCGTGGCCGTTGAGGACTGTAGTCAACCAGGAAACGAAGCTAAACACGACTCATTATGTCGTGTGCGCCGACATTCCCTTGTTATCATTAAGCCTCTGACGCATTAATTATTCTGACCTATGGCAAAAATGTGTTTTTACAAGAGAGTCGACTTGGCGAGAAATTAATGGCTCCGATGCTAGACTTCCATAGTTCTTTCAAACAGACTACAAGCGTTCTTCGTTTTTGTTTTCGGCTAAAAAACGAAATTTCCGTCCGAATTGAATCCGTGCAATCCTTTCCCTCAAAAAACAAGAATTGACCGTTTCCGAAACGTCATCCTTCGCGATCTCATATTTCCTCGGAAACCTCACCTACTCATTCTGTCCCTATCGCGTGTGTCTCGCTCTTTAAATGCTTTGCTTTTGATTTTCAGCCTGTTTTCCATTTTTATCTCGCTTTCTGATCTGAGATTGGAGGCGGTAAAATGGTGGTCTTTAATTAAATGTAGAACTTTGGAAGCTAAATGGATAATCTTGAGAAATGATCTTAATTCACGGTCGTCTGTGAAAACAACTACACTCCAGACACAGATTTAACGTCTTTCAAACTTACAAAAATGAGTTTCTTCCAGCATTGGGAATGTTCGGTACCATTATTTCTCCAGTCCTGACCTTAAACAGTACTTGGTGTCTTCCTAAATTTTGCTGCCCAAGGTGCAAAACTAATTTTTTGAGTTGTTTTTTAACCACCGTCGTGTCTCCTCATCCCCTCCGCCCCTTTCCTTGCAGAGGACTATTTTTTATGTTTGTCTCTTATTGCTCAATTTAGTCCTCACGCGCAACGTCGTGCGTTTTCGGTTTCCTCCGAAAAATAATAATAGCTTCCAAGTTCGTGCCAACATGTTTTAAACTCGCGCCGTCAACGCCCGTTTCCCCAAAGGAATCCGCGGCGACACTTTCGTGGAAATTGTGCAATTCGCTTCTCCATGGACTTCTCCTCATGCTCTCTACCCGTTCGTGCGTGTCCACCCCCAATTTGAGGAGAGGAAAGTGTATTTTACACGTCTAACTTTAGCAGCGCGTCTTCCGTAGACTTTCCGGGACACAATGATTACCGTTCACTGCGTCGCGCTCATGATCGTCACCCTCTTCACCGTTCTCATTCTTACCACACATGCTCAGATTGATATGGAATCTGTGAGTTTCGCTCTTTTTGTGATTTCTGGTCTTTGACGCACGAGTTTTCAGCAAGGCAAAGAGTGCAGCTCTGCGTTCCATTGTTGGAAGACGGAACCAGTTAACGAAGATGGCCTACCGTTAAGTTTAAGCGGTAAGTGGTGATTAGTTTTAAGGGCGGCTGTGGTAAAAGTATGTCTTTAGGGAGACTGTCAAAACGGCTGGAAATCGGTGGATCGCTGGGAGGACGAGGAAGTGAGTTATTTTGGGAATTCATGAGTTTTCTTTCTTGCATTTGTGATCTTTGTACAGCTAGTGGTGAACTGGGAGCGGTAAAAGTCTTTCGAACCCCAAGATTTATACCATAATCAACTAATATCCTCTTATTTCCAGACAAATGCAGATGTCGAGAAGGATTCTGCCAACTCTACGTCATCCCGACCCGAACCTTCCTCCCCTGTGAAGAGTTCTGACAGCCGCCCGAATCTCGCTGTCGACGATCTCATAGCGCTGTCGATCTGTGCGTACACCGTTTCGCTAGTTCTCGGAGGGTTCTTACTGTTTCTCTGTTTCACTGTCTCTTCATTAATCGTGTGCACCGAAGTTCTGATTCAGAATATTACTGCACATTGTAAAAACATCCAGACAGCGAATACAAGAGTAGAAATATCAAATCTTACAAGTAGAAGACAAATTAACAACCGGCACAGTGGGAGGAGCGTTGTCCGTACTCGTAGTTGGTTTGGTATCCTCCGCCGCGACGCTGTTGGCTCTGGTATCCGTTGCCGTAGCCGCTGCCATAGCCGCTGCCGTAACCGCTACCGTAGCCGCTGCCGTAGCCGTTGTTTCCACTGGACGAGAAGCGGTGGTCGCCTGCAAAAGTGGAATTACGAGATGAAAAGGACAAAATCAACCCCAAATGATTAAGTTTCCAAAATGAGCAGGATTGGCAAGGCAGCATAGCTCCCACAGTGAGACCAGGTGACCTGATCTCACAGGTATCCAATCTACTTATTTCCAAACAGCAAAAGCGGGCAAGAGCAGTATAAAATGTGGGAAAACCCTTACGCATATCTCCGTCTCCGGTCCGTCCACCCCATGATCCGTGGTTGCTCCTGCGCTGGTCGTGGTAGTCGGTCGATGAGAAGCCACCTGAGAATGGACCCTTGTAAAAAATGAAAGAGATTTCATATGTCCTAGATAATCTAGGCTCCCCATGACACCATTTTGACAATCCCCAAAAGACCCATAAGCCGCTGCAGCCCCAAAATGCTTGTGGGCTACATTTCTGCCTGCTTGCTGCCATAATTGTGAAAGCGATTTACCCTTAGATCCACTCGAACTGATCCGGGTGTTCGATGTCACGACGACGTGAGTAGACGATGAGCGGCCGTGACTTCCTTGCCATCCGTTGCTGGTTCGAGAGCCATCTGAAAATTAACTCATTAACTGCGTTTTTCCACTGTTCATTGTTGCTTACCATAGACGATGGGACCGCTATTGCACAAGCGTCCTCCATTAACGCGGTCGTGGCACTGTGAATCGTAGTCTAAAACACCCAGATTTCGATAACCACCAACATAGCTGATATCCTTACTGTCCACAGCCTCGCAAAGCTGACCTCCGTTAACAGTTCGGCACAGAGTTTGACCTCCGTCGCGGCGACCGCTCGAGTATCCGGAATTTCCGTGGTCGTAGCTAGTGCGATAAGAACGGCGAACGCGAGAGTGGAGGTAGACCACATTTTCTGAAACATCGCGTTAAACTATGGCCAGGATTTGTGCCCGTACCAGTCAGGGTGCAGTTGATTCGACCGGATTCGATGTTCCAGCAGGTCATGTCGTTGGGCAGCCTGCAGTCGCCTAAATCAGTTGTTGATGTTATGTGGTGGACAGAAGAAGCCTCGTTGCAGCTTACGGTTCGAGTAGACGTGGAAGCAAACGTCCTTGCCGTGGAAGTTGTTGCACTCGACCTTGAACGCGGAGACAGTGGTTTCGGTGCGGTGCGATGATGGATAACCTCCTTGTCCGCTTCTGTGGTCCGGTTGATCAGGAAGCATAGAGCCATCACCAGGGCGCTCGACTTGCTGATGCTGACGGCAGCCATAGGAGGTTGAATCTGAAAACTTCTTTTTAAATAGTGGATGGAATGTGCTTGACTCACGAGTGTACTGGCTATGCGTATTGGGTTGGAAAGGATCCTGGTCGACCATTTGGTGGCAGATCCGCTGCGTGCGTCTCATCTGGCAAGAGGAGGTGGTGGTGGGTGGCCGAACTTGGTCGGTGTTGCCGCTGCGTTGAGAGCATCCCGTCAAATGCTTGTAGTAGTAGTTGATGTGATCTGGAAACAAGATTTGCTATTTACAGCCATAATAAAGTCAATCATTTACCTGCAGTGGTGCAGTTCCACTCGTTACGTTGGGTGAGCCAGCAGGTCTTGTCGTTGGGAGTGTTGCAGTCCACTAAACGTGGAAAATTTTAATGGGAAAATTGGTGTTTGCGACTTACTGTTAGGGTAAATCTCGTAGCAGAGCATGCGATCGAAGAACATGTTGCATTCCTGGCGCATGGTGCAATCAGTCTCCTGGGCTCGGCGCTGTTCCTCGATCTCACGGCGACGCTGTTCTTCCAGTTCGTGGCGACGCTGTTCTTCCAATTCGTGGCGACGGCGCATCTCCAACTCATGCTGGCGCCGTTGCTCCTCCTGGATCTGGCGCTGCTGTTCCTCCTGGATTCGGCGTTGTTCCTCGATTTCACGGCGGCGTTGCTCTTCTTCGATTTCGCGGCGACGCTGCTCAATTTGCAGGCGACGTTGTTCCTCCACTTCGTTGTGGCGCGTGTTGTGGTTGACTAGAAAAATAAAATTAAGAATTTTCTGGACATTTATCACATATATTACCATGAGAAGTGACTTCTTCGGGAGGCCCATCAGGAATCAGTTGTCCATCTCCAGGACGCTCCAGTTGCTGGCCCTGTCCGCATCCATATTCGAAGTGTACATTTCCTGAATATCTGCAATGAGCACAACCATAACATGAGCATCGCCTCACCGTAGCTAGTCCTGTATCCACGAGAGCTTCCTTGCACACGCTGCGCATATTCCTGTTCTTGAGTCCTCCACTCCTCGTAGGGACTGTTGGGGAGCGTGTAGCGGCATTGATGTCCTCCATCGTGCTTCCGGCTGCATTCCCACTTCCGTTCCGAGTGGTCGTAGACACGCTGGCTTCCGTAGAGCTTCGAGCAAGCGGTCCTGTGAGTGTTCAAGTAGTCCAAATCGGCTGAAACGGGCAGATTAAAATGGGTGAAAGTGTCAAGTACTCACCGGTATTCGTGCAATTCCAGCGTCCTCCAGAGATGCTCCAGCAGGTCAGGTCTTGGGAGATCTCACAGTCGGCTAAAAGTGGCTTTTAAAATGGCGATTAAAAATGAGGTTGCGACTTACGGGTGTTGTAGATAGTGTAGCAGATGTTGCGGCCATAAAACGAGGTGCACTCAGGGAAGAAGTGCGGCTGACTCGTGCGCTTCACCCGCTTGTCTGCAAACACAATTCGTACTTCGATGCGAAGCAAGTTCCGGTAAAGTTCATACGGCCATTCCGCCGCTCTCATGGATTTCCAATTTTGGCCAATTCGGCAATTCCGGGGAAAACCTGGCTGACGCAATATAATGAAAGGCTAGCTGGGTTTGGGACATTTCGAAAATCCCGTGAAATCACCACAAAATAGAAAAATTTCGACGAGCTGCAATCTACAGTATCCAAGCTGCGCCTGACGCCTCCTCACGCGCAGTTCCCCCACACGCTCTCTCTCTCTCTCTGAGACTAGACTTCAGCTGCCCAAGTTGGGCTAAGTTTCGTGCTAGCGCTCATTCCAGAAAGGACCCAGAAGAGTGGCTGAAATTCGATGGGTTCAATCACTCTGGATTGTGCCCCGTTGTCTCTGGATCGGCTCTCTTCGGCCGCTCTTTCCAACGTCCCCGTTTCCCACTCCTTTCCGGTCGCCATAGACACCGCTGACTGTCGCCTAACCTCTGGAAAGTTCTGTTCTTCAAGGGCTATGACGAAAAGAAGCTTTCCCAAGCAGTCTCTGAAAGTTTCATGCAACTCGAAATCATGCAAGTTTATTTGGCTGCTATTTACAGATTCTAGGTACAAACATATAGAGAAGAAGAAAACATGCTGTTCACGGACGGACATTAAATCATGCAAGAGACAATTAACGTAAACAAAAAGATCATGCAATGGGTGAGTAAAAGAACACAGTTAACGACCCCAGATTCCATAGTAGGGGCTAGAGCCTCCATACCAATTTCCATAAGGAGACTGGCGGCCCTGACGACCTCCGAACGCGCGGTTTCCCCAGCCGTTATTGTTTCCACGGCGTCCTCCAGAACCTGAACGGTTCCACTGGCCAGAGCTTCCACCACCCTGGATGCCGCCGCCTGGCCGGTTCCATTGTCCCGAGCTGCCCCCTCCGACGATGGTCCCTGTGCTGGGACGAGTCCACTGGCCGGAGCTACCGCCGCCCTGAATTCCGCCGCCGTTCCAGCCGCCGCCTCCCGGGCGGACGCCGCTTCCAATGCCACCGCCTCCGCCAGGTCGGACGCCGGAACCGATTCCACCGGGTCTAACGCCGGAGCCAATTCCTCCGCTTCCACCTCCCCAGCCAGGCTGGACCCCAGAACCAATTCCGCCGCCTGATCCACCTCCAAAACCGCCACCGCCGAAACCCGCACCTGATCCGATTTGACGAGAGACGCGGGCGCCGTGGCCAATTCCTTCTTCGACGTTCACTCCTTCGCCGATTCCACCTTCGGTGCCTGAAACCAAAGGGTGATTAGAATAAGATTTTAGAAGCGTGTAAAATCAAGTATTTTAAGAGTTCCTAAATTCTAAACAGCAGGTGAATTTCAATTTTGAAAGTCCTAAATTGCTTACCTTCCGCACTTGGCGCCACTCCAGATCCAATTCCTCCGACCGACGTTCCAGATCCGATAGCTGCAACAGTCGTCCCTTTAAGAACGTCCCCTCAAGGCTCACTTACCTGATCGCTTACGCTCAGCCTCGACACCTTGACCGATTTCTCCAAACGTAGCAGATATGCCTGAAATGCGACAATTTAGATTCAGGAACAACAACGACATCAACGTACCCAAAAGGACGAGAAGTGGGATGGACGTCCACCACTTCATCTTGGCGATTCTCTCGGAAGACTCTGATCTGAAACCGAACGATGTGACTTTAAACCGACGTCGCAGGCTCCCCTCGTGAACCTGTGTAATAGGCGTGAAAAACGCGCGCTCATACATCAACCAGCAGATCTGCCGCGCCGTCTCCGCCCTTTTGGCCAAAAAGCGATTTGGGGGTGAGTCACTGGGAGCTTGCATACATCTCTCTGAAGCCTGAGACTTCTGAATGAGTCACGAGTAATCTACAGGACGGACACAAAGTGATGTTACCGCCAGAACAGGAAATCCAGATATCTACCGTTGCATATCAAAGTGATCATAAAACAGCTGTTTCTGCAGCAGCACAGAAATTCAAGTTTCATGTCGCGCGCTCGCGCAAGTTTGCTTCCTTACTCGAAAATGGGTTTTAATAGAGAGTTGCGCGCTAGGAACCAGTTTCAGGCAGAATAACCTTGTGCTAATCGACCCGGTGACGCAACAAGTCAATTGCTTGCAATTAGTATAATCCATTTCCACTCCAGAGAATCAGTTGATTATTCATGTGTTGACCTAGTAGGCGTCTGTTGGGCAGATAGACAGACCTTCTTAAGAATTCAAGAGTCGTCGAATTAGAAGGACAAACGAGTTTTTTTCGCTGTTTGCTTTGTTGCACGTCATTTGGCACTCGGAAAGTGGAAAGTACGTTCAACGACCGGAACGGTAGAATTCGATTGGCAGGAAAAGGTCGGATTCGGCGGTCAAAAATTAAAACTCTATCAACGTTTTCGGTTTCTGAAATCAAGTCTCTGGACTTCACAAGAATACTGTAGACGATAGCCACTTTTAAGTAATCTGATCACTCAGGGTCAACGCTTAAAATTCGTTCCTGACTGCTGCCTCAATTCTATTTGTGCCTAAGAAATACCATAAAATGCACGCTTATGGAACACTCACCCGGAAACCGAGATCCCCCTAGAAAGAAACTTGAAATTTGAGGTTTCAAGCCAACAGAATTTGCGCTAATCGGCTGAACCCAATTATGTCGTTCCACCTTTTCATCTCTCGCGTCCAGCAAACAAAGTTCAAACCATTCCGTCTCAAACCTTTCTGGGTCTAATGAGTTCGCCGAAAGCATAAAAATGAAACAAACAATCAACTGAAGGAAGTGAAGCCCGGATGACCTTGGAATTTACAGCTTTTCTGACCTTGTACAACCAAACTATATGAGAGTGCTCTATGAGGTTTACTGTGGTAAATGGAGCATGCAAACAAGCTGAGGGTTCTTGAGCTGTTTTCAAGACTTATGGCGCGAGTTTTCCATGTTTTTCAAATTATAGAATCCGGTTTGCGCTAATGCAAACAACAGCGAAAAATGGACTGCGGTCCGGAAGTGAATCAATCACAAACGTGATGCGGATCTCTGCGCCTAAAGGTTTAAAACTCAGACAGCAAAGAGGAAACTGTTTGGCCAGTCAGTGGCACTTAACTACCGTAACCCAGTATACCCATGGCGCCTGGTCGTTTAGATCCACTCTGTCATTCAGCCCCAACCTGAAGGAGAGACACGGGCTTATGGTAGCCAATTCAAGGAGCAAAGTCTGATGCATGCCGAATCTAGCTAAAATCTTCATAAAGCGCTTCCTGATTTCGTTGTCACAAACTACATGCCAATAGAATTTTACACCGGCCAGAAAATGACAGAAACAACTTATCAGCGAATACAATCAGAGATTCTGTTTATCGTGCTTTTAGAAAACATAACACAGCGATCACGCGTGCCCTGATCGCTCTGATCATCGAAATCTCCGTTTGCACTTTGCTCCAAACGCTAAACTTCCTTATCCCTCTCTCCGGGTTCCTCGAGCAAGCTCTCCTCGCGCTGATTTAAAATGCGACTCACCAGACTCCAGACGACTGAAGAACCGACGAACAAGACGAGAAAACCCTCAAAGTGCACCTCTTCCCTCAGGCCACGTTTATATTTACGCTTACACCCGCTCTCCTCTGAGGCCGCCAACCTGCACGCGGCTACAGTTTTTCATTGTGCAGATTACAACGCGGAGACAATACATCAAGCGTTGGAGAACCCACGTCGTCCGTTTATCTCCGTCGAATCTGGATAAAAACTATGGCACATGTTGTGGTGAATCAGCAAGCGACGATCGGGACATGTGCTAATGAACCCAGCGCTCCTGGAGAAGCCATTTATTAAAATTTGGGATTCTAAGAGGAAGCCGTTTGCACACGTGTGCTGATCGATTTCGGCACAATTTCAGTAAATTGTTCGCATACCTTGACTTGACGATCTTCCTATATCCGTTCAGCGAACCTGCAATACGCTCATCACCTTCTGTTCCCAGTGCATGATTCCGTCATACTTAACTACTGCTGAAGAAAGCAATCATAATCGCAACAACCAAAGAGAATCCAAAACATCAAGAACAGTTATCGCTTAAGCAGTATATAACCTTTATTTCAACACCTTGCAATTCAAACATAAACCCGTTTCAGTCAACATCTTCGTCTACGACTGGCTGCAACACCGAAGATAAAATATTCCTACCAACGTTGATGTAAAAGTGAATCCGCTGGTTGGTAAAGATGAACGTTCGCCACAGAGTAAACAGTCCGATTTGGGCGAACACTGCCCGACGTCCGTTCAGGAGGGCCAGGAATCCTCGAATCAGCTTCATCGTAGAATAAACGTCGAGGAGAATCTCGAAGGAGTCCCACCAGGTGAGGTCGACGTGAGGCAGGCACCAGTCTCGGGGGTACTTCAACTCCCAGTGTTTCTTGTATATGTGCCTAGAAATAGTGAACAGGTATTAAGCAGTAAAGATCTTAGCAAAATATGATAAGCCTGAATCCATGAGCGAAGTTAAGAAAAACACCACATAGATCACATTACGTTATCAAGACATGTTTCATGACAGAAATTAATAATTTAAAAACAACTTACTTGCACGTGGAACACTGACTCTGTTGCTGGAAAGGCGCCACTCTGAGCCAGTGGTCGAAGCAAACAGAGTGGACGTATCTGATGCTACCGGAACACTTGCACGGGGTCAGCCACCGACCCACGTCTTCATCGGAGAAGCAGTATTTGCATTGCCGCTTCGATCCGCAATCGTCCTCGGCAATCACTTCCACGTCGCAATCCCAGGATTGTCCGCTTCCAGCAGACGATTTATCGCTGGGTGAGAGTGCGTCCGTGTGCATCTGAAAGAATGGATAGGGTTAATGAAGCCGGGATGTTAATAAATACCACACGGATCCCCGATACACACGTAATGGTAACAATATAAGACCGCCATTCACGGCTGACCATTCCCGTTAACCTGTAACGCATGATAATGAAGGTGGTCGAATCGCGCTCAAAATCAAACGCATATGTTCGTCACATCTTGCTTGCTGCCTCATCACTACGCGCAAACTTTACATTATATCACGATCAGTTTGCCAAACAAGAAACCGACTTGAGCCACGAAATTCATGAAGATGACACGAATGTGATGCACACTTGCAGAGGCGACGACCTGGAAAGGTTACACAGAAATCATAATTACACGACCCGATCCTGCGCCGAAATTAGAAAATGGTAATAATAAATCATAGTAAGAAACGATATTATCATGCTCCACTCTAGCAGGAGCATCGCTGGCCGCGTTCAAACGTGTCTGCTTGCTACAAAGGCATAATAATCCGGACAAATAGGAATAAAGTCTGAAGAATTAAATCGTTGGTCGATATATCCGTCAGCTGATCCGTGATTCCGGCCGAGGAGTTCCAAGTGTGACGACTGCCCGTTTCAATGTGGGCGCATTTGAGTGAGACCTGGAAAAAGAAATATGGTTATTTAAGCTACAATATAAATGCACGGCAGAAACGTAATTGCGCGACGATTCATAATACTAAGGCTACAAGATTCTCGTCGATCAGCTGACTCAGAAGCGCGGCAAGCGGTGACCCACGAAACAAGCAGCAAATGCGCAAACAAATTCATATAATGAGCGCGGTTCCTTAACAGCTGCTCTCAAGTAAAACCGATTTCGCCATACTCTAAATTTCAAAATTCGCCTTTCAACGCGTCAGTATCAGCGAAAACAGCAAATGGGAATAGCGAATGTTAAAAACGTAAATTCGGTTTATAATTACTACATATCCACGACACGCTCAAGGCGATCCACAGCCGTCAATAGCGATCTCATCACCAATTTAGGATCAGCTGATAATCTCTTCCAAAAACAACCGATAATGTTGATTTGCTTAACAGATGACTGCGCAGAAGAAGAACGACTGCCAACTGCGTTGGGTTGAGAAAGCAAATCGCGGTGAGACCGAAAAAAGGCAGACTGATGCCTCTCGACGAAACTCTTCGCTGGCAGTAAGAACGATTGCGAAAAAGTTGGGAAATCACGCCTATACGGCGAGGGTGACTATTGTGAAATCGCGGAAACTGACGATGTTTGTCACATAGAACTGAAGAGGGACGCCTTTGCTCGCCAATCAATCACCAGTTCGCCATAAATGTTTGCCTGAGGATCTAGTGAACCCATAAGCAGGCCTTTTTGCTGTAAGAACTGGAATAGGTAGAAGTTCCCACAGTTTCTGGTTCTAGACACTCCCTTTACGAGGCTGCTTTCCACAAGGGTTCCAACGAGAATCTTCTCACGACTGGAGACGAAGATCGATGATAATTTTTCGAAGTTTGCAGGAAACGACAGCGTTAGCTACGAACATATTCCTTAAGATCTTTTCTTAGCAAACGGAGGACATTTTGTTTATTGTGGATTACAGAACAAAATACAGGTGGTAAGTAAATGGGAGCCTTGAGCAACATGGTATCAAACCACGGCGGTGTGCTGTCACTGGGACAATGAAAAATATTGTTGCAAAAAGTAAAAAGAAATAAGCGAGCGAACGGTACACACGCCAAATCCGTTAAAAATAGGATGAGCGCCGGTTGAAAAGATCAGAAAAAGTAGCTTACGAGACCAATTGTGTGAGAGAGAGAGCGCGAGACAAGAGAGGGATCCGAGACTGTGCTATGAGGATAAGGACGAATATAACCCGAAGGAAGAGAAATGAGAGATTCGAGCATAAGAGCAGAAGTTACATGAACAATCAGTGATACAGCGCCGTTTAGATAGACCAGTGAAGAGAGATATACTGGAGCAAAAATCAGAGTAAGGCAGACTTGGAGAAACCAGGGGATCGATAGACAAGCTGAAATACTGGAGCGCCGGAAAGGGTAGTGGTTTAAACGTCATAAGTGAACGGCAGGGAAACTGATAAGGGAATCTTGGGGTTGAGCAATAATAAGAGCCTAGGTTACAGCGAGGACGGAGAAGTCCGATAGATGCTGGAGATGGATACTGTAGCGGTGATAGGAACATCGGTGTCGTCGTTATGCATGGGCTTTTCCATCTCCGCCAGATGAATCCGACAAGCCGATTGTTGAAGCGTGGCCACAGCGATTTCATACGTATGCTAAAAACAGTCAAATCAGTATTCAGCCTAGCAAACGGAATGCTAGCCTACCTCCAGCATCTCATGAGCTAAACCCGTAATCGCAATTTTGCTTTTCTCTTTCTGTTCGTGGCGTGCGTTAAACTTGGCGAGCGTCGTTGGTCCGCTGTCGGGATACTGACGGTTGCGCATGCCTTCAACCAAAAGGTAGAGCGAGAACTTCTAAAGTTAGAAAACATTACAATCAACTGATAAAAAGCTGCAGATTCCTAAGGCCTAAAGAATTTTGGGTCGGATTTGCCAGTGGCCAACAATCGCAACGAAATGCAACGCATGGAAATGCGAACGGTTCCAAAGAGATTCTCCATACTTACCGACTGATAGCACTTTTCGAATTGTTTCATTTCCGTTTCAACCATTGCCAAGCTCCTGAAATAGTTGTCGCAGTGCCGTACAATGAATTTGAGCCTTGAAAACTCTTCCAGGTATTCCTCTCTGAGACGCTCGTTTTCAAGGAACGCTTGTAAAATTAAGCCAGCGAGCTTTCCTTTACCATTCATGAGCATCAGCTGGAGAGTGCTCCTCTGCAAGAAGGACGTGAAAGATCTCCCACCTGAAGAAAGCGACTTACCAAACGATCTTCGAACGTACACTTGGTATTGTTCTTCTGCCGTCTCGACTCGCCTTTCGGCTTCTTTCTCGGTTTCGTCTTCCACTGTTGCTTGCTCATGACCATGCTGCCGCTTCTGATTTCTTCCACCAAGCCGTCTTTCATCAGCTTCACCGCCATCATCATCCGATCGTTTTTTTCCTCCGCATCCTAGAAACATTATTAAAACTTATTCTGTTGCAATATAAGCTTAAGACTTACAATCTGCTCCTCGCCACGTGATTTTCCGTATCCAGTAATGGTGAAGGTATGCGTTTCGGCGTCGTAACGAAGATCGTTCATGATCTCAATGCGCTGTTGGAAGTCAACCGAGCGCATTCCGATGGCACGAATCTTGCTTTCGCACTGCCGCATTCTGTTATAGGCCTTCTTGCGGGCATCCCTCACGAATTCCGTGTTGAACACCGTATATTCCATGGCACTCTTACCTGAAAAGCAAACCTGACATTTTGCAAAAATGGAGAAATAACATCACGAACAAGCACGACAATATCGGTAAGGTGCCATGCTTCATAGGATCCGGTAGCTTCAAACAGTCAGACCCGAGTCCGAACCGGACAAGGACGGAAGCCAAGCGGAAAACGTAAATCACCTTCGGGTTTCATGCTCGCTGCAAGAAATCCGGGAAATACTGCGATGTCGTGATAAGCCGTTTTTCCCTTCAAATCGGCGCTCAGATCTCACGGAGTACGATTGGTTCTGTCCTGCTTCTCCGCCGTCTCAGCAGGTACTGGCACTAACCAATCTGCTTCACCAATTTGCATCATAAGGCAAGCGGTTTTCGAAGCGGCGGATTGGTGAATACGAGGCGCTGTCCTCAGCAAATACCGTACCCAAAGGCCATGCATTTCGACATAAACGTTCTCGACGCCCGCAGTTTCCCACGAATTCCGACAAGTCTCGACCTCCGAAAAGACGACCGCTCCTGCTAATCGAAAACGGTGAATTTTTCCCACGAGAACTCTTCTGCTTGACTAATCACAGTTCTCGGAACGCGGTTTCTTTAAGGATACTGTTCTCAAAGGACATGGATTGGAGAACTTGAATCTCGACATAGCAATCTCGACATAGCAGGTCCGTCAACGCCGTGATCTCGTACGGCTAGGATTCTGCAAAGCGCCGACGCCCTTCACAGTCGGCAGGAGTCAAGGCACCAATGGGAACAAACGATCAAAGCGTTTAAGAAGTCTTTGCCACCGATCCGGCTATAGAAAACGCCGACGGGGAAGCGCATTCCTGCCGGATGGCTTCGCTGTCGACGCTGGGCGGCGCTGTTTCATCTAGGGAATACGGTGACCGTTGGGAGCCCCTATGGAACGATGGGCTACCGCCTTCGCTGACGGTTCTTCACAGCCTCCGTCGCCTTTCTGTACGTGCAATAGAAACCAACACCAGCAGAGATTTCAAGCGACAGGGAAGCTCTTCCTCACCGACATCAACTGCCAGCGGCGAGGACAAAAACAACGATCGAGCGCTAACCCGGAAGCCAGAATGAATGGAGAAAGTTTGAATATGGAGAGAGTAGCCAAATCTGCGATTGACAGCAACAGATCATAACTAGGAGCCGACTGTTATGATAAACAGAATAACCAATTACTGTGAAAACGGCATCTATCAGCACCTTAGCACCGATAACCAACCAATCCGAATAAACTCGGCGCTGTCCCTCACATGAATCTGAAACCAGCGCCGGTAAGCGAGCAAGCCATTCTGAGCGACGCCGCGTTCCGATCGCACAAGCGGTTAAGATGTCTCAACGCTGTAGCGCGTTAGCGGACACCAAATGAGAAGGCAAAACTGTGGGGATTGCCTCTAGGCGAACTGACCTTTTATAAAAGGACATCGAAGAAAAGGAGGAGGCAAGGAGAAGCGCGCGTGACAGCGCTGGCCGCATCCGTTCGCCGCCGGTTGCCGGTCTTTCCCCGTTGACAGCCTTCTTTGAGGACCCGCAGAGCGACAAGTACGGTTTCAGAGCGACCCGCCGCAAATGCGAGTTGAATAATAATTTTGGGAGCGAAAAGGGCAGATAAAGTCGTCCTGCGCTCGTAAAAAGCCGGAATGGCACGTAAAGGTGAAGAGGTTGGGTCTCACACTTATTATGAAGTGCGTGGGACTTCAGAAGTCTTCGGAGAAAGTCAGAAAACATCAGAAACTAGTTGGCTGTCGCTAACACAACATTCATTATCAAAATCCCTGACCCTAAAGCAAAACATCAAGTCAGTCTCAGTGAATTAGTGTAAGCGTGCGGTCCTGGAGCTACCACAGCCACTCCCCATTGGATCTACATCAGCTGATCACGGTTTCGATATCGATCGCAGCACTAAATCGGCAAAAATATGCAAAAGTCAAAAAAGTTGTGCTCTAAGAAAGTGCGGGCGGCGTCGAGGCGCGTCAGTGCGGAAGCCGCCGCCGGCTATTGTTACAAAAGACAAGTGATCCGATCGTCTTCTGCAAGCGTAGATTGCCATTCACGGAACGCCCTCACGCGATAGACATAAATTCGCATGGCAGCTTCGTATGGCGGAAAAAACAAAGTTGTTTTAAAATTGAATTTATTTATTTTTGAGTAACAAAGAAAACGTAGGAATTAAACCAAATCCGTTGAAGACGAAGACATCTGCTGAACTATTTTAGGAGTACCAGCCATCTTTTGCTTCTCACGGTAACGTTGATTTTGGACCCAACGCTGAACCCGACTGTAACTGACTTTGGCTCTTTCAGCCACTTCCTCCTTCTGCTGTCGGCTTGGGTTGGGCGTCTTTCGGAACAGCCCCTCAAGGAGTATTAGCTGCTCGTGACTAAAGTTTTTGCGCTTTTGACGCTTTTCTTGCGAGGATACTTTGTCAAGCGTATTTCGAATCATAATCTTGAAATTCGGGTCATGGAGCGCCTTGAGAACCACGTCGACTTGCTCATGTAGCGGCATGCTCATGGAAGAGGACGGATTAGAAGTCGGGGCTTCGGTGTTCATATTGAGACTCCTGCTTGGTATGCTTGTCTGGTGTTTGAATCGTCTTATATGTTTAGAAAGTAATGCCGAAAAGCATCGCTTTGGCAGGCGCTGGGAAGATGGACGATACCGACGTTGCCAGTGCAGGAACAGGCATTACTTCTTGCACCAATGCTCTCCACCAGTGGCAAGAACGCCGCTGTCCAACAAGCTCCATTTCCTTGTCCGCTGTGGGCCTTGTTTGAGGATGGAATTTTTGGCGGTTTTGAGCTTCCGCAGAAGAAGCCTTCGCATCGCAGAAATCCGCAGCGGGAGAAGACTTATTCTCTTTTTTCATCAAAAATGATGCCGTTCGCTGGCATTATTAGCAGGCTGGACGTACTCAGAGAAGATTAATCTGAGCTTGGCTCGTCCACATGTTCAAAACACACAAATATCGAAACCGGAAGCACTGATTTGCAGCTACATTCACAACGCTTTTTAATCAACATTGTAGAGATATCTTGTAAGCTACAAACTACGTGTTGTTGTCGACTCCATCACAAACTACATCGGTAACGGCGCCTCGAATTCCCTGTGTTCATATCCCGTGAGCAGCCAGGAAGCGGTTCAACTGAATGATGCTGTCCAGCTCGCGCACGTACAAGTTCGTTTTGATCATGAACTGAAAAATCCTCACATTAGTCATAATCGACATTTATGAACACGTCTCGCCTTGGAATACAGGGGTTCCATGTCCTTGAGAAGCAGCATCGCTTGCTTGTACAAGCCGTCCAGTCTTGTCTGAAGACGTTCACGTGATTTGCGCGGAGCGCCTGATTGTGAGCTCTGAAGTGCGTCCAACTGTCCTCGAACTTCCTGGGACTGAAACACAAGTAGTAGAGGACGGAGTCAGACAAGGGACAAAAAATGGTTAATGCTGGAAGCTTGAAAGTGAAAATATCTGATATGATCACATCTGATATCCACCCAGGACCCACAACACTTACAAGTCGGCGCGTGTCTTGGACTTTTCCTATCTCCTTCTTGATGTCGTCCATCAACTTTTCCGCCTCCAGACGAGCTTGTGACAGATGAGCTGGCATTATAATGCTTCTATTGAGCGAGGCGAGCCGAGACTAAACTCAATTAAACCGGAATCTACCATATTCGTGCCCTACATTCATCTCTTCGCGCTTCTTCGCCACATTAGCCACGATAACAGCCTGGATATGTGAAACATGCGCGTCCAGCGACTTCTGAGGATCGCCCATATCCACAACTACGTTCTGCAGCAGCCATACGGTAGGTTTGACGGGAACTATTTGGTTTCCTACAGTCATCTTCTGAAACGAGAATTGTTGGATACATGTATGATGAGACCAGACATACGAATCCCGAGGCAAGCGACGAGGCGAAGAATCTTTCTACGTCCCGGATGTAAGCAGTCGACCGCAAGAGAAACTGAAAATCTCGTTGAAAAGGATCATCACAAAACAGATTTACGTGGAACATGAAAGTTTCCGTTACACCGACAATGCTTCTAGACTCGGCCAGCAATCCACTCAGCTCATTTTCTTGACGAAGACGTTCCCACAAACTTGTTTGTGTCCGCATACGACTTCGAAGATCGCTGGCCTAAAACACGATCAAAGGCATATGATACAGTAGACATAATTATGGCTTCAGCTTCTGCCACAGTTGTAAAGCCTAAACGCTTGCCTTCCTCAGATTTTCGGCTGCTTTGGACAAGCTTTGCACCAGTCGGGTCTTCAATTGGTCCACATCTTGTCGTCCGCGTCGGAGTTCTTCTGGGACTTCCATACGCTCAATTATGACGATGTAAGTCTAAGCATATGTCTTGTTAACAAAGGCTGAATAGGACTTCATTACCTCCAGGATCTCGTTCTTTTCGGCCAATATTTTGCCAACGACATCTTGACACTTCTTGATGTAGACGTCGTTTTGCAAACTGATGAGGATAATGTCCTGTTGCGTGGGAGTTGACGATGACAAAGATTGTGAAGTATTCATGGTGACAAGCGATCGAGCGCTTAGCTGGCAACTGAAATCGAAAATTCATTAAGAAAACGCCAAATTGAAGAATTCACGTCTAACCCCCACGCATGACACAGCCGGTTTTACCTCGCGGATCACAATCAGGCAGCCAGTGCTTGAGTCAAACTCCAGATTTTAGACAGCCACAGTTTTTAGACACAGTTTATGTCTGAAATCGTCGTCTAAAAGGCCGTAAATGTCTACTTCAGACAGACGAAAGATCTGCTCTAGACAGTGTCTGCAGCGCGCTTCTTAGAGACGACGAGCGACGCGCCAAAGACTAGCTCTAGGCACGCCGAAGGGAACAAATCTGAGACGAAACCTCGCCAAGGACACCGAGAGAGTGAGCGCGAAGGCAATGGGGAGAAGAACAGGAAATCGGTCTGTTTGACTCCCGAGCGAATCCCACGATAATCAGAAACAATTTGCGGACTTGTTGCACTCTACGGATTCGCTTTTCTAGCAGGGAATATCGGCCGGTTTCACACGCACCACCAAATTAAGCCGCAACATCGACGCTTACGACACCTTTGAAAACACAAGAAGGTTACGTGCGTTGGTCCGAATCAATTGAAGCCAAATTGCAGAGAATAGAAGTTGCATGTTGACCTGCACAGATGCTATCAAAGTCTTCTCCTTGCCTCAACTCAAGGCCACGTCGCCCAGAATTGTCGATCAAGTTCTTCAAACCTTCTGAATTCCTGGCGAAATAGGGGCTTTTGTATGGTTTGTGCACCAATTGATCGTCGATTTTGTCGTGCTTTGGTCACATCGGTAAAGGAGACAAAACCACTGTGGTTTCGACATCCAAAGACCTCTCAAAACAGTTGAGGAGGCTAGCGGCATCGTAATTCACCGACTGCATTTGGAGCAGGCACGTTTTTTCGAAGTTATGGGTGGGTTCCGGAGCGAAATGCCTTGTGTACTGTATGGGATGGTCGTTTGTTCTGCGGCTGGTTTTGGGCTCGGCTCATTAGCCATCTTAGCGTTGTCTCACCGTGTGTTCCGTTGCTCCTGTTGTCGTGATTTTTCGTGAAAGAATTGTGCTCGTGACATGGTTTTCATGTATTTTGTGTCTTCAGACAATGGATGAAGACGAAGCTTTCGTCCGCGAAGTCGACGAGACGGTGTTCTCGAACGTGCCGGTTACCGTCATAAGCGCGAAGCCAGGCACCGGCAAGTCCACCATCTTGCCGCTCTACCTGTGCGTGCAGTTCGACGCTTACGTTGTCATCACGGAGCCTCGCATTATGGCCGTCGACAAGCTCTACACGCGAGCTCTGTCTGAAAAGAACCACAGCCGCGCCGACTTCGAAATTTTGCGCTGCACGCGCCGATGCGATGAGGTTGCGCAGTCCTGCCGGTAAGGGCCAAATTCCAGATGTACTATAATGTTTTGTTATTGTTTAGCCGCGGCCCGAAGGCTAGGCTCATTTTTGCCACCGATGGCAAAATCGTCAACCGGTCAATGCACAGCAAGATCTTTGGCGTCTACGAAGACGTTCGCTGCGTTTTCAAGTCGTTCCTCATCATCGACGAGATTCACGAAATGAATCTCAACCAAGAGATCCTGATCGCGAAGGTTGTCGAATACCTTGTCGCTCTTCGAAACGTCGGACAGAGCTCTCAATTCCAAGTGTTCATCACAAGGTAAGCTTTTTTAAACGTGAACTTAGGTTAACTGTCAGTTTCTAGTGCCACGATTACGCAGAATGGGGAAATCTTCCAGTCCATCCAGAAGTATCTGCGCCCCCACAAACTGAAGCTGGACTACAAGTACATTCAGTACACCAGCGACTTCTCAAACAACATTCACTTCGCCGAGGAGAAGATGACCGTCGCTGGCGAACGCACCAATGATCAATTCAGCGTCTGCCATCGCATCGAGCGGTTGGTGGACGACATCAAGAAGCAGGACCCCGACGCTGGAATCCTTGTTTTCGTGCCTTCCATGGTAAATAACGTTAAAATGTTCTTTCGCTTCATTTTTTGCTTTTCAGACTATTGCTCTTGCACTGAAAGGCCTCCTGCAGTACCAACGTAAGTACCGCGAGTCTGCTTACGAAGTGCACATCGTCTTCCGTGCCACGCCAACTCCTGCTCGCAACCATGCTCTGAACGGCGGTCGGGGAAGACTGCTCATCTGCTCGAACATCGCCGAGCCTTCGGTGACAATCGAAGACATTGGATACGTCATCGACACCGGAACCGTGCGTCGATCGCGAAACTACTATGAGCTCGACACGCTCTATGAAGAGCGCATTAGCCAAGCTGAGGCTGCACATCGCGCTGGACGTGTTGGTCGCATCAGCGACGGACGTGTGTTCCGCCTGTACACCAAGGAAGAATTCGAGTAAGATGATTATTCATATAATCAGTAATATTCTTGCTTTGTTTCAGTAACTTCGACGTTGATCCTCCCAGCCAAAGCAGTCGCGAAGACGCCCGGTTGGTCGTCGCTCAGTTTTGCAGCAAGATGAATCTTGAGCGCATCACTTTCGACAGCCTCAAGGCGAAGATGGTCACCCGTCATGAAGGCTACCATCCCGATGTTCTGAAGGAGCTGGAAAGCATTGGTCTTCTCATTCGGGATGAAGAAAACGAGGAGTACATTGTCCGCAAACCCATCATGGACACGGTAACGTTGAGTCTGATTTTCGCGTTTGCATAGTTTGCTTTTCAGTTCGTCAAGCAGTGCTCCACGT
>KN166270.1:8655-40180 GCA_000757745.1 Steinernema scapterisci
TAAGGATCTTCCGGAGGTTTTCGTAATAAACCGAAAGATTATAACAATGGGTTTTTTAGAAGTACGAGACCATGGTGGGAGACCGAGGAACCCAGCTGTCCGGTGGTCAAAAGCAGAGAATCGCCATAGCCCGAGCTTTGGTGCGTGACCCCAAGATTCTTCTGCTGGACGAGGCGACAAGTGCTTTGGACGCGGAGAGCGAGTCCATTGTTCAGGAAGCCCTGGAGAAGGCCTCGAAGGGGAGAACCACGCTGATAATCGCCCATCGGCTATCCACTATCCGCAACGCGGACAAAATTGTCGCGATCAAGGCAGGAGAGGTTCAGGAGGTTGGAAGGCACGACGATTTGATGGCTAAAAGAGGACTCTATTACGAGTTGGTCAATGCGCAGGTGTTTGCAGACATTGACAAACGTAAGTTTCTCACTTCTGTCATCTGTTCTGTTATAACGAAATTTCAGAGAACAATTCTGAGAAGGCTCTTCTTGAGCGACAACTCTCCGACATGTCTGCGAGATCGAGATTCTCCAGTATGTCATCCACAAAGAAGGGCGGCTTCGGTCAAAGCGGACGACTGATGTCTGTTTCCGAAGACGAGGAAGAGATTGTTAAGACCCAGCTTAATGGACAACCCGATGTGAAATCGGAAACGCAGCGACTTCAAAAGGACTTGGAGAAAGAGGGTGCCAAACCAGCGAACCTGCTCAAAATTCTTAAATACGCAAGACCCGAATGGATTTATCTTATTATTGCTGTAGTTGCTTCTGTCATCCAAGGCTGCGTCTTCCCCGCGTTCTCTCTCTTCTTCACTGAAATTCTGAAGGTATTATTGTGGTTGAATTCAGGAGTTTATGAGAGATGTCGTGATTCAGGTGTTTACCATTGGAGATGACCAAGAAAAGGCGAACAAGGGTCACTTCTGGGCACTCATGTTCTTGCTTCTTGGAGGTGTACAGGGAGTGACCATGTTCAGTCAAGCGTTTTTCTTTGGAATGTCTGCAGAAAGGTTGACCATGAGGTTGAGATCGAAGCTGTTCCGGTAATGATAATTGAAACAAATACTGATAAAAGGCCGGAATCGTTTTAGCAATATCATGCGAATGGATATCGCCTATTTCGATATGCCGAACCACTCAAGCGGAAAAATTGCGACCCGACTTGCTACGGACACTCCAAATGTGAAATCGGTGGGAGAAACTGCGTTGGTTACTGTATTATTCATTCTCCGAGTTGTCTTTCAGGCCATCGATTACCGTCTCGGCTCCGTGTTCAGCTCTGTAGTTTCTGTGGGATGTGGCATAGGAATCGCGTTTTACTACGGATGGCAAATGGCTCTCCTTGTCATTGCCATCTTTCCCCTGGGAGGAGTTGGCCACGCGCTCCAGATGAAGTACATTGAAGGTCGCTCGAAAGCAGATGCAAAGGAACTCGAGAACTCCGGAAAGGTTTGGGAATGATATATTGGCTGGTGAAAATATCCTTGCGTCGTGTTTAGACCGCGATGGAAGCCATCGAGAACATCCGCACTGTACAAGCGCTGACTCTCGAAGATCGCTTCCACCGGACATTTGCCGAGTATCTGGCCTACCCTCACAGCACCAACACGAGAAAGTCTATTGTGCAGGGAATCACTTACGGATTCTCCAGTTCCATTTTCTACTTCCTCTACGCCGCCGCGTTCCGATTCGGACTTTTCCTTATTGTGGAACGTTACCTGACTCCGTTCCACGTTCTCAAGTCAGTCGTAATCGTACCTCAAACGCCCATAATTGTTGTTTAAATACAGGGTTCTTTTCGCAATTAGTTTCACGGCCGGTAGTCTTGGATTTGCTAGTGCCTACTTCCCGGAGTATATCAAGGCAAAGTTTGCAGCTGGAATCATTTTCAAGATGCTCAAAGAGACGCCGAAAATCGACGGATTGTCAAAGAATGGAAGGAGACCGGTAGATCGGATTTTCAGTAATAAGCGTTCATTCTTCTGTTTCTCAGGAAATCAATGGCCGTGTACAGTTCAAGGATTTGTTCTTCGCCTACCCAGAGCGACCAGGAGTTCAAATTTTGAAAGGTTTCGACTTGAGTGTGGATCCAGGCCAGACTTTGGCTTTAGTCGGGCCGAGTGGTTGCGGAAAATCCACGGTGATCTCACTTCTAGAACGATTCTACGATCCGTTGGATGGTCAAGTGGTAGGTGGAAGTTGTATTGAGCACAGTTGCAGAAACCTATTCCAGATTGTTGACTCGACCAACTTGTGTGAGATCAATCCCGGCCATATGCGTTCCCAGATGGCGTTGGTTTCGCAGGAGCCGATCCTCTTCGACTGCTCTATTCGGGAGAACATCATCTATGGTCTGGAAGAGAGTAAAATCACGGACGCCCAGATCGACGAAGTGGCCCGGCTGGCGAATATCCACAAATTCATAAGCGAACTTCCGGACGGACTTAACACGCGGGTCGGCGAGAAGGGCACCCAGCTGTCCGGCGGCCAGAAACAGCGCATCGCCATCGCTCGCGCTCTTATCCGGAAACCGAAGATCCTGCTTCTCGACGAGGCCACCAGTGCCCTGGACACCGAGAGCGAGAAGGTGGTTCAGGAGGCTTTAGACCGAGCTAGCGAGGGCCGCACCTGCATCATCATCGCTCATCGTCTTGCTACTGTGGTAAACGCCGACTGTATTGCTGTTGTTACCGATGGTGTTGTGATCGAAAAAGGTAAACTGCTGCGATTATTGTCTATTAATTTACTTTACGATTACTTCTTCAGGCACTCACATCGAGCTTATGAAGCTTCAAGGCGCGTACTACAAACTCAACCAAAAGCAAAACATGAAGAAGGAGTAGTAATAAGCGAAGATTTATTTCTCAACATTTTGTATCCCATTTGTGACCTATGATCTCTTATTGTTTCACGTTGTTTTTTGTGCTCTTTTTGTCAGCACTTTAAGAAACATATCTCTTAAAATCGAATTCATAACTGCTGTGCTGTAGATAATACAGTCAAAACGATCAATCCTTTCACGACTCTAAATGACCCTGGATGCAATAAAGACAATTAATACAATCTCGCAAACTGCTTCAAACGACTTCAAACAATTCTTAAAGCTTTATTAACCGGTGTTAAACAACAATCACAATAGATTACCCACTCTATCCTTTCCACGCGTAGGCATTCTTCCAGACTTCGGCGAGGCAAACCGAGCTATGGAATCGATAGAAGATTGTAAGTGGGCTGAAGCTGCGGACGAGAAAAACCCAGCTTTTCTTGCCGTAGAAGTTAACGATCGTCTCGCTCACGCCGGCCTTCTCAGACTCGAAAAGGTTCATCAGGAACATTGCGATGTTCGCAATGAGGAGGAAAGTGATTGCCTGCTTGCCCGGCTGGGAGGTCCGTAAGTCCCGGTCGCCATGGATCCGCAGTTTGCTTGATATATAGATGAGACATGACTGTACACCGACTTGGGCCAGGCGGGTAATATGGACAGAAAGCAGGACAAATGTTAAAGCTTCCCATGGCTTCTCTCCGGTCAGGCCAACAAGTCCAGCAACACTGTAGATCAATTCACCGATCATCCCAAGAGAAAGAAGAATCTTGTCTAAGAGTTCTTGACTTTTCGCACTGGAACTCTGGGGTCCGTCGCGATATTTCAGCTGCCTCATAGTCCACAGAGCGTAGACACATCCGAACGTGGCGGTAACGTACTAAACACACTGTTAGGGTTTGAAGTTACCAGTTGCTAACCTGTACTATATCCGTAATTCCAAAGACGTATGCTGCGGTGTGGTTTTTATGGAGCAGAGTGTAGCCGTAGAAAACCGCCATGGAAGTAAACGTTCCTGCCAAAAAGGCTAATCCGAGAAACAATCCTGAAAGTTGTATATAGATAAAGAATGTCGAGTATAGAATGACTAGCCTGTTGTTGTTTTTGAGCAATCCACTCGAATCTGGTGCTTCCTCCGTACGTAAACTGTGGGCACGCGGACATGGTCGATGTTCTTCCAGACCGTGAACATCACAGCAGCGCCAATCAAGGAATATTCGACGATGCTGGTGTACATCAATTCCGACAAACTCCCAAGGACGCATTCAGCTCCTTCACATCGCTCGTCGTGGGAAGATCCATGGCTGATTGGAGTCCGTGCAAAGTCCTCGCCAGAGGCGTTGTGGTGAGAAAAGTTGAAATATTTGGAAGTGAATATTTCTCTGATTTCGCGCTCCATAATGCTTTCTTCCTTGAGCACATAGCGAATCCATGTCCACAGGTTTACCGAAACTAGGTGCATGGTGCCAAGACGAGCGATGAAATGAGCGCCGGTAATTGAAATCTGAAAAAAGTGACTATTAGTACGTTGTTCGGGACAAACATTTAGACTCTCAGAGACTATCTGCCTACCTTCCAGTTGCAGAACACGAAGTGCATCTGCGTGAAGACAAAAACCGTGGCCCCGATATCCAGAACTGCAGTGACTGACTCGCACTCTTCGTCGTTGAAACAGAGAAACACGCTGAACGTGTAGTAAACGATCCCAATAACCCCAAAAACTGAAAACGACATAAACGGTCACAACCACAAGCACAACGAAGAAGAAAGTCAGTTGGAGAAAACACTTACCTACGCTTCCGAGGCGGAGAAACAGACTTCCCGCGCTCGGGCTGTCGTGGGTGACCCTACGGTGTACGGTGGCGCCGGTAGTCGACGCTACATCGCTAGTGATGTCTGATTCGGAACTGCTTTTTTGGAAAAGCAGAATGGACTTCATTCGGGCGACGGTCTTGTACCAACGAGGATTGAGGAGGAGAACAGCGTAGAGATAGAGGAAGAAGAGAATGCTCATCCCATACATGTACATTCCAAACACCTAAGTTTGCAGATACAGATTTCTGAGGTACATTCACGTTTACTCACAAAGTCTTTAAGGTGGTTCGGACGCTTTCCGGTGCCCGAAAGGAGGTGTGACAGTTCCATAACCAGAGCAAAAATAGTGAGCACTAAGGCGTAAAATGCCGATAACGCTTCGAGTACGGCACTCCTAAAACGCACAGTTTGCATCGAAGTATTGCAGTAAATTTACTTGGCGTGACTGTTGTCGATCCACCGAAGACTCGGACTGTCCGGCAGAGCGCTCTCAGAAGTAACGCTCATTGATTCGGTCCCATCGAATGCGTCTATTTCAGATATTGTCTTGAATTCCACACGACGTTTGGGCTCGTCGCCGTCTTCGGCCATGTCGGGTTCCACAAAGGTGCTCACAGCCGACGAACAGTTTTGGTCCGAGCTACAAGCACATATAAGCAATACTCAAAAGCGAAATTCTGCACTAACCTAAAGTTATTGAAATCAAGCCAAGCGCTCGTGAAATCCTCTTTCGGGTGATACGTGTTTCGTCGCTTCTTCGCTGAGGCAGGCGGCACAAGCTCCGGGGTGGCGGTCTCCGAAAGACGTCTCCAGAGGGTCGATCGTCCGTGGTGCTCCGCGGCCGAGAAGAAGAGCGCCGTCGGCGTTTCTGAAAACAGCGAACTTCACAAGTTTCCCTCTTCCGCTGGGCGTTGGTCAGCCAATATTCCCCTACACCTGGAACTGGTCCTCCAGTTCCAGGTGCGCAAACATTGTCCTCGGACAAGTCGGGACTGATTTCATTTAGTAGCACAAGTGACTCATGACCGAACTTCTTCCTTTCACTGCCGCCAACCAAAACATACAACCGTAATGCGGAAAACGGTCTAACTTAACTTATTCTGGTCAACGAGAACGATCGCTTTTTGTTAAGTATTGGCCGCGAGAACTGGATTAGCGGGCAAAAGCGGGGTTAGCGCCGGGGTCATCGGGCTCCGCGGGTCTTGCTGACCACACCACAAAGGCGAGTGATGAACTCGGATAGCTCTAAGGGAACGCGCGGTGCGGCCCACTTGGTCAGTTTTTTCGGTTGTACAAACAAGTTTTCGGAGAAAAGCGCGAATTCTGGAAAGTGGACGGCAGCCGTCGGTCACATGCAGAAGAAAGCGGGGAAAGTAAGTGCAGACGCGATTGTCTGACCACGTGTCGGAAGCCGAAGACAAACAAAAACTTCTTTGAAACTCTGTCTGGACAACCCGGCTACTGGTCTGCCGCCATTTGCATCGTTTTTTGGACTAGACAATGCTTAACGTCCGTCGGATTCCCGATGTCTCCATTTTCAGCGTTAATAGACACAAGAGAGCCAGTTCAGGAGCAGTGCGCGAGACATCGAGCTCGCTGACCGCTGAAGCTGCAGCACAATTCGAAACTTTCATTTTCTGAACAAAAAAACTAACCGAATCTTTCAAAACTCTCGCTGTTGAACTTCCTTGATTTTGTATTGTCTACGTCAATGATTCAGGGGAATTCCTGGAGAATCCCCCGGCCCACACTGCATTTCAGCACCAAACAGAAACGAAAATAGTAGAACTGTTTCCGCTTCATGACATTTAGTGAAAAAATCTTTTCTAACGTGTCAGTTCCAACGCTTCACCGCCGGTCGATGACCCCCTCACATTGTCCCTCTTGTTTGAGAATCAGACCAAACGGACGGAACGAGTGGAGATTAAGCACGAAATCAACTCACGATTACACTTTGACGTCATAAAGAGATTCGATTTTCCCTTAAATTCGTTCTTCGCACTTTCTGCCGATGGGACAGAGTTAAGAGAAAACGCTCACCTTCATCGTTTTCGGAGATGCGTTCCAAAGGTGGACGGTCGGGGAGGTTGGCCATGTTGTTAATGATGTGGTTGAGTCGCCTGGAAATAAATCCAATAAAATACACAAAATATGGAAGAATAAATAAATCGAGGTCCCAGCTCCCAAATCGCAGCTCAAACAGACCACCGTCTGTCATTTTCAGCGTCCCGTCGATATTGCCGTACTCCAAAACCAGGCTAGCGTAAGGGGTCCTCCGACAAAAATGTCTGGTTTTCGAATTATACGGTAAACGGATCATTGTCGTTTTGGCGCGTTTAAAACTGTTCGGAAAGTTTCTTTTGAGCAATGATTTGAGCAACAAATCCAGATTCACTCGGAAACCGAAAAATAATTCTAACGCCACGATCCAGTTGACAGTCGGCGATCTGTTTGAACTGGGGCTTTATTTGCCGGTGAGTCACAGGAAGTAGCGAGATCACTTATCACCGCTGGTGTCGTTCCAGAAGCGTTTGTGTGACGGATTTAAACGCTACTGAAACAAACTTTCCAAGCGGAAGCAACGGTGAGGAAAAGGTGCAGTTGGTGGAAAGGCCGAGTGGATCGAACTTCGACAAAAATCCAAAAGGCCGCTGTTTGCTTTTTCTACTTTGATTAAACATTCACGTTGACTCTGCACATAAACAAGTTTTTTTGACTTGGGTCAGATTAAGTTGGGATCTGAAAACAATGCTTATGAATCATTCTCTTCTATCAGACAGATACAAATCTGCCGGGAAAGAGAGAGTGAGTGCTGATGCGTGGAATGTTAGAGTTGGAAACAAACAATTGCAACATACAAAATTGAATCTTCTTCTGCAATTTTGGGTGTTTTGTGGGCTTCTATAGCCCTCTGACAACACCCTTTCTGATTTCGACATGATCACCTAAAAGTGGAAACGAGCGGTGAAAAATGCTTATGTACGTTGCATTGAAGATCTCTGTTCATTACGTTGTTTCATCCTTCTCTGAATGTTTATTCGGATACTTTTCTAGAGTAAGTATCTTTGAGAACTCATGCTCTTTTATAGCTATAGGTATGTTACTATTTCATTATACTTAGCGAAGCCCCTACTTGGGTTTGATCTCTGATCTCAAGGTTCAGTGTACAGTCACCTTCGCGGACAATAAACTTGACGTTGTCTCCTGTTTTCGGCGTGGTGTTCTTGAGTTGCTCTCAAAGTGCGGCGGACTCTTAGGTTGCTAATGCTTGGTTAAGCGGCTAAACATAAACTTTGTCATTTCAAAAGTTCTTCGTTCAGCCAAACGTAGCATTTGCGCAATCTCCGGCATTGTTTTCATTTTCATAATTTTTGCCAGCTCAACAAAATAAGCACATCCATTCATCGTCGGCAAACAACAAAAAAAAGAAATTTGATAAATTCGACACTTTCCAGACAATAACACTTAGTCTTAATCCTCTCCCATCTTTGTTTCCCTGAATACCATTCCGGCATTATTTCATTCCCATAGTTGACTGCTTCATTAGAGGGTTGCAGGCGTCAAAAGTAATTTCCATAATTTTCAAAAAGGGTAGGAACATGAATTACGCGGAGTTGTGTGTGAAGAAGACTATGGAGTCTTTTTCGTTGCGCAATTTTGCAAGTTTTCGGGTTAGCTACACTCGCTAACAATAAAAGTACTTGGATGTTCCTAATTTTGCGAAACAACTTGTTTCTGCTACACCGAGACACCTTGATGTTAAAAGTATGATGTTGTTGCTTGCCGGCTACACCGATCCGGCCGTTTTCATAACGAAAACCGATTATGTTCTGTTTCTGTTGCCTCTTTTTTACTCCGAAGATCCCAGAGAAACGCTCTAGCGGACTTTCGAAGAACATCGTGCCAACTGAGCGGAACCATTTCTGATAAGCTCGTTTGCTCAACTATTCCGCCCGGACATTCGCGCGGATTGTGGGAAAGTCGGTGCGTGGAAATGGACCCCGGGAAAACAAAGACGCTCAAAGTGTACCTCGAACATGTAGTTCATCTCTAGAATCCCGGTCTTCTGCCAAACGAAGTGCGCTTGCGTCAGCCGAGGTGTCATTTAAAGAAACTCAAAAAAGCGCTGACATCAGAGCCACTCTTTGGAGACAAAAGTTCGTGCGCGGCTAACTTGCTCCTCAACTTTTAATTGCAATCCATTCATCTTTAAACCCCTTACACCCGGCCCGCGCTCTTCTGCCGAAGCGAAGTACACGGGCATTTAAACCCAAAGGACGACTGATAATTAGACCAGTTGACATCATGAATAAATGATTTCTTTTCGTATCAACAAATAGTCGGCCAGGATGTCCTTTCGCCGAACGAGCAGTTAAACTACTCCATCATTTACAGCTGAAACAATCCGCCAACTTGCCCGTCAAGAACCAAACAGTAAGTAAACACTCAATCGGGAGACTTTGAAAACAGCAGTTTTTTGCCCAAGTCACAAACAGACTCTCAAAGTGTCTCACGCGTGTTTGTTTCTCAAAAAGTTTCCAAAGATGCATTTCCACGTAGTCACAGTGGCATCTATCAAACGATTTGGAAGAAGTTCCAAGACACGCTTGAATTCGTAGGGTGTTTAGAAGAAACGGTAGGTGCTGTAAAGAATTTGGAATCAATTCGGTGGAAATGCCGAGTTTGACTAATCAAATCCATTTCTTAATTTGACGACTTATAAATGTTTTTAAAGTAAAGCAATTTTTCAGTGTTGAAAACACCTGGTGCCCTTTCAAAATAATTGTTCAGTCTTTTTAGGCATTTAAAAAACGTTCTATGATTTTTGAGCGCAGGATTATTGTCGTGAATGCATTGATACGACCAAGTTTAAAGACCGAAAAGTGAATTGAAAATGAATATTTCCTCGGCCACTGCCGACTTCTGCGACGAAACGATCGTCCGTCCATCAGTCGAATTCTGATTTCTGTTTGTTTTCCGCGCAATTCTCCACTTTGTCCCAGCAAGGATTCCCATTACAAAACGACTCTCCAGATCATCTCAATTGTTCATGGTTTCTGGAAACCATTTGCAAGTGCGAAATTACCCATAACACAACAGAAGTGATATATAATCGTTTTGGAGAACGTCGGTGCTTACGTCGTCTAATCGCAGGTCTCTGGTCTCTCGCAGGTTGAGTCACTGGTGCACACGACTCCAGAGAAGAAAGCGACCGGTAATTGCGGCTCTACGTCTGCTGTCGTCGCCGGAGAAGACTGTAATTTGTCTGCAAACTAGTCAAAAACCCTTCTGGGTGACTTTTGAACACTTCAATCTTTAACTGTTGCTTCAGAGATGACAAATTGTAGGAACAGGTTGCTAGTGTAACCCCTGAATTGAAACTGCCCGGAAACAAACAAGAAAGATCAGGTCGTAGATTCAAGAACAACAGCAAGAGTTAATTAAGACATTGTTTGCGAGCTCCGAAATGAATTGGGCGACGAACGAGGATTCGCGCCGACCCTACAGAGGGCAGAAAAAGAATCCGAAATAAGATATTTTTCCTCTTTTTGACGTGAGGAATTAAAGACAAAATTGTGCATCAGACTGAGGACTGTCCGAGAGAGATGGATTCGACTGCATTTTTTAAAAACTATGTTTTTTTGTTTTCCAAGCCTGAAGGTTTCCCCGACACCTTCTTCCCACGCGCCTCCAGTGCATCCGCGTAAGAAATCCTTTTTTGACAAAAGAAAATCTCCTTACTAAGAATACTTTAAATCAACTTTCCTGGCCGCCGAGGAGCATTTCGGAATTCGCTGTATCGTCGGCTTCCACTGTTTTATGTAAATTGAGCAAACAAGATTTCCAGCATTTTCGGTTTCGAGAAGCGCCGAGGAGGAGTTGTTCTTCCCGCTAAACGCTTTTTCAGTGCAAGTCTCAACGGAAGACCGTCGGCAATCACCTGTGCCCGTTGCGACTTTCAAAGTGCGCATGCGATTATCCAGAAACGTTGAAAGTTTATTTTCCCGTGTCAATTGTTAGGTTTCAGAAAACAGCTTATCTCGGGCACCGGAAAACAGTCAGAAGAGTCCAGAAAATAAGCTTCAAAGGGTTTGAGACATAAAATACCCACCGTTGGAGACCGAGAAGGAGTGGAGGGATACAAAAAAAGGATGCGGGAGATGGCAATGTTTCAAAGTGCTCGGGGGGAAATCGGAAATGCGCCACAATCGTACCCGACTAATGGAAATCAGTGAAAACACGTAGTCTTTTATATACAAACAAGAGCAGAAAAGCGCTGATGGGTGGAAGTGGGTTGAGTTGAGATCGACGGGAGCCCGCTTGATTCAGACGTTCGCTTCCTCGGCATTCATGAGCCGCGACTCAACTCGTTTGGCGGCGGTGAGTTTGACCCTGGTCTGGGTTGGCGTAACACTGCCGAGTAGTTCGACTGAACGAGCAAAGCTGTGACGGTACTGTGCACCATACGAGAACCCTTTACCGTACCTTTGTCCGTCTTTGTCGCTTCCTTCTTCAAAATCCGCTTCCGCAGTCTCTTCTCGACCCAGTTCATCTTCCCGAAATAGGCGAGGCAGTTGGTGGCCGTGTTCAGGATGATGCAGAAGTCAGAAACCCTCACGAAAATCGACATCGTTGTCCCGAATTGCTCGATTCCGTATGCCATTTCATAAATGTCGAAGATCACGGGCATGGACCTGAAAGCACACTATGGAGTGACCTCCGCAAGGGAGATGAACCCTCCGCTTTTTCGTGACTTCAATTTTTTATTCCCGAAAAAGCAAAAAAAAACCGGAATGTGTTATTTTCCCTCGCACACGTGTCTTTGCCACGTTTCAGCGCAGTCGCCGCTTCCCGAGGGCAATTCGATATCCCCAGATGTGGTCCCCACTAACCTGAGAATAAGAAACTTGACGGCGATAAAGATTCCCACGGTGTGAGCCATCTTCTCTTTGAGCTGATCGCAGCGCTCGGCGCATCGGTTTCGCTGTCCATCAAAAAGCCTGCAAAAAATCCGATTTTTGCTCGCTTATTCGCCCCCTGGGAAACTTACGTTCGCCGATTTTGGAAACTGAGATAAACGCGATATTCAATGGCACAAGTGGCAATGAAGATGAGGGAAACGGGGACGACGGTTTGCGTGACCGAGTTCAGTATAGTGCGATACGTTTGGTACTGAAAATGTAAAACAAAAACATGGGTGTAGGAAAGGGTAATTGCTATGTTCGCGCTTGACTAGGGCAGGGAATCTTCACTTACCCAGTTCTCGAAACGGAACGGCGTAGGTGCAAGACAATCGGCGGCAACGCTGTGTTGAGCGGAGAAGCACTGGACGACTTCGAATTCGAGCAGCGACCCGTAGTTGATCATGATGCACAAGGCAGCGATGGCCACTGGAAAGAGGACTAAAGAATGAGGGATATTCTGTTTATGGTGAGATCGAACATGAAAATATCTTTTCAATTTTGAACCAAAACTGAAAAGTCCTTCCTTGGTCGTTTGTGATGACAATTGGCAGTTACTTACAGGGATACATAAACGGCTTCACCTTCTTCTTGAGGTCCACGATAGTAAATTGCGGCTTCGTTTTCGGCTCCTTCGGCGACATCCCGTTAACGCTGGCGTCGTGGTCGTTGGAGGAGTACTTCTTCGAAGTGTTCTTAAACGATCGCGTAATTGTACATAATTGTGAACTAATTCTGAGATGTTTACGCGTACCTTCCTCCGCAGAGTGCGGGCCGGAAATTTCATGGGCCAGAATATGACGACCAGACGCAGGAACGTGATGTAGACGACGAGCATGGTCTGCAAACAGAGGAAGTTATTCAGGCCCCTCAACGTCGGCACTTACCGAAAGCGACGTGGTGACGGCCACAACGGAGTGCACGTAGATCAGCAAATGCTGCATTCGCCACATGATATTCAAACCCCAGAAGAACTGGGAATTCGCCTCTAACGAGTACATGACAAGGACGGCTAGCATTTGGCTTGAGTCGGATATACAAAGAAAGTAGAGCGCTGAAATTAAGGATGATGACAGAGAGCACCGCGGTGGAGGCACATACCAGCAGTTAAGTGAGAGTTGAGACCAGCCGAAAGCAGGAACTTGATAGCGTATTTTGCTCCAAACATCGCGAGTACGGTGGCAATCATCGTGGCCGGGCCGTCGAGCCACAGCGAGACGGTCCGCAGGGCGCCCTCCATGTGCGTGTACCGATATGTGCAGTTCTCGAGAGCGACACCGTCGACGAAGTTCGGCGACATGGCTGCAAAGAAGAAAGAACAAATTAGCGCAGGAATTAGACGTTTCGTTTTGGTCCCGACACGAAGAACTCGGTGATCATCACCACACTACGCGTAGGTGACCAGCCGCCAAAGGCAAAAGGGAAAAACCGATATGCTTGCGAAAGAACGAGGATATGTCCAAAAAGTTAAATAATGAATCGCCAGGAAGGAATTCCCAGCAACTCGAGGAGGAGCCTCGCATCGCTCGACATTATAATTGAAGATGAACTGAAGATTCCAAATACTGAATGAGTGAATTGATGTACGTGTCGAGGGGAATAAGCGAGGCGGATAGGGTTGAGAAAGAGGTAACGCCTCCTCCCCTGACAACCTCTTTAGTTAGCGGTCATGAAAACAGCCGACAGAGGCTATCAGTCATCACGTCGCAAAAATCCGGTCCTTCTAGAACCGGGAAACTGGCGATATTCGGGTAAACGGGGGCAAGACCTGGCGGAACGAGTACTTAGGCCATTAAGTCACAATTAAACTTCTCTTAATCTGGATACGATGCCACTAAGGTTCGAAAACATCTAACAGCATTCAGCGCATCCTCAAAACATTCGAGGGAGGTGCGTCGAAGGTGGCGGCGGCGAACTGCGAGACACAAGCAGCCAAATAAGGATACGGAGCTGTCTGAAAAACGTCTAATTGCACGGAAGGAGCGCCTGAGAAGTTGGAGGTGAACCCGGAGGGGAGCTACTCTCGTCCGTGCAAATTATACGGTAAAGCGCGCGTACCTCGGAATTAGAAGTACAGCCCCGTTTGACGTTTCAGGAGGGGATTGTGCCGCAGCAGATTAAAGTCCAGATGGACAAAGTTGGAGCGATGCGCGAACGGAAACTCGAGTGACTCGAGAGGGCTGGTATCATCAATGCACCCAGCAAGACACGAGACCGCGGATATCGTATGTCAAGAGGAGGATAGGATAAAAGTGCGTATGTAAACATTTTAACATTCATTCAGCGCTTGGATGCTAGCTGCAGTGCTCTGTGTTTAGCTGCTTGTCTATGCCAAAAAACGCTGCGCGGATCCGAATTCTGAGAACCATCGGCAGGTACAAAGGAAGTGAGGTCAGCAGCAGCAGTCGGAAACGCCGTTTTTAGAAAACCAAGAAAGCTGGAAAGCATAAACAAAGGCCGAGAAGACGTAAATTCCGGTGACTTTGAGTAGGGATCTTCTTGTGTTCTGCACCCTGAACCGAGGAGCGCGATTTGCTGATGAATATCTTGCAATTTAAGGCCAGCTGCGCCTCTTAGAAAAGGTTTTCTTGTGTTCCACCAGAAGTAACACGGGATGAAAACCTTCAAAAGACTTCATTTCAGGACTGGTACAACTGAAAAAACATTTTTGACATATTCGAAACAGGAACCGGAATAAATAGAGAACTCGCGCTCGGCTGCTAGAAAAGAGATACGAAATGTCAAAGAGAGGCAAAAAATTTGATGCATCAAGTAGAAAACAACTTGGTGGCCACCTTGTGAGAATAAAGTAAATAAACACGACAACACCTCTGAAGAGGTCCCACGTGGCCCTCGCGCATAATCGGCAATATTCAGGTGACGAACTCGTTTACCAAAAGGTAGGAGATCGCGGCCCGCATTAGGCGCCTTTCATCGGGTCGCGTAAGAACCCTTTGAAACCAGAAATTCTGTACCGGGTAGGGGCTTCCGAAGCGCATGCGTTCGGGAGGACCCGCCTTTGGCTACGGAGAAAGAATAAATAGCAAATATGATCAACTATTTGTGCACTCCTCCCTCCAGCGGACTTTTTCGCACAACAAGGGGGCTGGCTGACAAGGGCTCTATTATCATTTAAGGCCACAGAACGAGTGCGTAAAGGACAAAAAAGTTGAGTAACACGCCCCAAAACGTTCGTGACTAAACGTCCCAACCGGCTGCACTATGCGTTCAAAAACGCTCTTTTGGAAAGCGGCGCGGATGAAGAAGAGGCAATCGGACGAAGGGTTGAGGGTGGGACAAAGTCGATCTGAATGTGAGTGCGAGAAAAGATCATTCAGCGTTTGGGGAGATCCGGCCAAAAAAGGACTCCCTCGCGGTCAGGAACGGAAGTACGCGTGTGTCAAATTAGGTTAGAGAGGAGCGTGTTGCCTTTGAAAAGTGAATATCGAGTTAAAACATTTCTTGTGACGCCTCGGTTCTTGAGAAGGACCTCGTTTTTGGCGGCGTCGAAAGATGAGGGAAACAACGTCGAACCGCAAAAAGCATCTTTTCTTTGGGACGCCTTTTCCGAGAAGATTGATGAATGGTACCCGCGAATACCGTGGCCGGAAGAGGCACACGGTGAAACTCGAGATCTCGGCGCGCAACGAATGCAACAGTAAATAACCATTCAATGCGACAAAAAATCAAAGTCCTCTTTCATGACTCGATCCTGGGCAGTTTTGTTGTCGACACTTTCTGGTTAACTCGGCGCACACACTTGGAAAACATCTCAGCTGGTTGGACCATTTTGGCTGAATGTAACAATATGTTTTCATAAGGCCTGGATCAGATAGACAATGAACCATGTCCGATTGTAAACTCACACAGAACACTTCCAAAAGCGCTGAAATCGGTGAGATTTCTTAGTAAACTTAAAACTGAGAAACTTCTCCAAGAACCAAATACTGATTTCCAGTCTCGAGAAAGATCAGCACTTTTTTAAGACACGTGATGGATTTCATTTTCTTTATGTATCCATGACAGAAAAATGTACGGAGAGATGCATGCACGGAGAGAAAACAGGAAAACGCGATCGCACAAACTATTCCTGCAGCTCCTCCACCTGTAAATCCACTTTGGAATAGCGGAATTGAATAAGGGAGAACATTTTCTCCGAACCCTCTTCATCCTCTTTTTGTTTTTATGGCGCAGTGCACGGAGAGATTAATCAGCCAAGTCAACAAAACATGTTATAGAGGAGACCACGATCGGATGGACGAAAACGGACACCAAGAAGGACAGAAGGGCCGCCTTATGAAGAGGACGTCGACGGCGACGAAGCGGTGGCGTCGCGGACCACCCGACCGAGAGCAACGCACAAGAGGTCGATCTGTAAATCCTCTGAAGTGCGATGAGTTATTCATAAGCTGAAAAGGATCCTTCGCCTCCGCCGGCGATCGCGACCGCCGGGTCGCCTCTGGCCCCAACTGTCGCTTACCGTAGGAAGCAATCGCCATAGATCTTCGGAATCGGTCTTATCAAAACACCGCACTGGCTGGCTAATCATCACTTTTCTGCGGTCCCAACTCGCAACAAACACAAAACAAACCCATTGCGGTTTTTCGGAAACGTCAAAATGAAAAACGAGTGCGCGAAAACTTGAAACCCATGAACATTTTCTGCCTTCCGCATTCGGTCTTTCCTGTCCTGTTGAGCCCATGTAGTCTCAGGGTGCAAGGCGCTGTTTACTACTCTCTCGAGTGTTTACGCAAGTGTTTAAGGTAAAGAAAAGGATAAAAGGGACCGTCCTCGCCAGTGCAGAAATCACGTTTGCTATATCGGAAATTGATTCCAATTTTTTTTAATTTATAAATTCAAACCACGACAGCGAACTTGCCGGTGTTCCCAGATTTGCGCAAGTCCAAGACATCGACGGTCGCCAGACAAATGAATAATTCTGGGATTATCGCGATGAGCGACTCCACCTTTTTGACACTCAAATCGTTCGTGCGCTGTCGCACTTTGACACATGGAATGGTTGATTCTACGTTTAATTAAAGGCCCGTCTTCGTGTTCCCAGAATTACAGCGCACGGTCAACGATCACACGGATAGAATCGGACTATGGAGGCGATCACGACAAAAGTGGTCCGGGGAAACTGAAATCACGCTGTTTTTCTATCGGGCTACTTTCAAGCGTTGCTTCCGAGATGCCCAAACGCTTCACCAAGGACACGCCCAAAAATAAATCAGTATCTCAGAGGAAACACAAGATGACTCGACGTGGTTCCTGAGCTCGAAAAACACAATTGAAAGACGGTAATCGTAATTCGACCCTCAGGAAAATGCATGTTTTCGAGTGACGCGTTAAGGACACCGAACTACTGAAAATGCGTGAGAAAACAAAGAGATCGAGAGAGGGGTTCTGATTGCGCGTGGAACAAAATTAATAAAAGGACAAAATGGCCCAAGCGTGTCGTCGCCGCGTCTTCCCGAAAACGAGCGCTAAATAAAAAAGCAAAAATAAATTCAGTGAGCGGTCTTAAAATAAATTATTGGGTGCCATGAAGTAAACAGTTTAATCCTCGTGATTTGCGCTAGCGATGCAGACGGTCAATATAGACGGATTTTTAAGTATTCCAGTCATCGATTTATATTCTGTCTGTTTAGGTCACAAATAAACTTCGGTCGTCAAACGGCTTTTTTCTGGAATCTTTAAGTACCAATTAGAACTGTATTAATTGTTGTTCGCTGAAAACGGAAAATGAACCACTTCCCCCTTTTTTGGCTTTTTTCACTTGGCCAATTATAAGCGGTTCACAAATTGCGCGATAAAACCAAGATTTTAAGTTTCCTTTTTGCAAAGGACAGATTCTTTTTTGTTTGATTGAGGAAGAACACTCCAGATGAACCCTGAATGCAGGAACCCACAATTAAGAGATGGGACAATTTTGCAAAAAAGGTTTGCTTGGCAGTTTGATTAAAAACGAAAACCAAAGACATTGTCGCCTGAGGGGAGATGAGTTCAAAGACCGAGCGTTCGTCTGGGGCTTGAAATCTCGCACAACCGTAAACGGGAACACTCATATTATTGGCTGCAAAAAATAAAATCGTGCAGCAACAAACAGAACATCGAAACGGAGCATCGGAGAACAAATCCAAGAAGTACATGGAGCGAACAACTGCTCACTAAGATTCTATTTACGTACTTGATCATCTGCCCGCCCAGGCAATACCCCTTTATCTCCTGTAATATTTCCGAAATCTGTTTGTCCTCAAGTTGTGCTCTGTGCGCAAAGTCCGCGGATCTGAAAACAACGTTTCAAGGACTTCCGTCAGGCTTTTCCGAAGGAAGCGTCTGGCTTTCGGTTCATGATGTTATCACCGTAATCGTTTTTGCCCAATACGCCGACTTTGAAGGTAGATATCTCTGTAAAATACGAATTCGAGCTCGAAACTCTAAGACTACGAACGCCTAGATGGGGACTCAGACAAAAAAAGCCTTTTTGGTTTCCGATCTTCAAAAGTGAACGCGTCACCGAGCCGAGTGGATCTTCCCTCTTTATTGCTCTCTTCCGCAAGATTAGCGCATTTGCAACGGCCCACTTGAACTCTTGAAGCGGCGCTTCTGGGAACTCGTTCAGAACTAAAACAGTTTCAGGAATCAAAGAAATCTCCCACCAGATTTTACGACGCACGGTGTAGCCTGAACGTACGGAATTGCAAGTTGAAAATAAGTCTGGAGAAAATCAGATGCACTATGAACCGAGACGCCTAAGGCAAATAGATGCAAAACAAGAAAAGTAGTCTATGAGAAGGAGTGTCGCCGGGAATTCGATTTGTTCATGTCAAATTGATAAGGTTCTGCGGCGGCTACGGACTGAGAAGGCAGTTAATTAATTCAAGAGGTTCGAGGGTCAAAACATGTTTCGAAACTTGGAGCACCACACGGCGCGGAAAATCGCTGCAACGATTTCGCGCTACATGAGGCCAGGAGTAGTGCAATTGGTCTGAACTTTCACAAACGGTTTGAGACAATTACTGTTCTTCACAAAACGCGAGAAATCAAGCTGTTTGAAAAAAATTTTGCTTTTGATTTTGCACTTACTTAAAAAGTCTTTAGTGTCAATTTCGGGAGTTTCTGAGGGTAGTTTTTTCGGACTTTCGAATAATATTTCTTTTCCTGGTCCGTGATTATGATAGAGCCACAGTCCCCAGTCCACAAAAATACAAAATGGATAAAGAGTATGGGCCACAAACAACAAGTCTTCAACCTTTAAAACTGCGGGAAAAGGAAATTGGGAGGCTGCTAAAATACATTCGGGAAACTTGACAACAGATGTGAGTTTCGCTCTTGTCACTCCAAATTGCCGATCCCATTAAGATGTGTTCTTCGTTATTTACCAGCGAGCCTTGCTCAGGGAAATTTCCTGATGGAGCCCATTTGGTGCGCTAACTCGTATGGTTGGCTAGAACTTGGCAAAAAGGCCTTACACAGGAGACCTTCAGCATGCACGGCCAGCGCACATGTCCGCCAAATGGTGTAAACGGCTGGATTTACATGGTTTTATGGGATCGCTCATAGTTCTTAAAACGGAGCAACGAAAGAAATATATATTTTTCTCAACAGTTTCAAACAACGCAATAAGAAACCTGATTGTTATATGTATGAGATGGTCGTTACCGGAACACTAACAGTAAAATTAAACGCTAACACGCAAAAGCTAAGAAAACTAGAAAAAAGTCCTGGCAGGGATCGACTCGACACCCAAAACATTACTGGGAACTCAATAAAACCGGGAAAACGCATCGTTAGCACTTCACGACTGACTGGTTATTCTGGGAAGCATACATCTTCCATCTAAAAACCATTGACCATCTTATCAAAAATTAAGTAAAACGTATAAGAACAGTTTGATGAACGCAGAAAAAACTCTCCTTGACGTGGCCACGATACATATATGAAACAATTAAAACTAAAAGTAAGCTCAAATCTCTCTTCAAATTTGATTTAATCTCTGTAGTCCAAGATTCAACGCACATCTCGCTGCTTGCTACCTCCCAAACCAAGAGCGTCTCTGAATCTTCCAACACACTGCTTGTTTCTGCACGACAAGCGGATGTAATTATATGTAGAAGTAAGCGCCCTAATTCAAAAACGAAATTAAGTTCTTAAGGACGTTAATGTCACCCGTGTCACCACAACCGGTGGAGGCAAACAGTGCGGGACAGCTGGCACACTCACTCTTTCAACCAATCAACATCTCAAGCGACTTTTTCTGCCAAAATGATAGATCACCGCTTATCGGACCACCCGATGTATTGCATTGACGCCGGAAAAGCCCTCGCACGCTTGTCAAGATTTTGGAGAGCACCAGAAACAAGCTGTCGCAAGAAATCATCAAAGGTGAATGTTTATTGCCTGAACCACAATGTGGTGAAAGCGTCGCGCTATTCAGTTAGTATCCTAAGGGACCTGGGCTCGACGGAGGTATTTCGGAAAAACTACGAAAGGAGACCTTCGACCATTGTCTTGCGATATTGTACCAACCTCGTACAATTTTCTCGAAATTGCGACATCGGCATGAGTTGTTCTTACACGAGACAATCCCTCAAGTTGTCGGTGGTCTTTGATTTGATCTTTGTTTTTGTTACCAATGAGAACGTTCGTAGATTATACATTCGTAGAAACAGATTAGCGACGCCTGAACGAAAAGTTTCAGTCTGCCGTCGGTGTCTTCTTTTTTATAATGAGATAACTAATCTTGACGTAAAGCATTGAGGTTAAGGATGGGCGCTGCTGATGTCATCATAGAAAGGACTCCTCTCATTATTCATCCGAGATCCAGAATCACAAAATATTCAAAAGCGATTAGTCGCTTTCTGTAAATTGCATCCAAAGTACGTTTTTCTTATCTACGCCTCTATTTCGCACTCAGAAGCGACCTTACGAGTTGCGCAACGATTTTCCACAACAAGTCTCCGATTTTCTCTAAGTAAGTGAATATGTTTTTTCTATTTTAAACCTGAATTCGATTTTTAGTCTGTCCGAATGTCATGAGGCTGGATTCACTGACTCATCCTTTTCAGTGCATTAGTGAATGCGCTTCCGCGCGTTCTGGTGTTGTGAGGAAGGGTCTTCTCTCGGGTACACTGACGCACAAAATTCAAGCCAACCTTGGCCGCGCGCGCAAAACAAAAATTTGTGCGCAAACTTGTTAATTTTCCCTCTAAATTCAGGTCTTCCCGAAGCCCTCAATGTTCTGGAAATGGTTTTACTGAACGATCTTATGTATATAAGTTTTTCGTATCCTCGAAAACATTTGAGACGGGAACACGTTTTTTCTGTTTGTGGTAGATTTTGTGTTTGTGTGAATGTTGTGCGGTAAATTCGTCCGACGAAAACTTCTGCTCGTTTTATCCACGTCATGTTTTGAGTAACCAGATTTCCATATAAATGCGGTCAAAACCGTCTGGCGGCTCTTCGAAATTCGGCTGTTTTGACCGCATTTTGGTTTTGCATAATTATGGAACGTCTTCATAAGCGAAACATTTTCGAGTGCTTTGCGTTTTCGATCTTTCTTTAGCTGTTTGCTGTTATCGCCCACCTTTTTTGGTCATTTTGTTAGGCAGCGGTTTGAGGGTTGAATGCGGCTGCACGCCTCGTTCAGCCTTTTTTGTCAGACTTGGCCTGGTTTGTGATAGGTGAATAAGATAAGAAGCGATAGCTGGTGCTCTAGAGAAAATGTTGTCTGCGCTTTTTCGGTGTTTATGAATTTAGTCTACTTTCAACAATCATGATTTTTCAAATTTACGTATTTTCGAAAGTACTTATCAACGATGTCATGCCGGTGTCGCAAGACTTTTTTTGGTAAAATAAGTTTAAAAAATCAAAACGAATTGTTTCTATGCATGGGAATGAAGCGGCGGATTCGGGCACATTCTTCCATCTTAACTCTTCCGAACGCTGTCGGCGATGATTAGCGTTGAAGGCGCACGAGCGCCCCGCCACTTTTCGGACCCAACAAGCAGGGGTTACAAAGTTGTCCAGCAGGGATTTCCTCTGTTTTCAAACCCACGGCGTGAAATTTCACTGTGTTTGCCTAGTCTGCAACGAGGGCAAAACAAAGTCATTACGGTTTACGCTCCGATTCGCGAAGCGTCTTAAATTAAGTCTGAAGACCTAGAAAACCTTTGTTTTTGTGCTGCGTACTGTTTGCTGCTTTCTCCGACAACAATAGATTTGGGGAATAAAGTTTAATTAAATTCACTTTTGAACTTCGGGATCTTATTACGATTATGACAGAACGGAGAATCATTGGTGGTGAGATCGCAAGAAAAGCGAAACTTATTAGTTTGAGGGAGACTGGCCACAAGAAGGTGTAATTGGCGGGGCGGATACCGGCTGAAAGAGGTTAGAAGACGCCTGCGAGGGCACATAGGTTGTCGGTGAGACGAGCGGAAAGGGTCCTCTCGATCCGGACATCGTGCTTTGTCGGTAGATTTGCTTTATAGATGACGTAATCTGCTTTTTCCACTTTGTGCTAAAAAAGGCTTTTGTATAACCTCCCTCTTTGCGATGACTGGAGGCCTAACGAGCTTATTGTGCTCCAAAGATTAAAAGCCGAAATCACAGCGAAAGCCATTAGCTTGAGGACTTACCGACGGTTCTGGAACCACGTCTTAATTTGCGTCTCCGTCAGGTTCAACGTCTTCGAAAGTTGAATGCGCTTGTTAACGCTCAGATACTTGTCTTGCTGAAATCGGGATTTGATGACTCATGACTCATTTTCGCTATGCATTCGTATGGGGGTTTATTCCTAGAACGTTTACGTATACGGTGATGAGACAATGAAATGATCCTGCTCTTCCCTCATTGCGAAAAACCTAATGTATTCCCCTCCCTCTCGGCAGGCGGAGTTGCGCATCCGCAATTTTAAATTCCTCTCGCTCGCTTCGCTCGCTTCACCTACCTGAAACTCTTGCTCTAGCTTGTCCAGCTGGCTTGAGGAATATGCCTGGCGCGGCTTGCGCTCGCACACCGCCTTTCGGGATCTCCGGTACTCGTGCTTCCGGACTACAATAGTTCAACTAGACTTGGCCCTCCGTATATTCAAGGCTAACTTACCCCCAACTCCGAAGAGCATCTGCAGTTCCACCAACGAGGGCGTCTTTATGTCATTCGCGATTGCGTAGATGGAGTTCAATCCGTACTGACTCGCGGCAAAGTTCCAGTTGATCTGTGAGTCGAAGGAAGATTTCAGTAAGTCGCCGTGGTCTTCGTCGTCCTCGAAATCCGCCAGATCGAAATGGACATCTGAAAGGCTTTGATAAGTCTGGGAACTACCTCATAACGTACCGTTCGCAACGGCACCCGCCTTGTCCTCCAGCAGGCTGTCGATGTTGAAAGCCATTTCACAAACTCAGAGCGCACGTACCGATACCAACAGCGGAATTGTTATTGCTGATTGCCATTTGCGTCCCAGGTAGCCCAGGATCCATTATGAGCGTGAGAACATCGGCCCAACTATTTACCATTTGCCAGCCGCCGCCCAACTTGTGTTTACCTACGCGGTGCCGCATTAAGTGGATCGGAGCGATTTCCCTCTTCCGCGGTTCCGTTCGGCACAGTTCCCTAAAAGTCGAGTAATTCCAGAGTCCTAACTTCCAACAAAATGGCCCAAAAAGCTCTTCTCTGCATTATGCTCACCGCCGTGGCCATGCTCTCGGCTGAAGAATTGCTGGTAGGTTGTTTTCCTTAGCCACGTTTCCCATTGACCCATTGTTCGGACAGAGCGCTGCTCTTGGTTAATAATATTATTGAAAAATCATTAGCTTCCTTCCGTACCATACCTTAACTGCGACGTGCCGACGCGATTTTCTCATCGCTGTTTACAGAGAGTTAATTGATGCTGACAAACACCGCTCTGCGGCCAGCCATCGCCCGATATCACTCGATTTGGAGAATTAGTTACACGAATATCAAATGTTTTAGGTTGAGCAAAAGGTCGACGTGTGCGAACAGACTGCGCGGTGGGAATTCCTAGAGGAAGCAGAAAGTAGGTTTCGACCAGTGTCGAGGCCCACCGGTTTTGGGCCGGGCCGGACCGGGCGACGGGCCGGCCCGAAAGAAAAAAGAACGGGCCGGGCCGGCCCGTTTTTCTTCGAGCCGAGCCGGGCCTGGCCCATTCGCCGGCCCGGCCCGTTTCTTTTTCTTTCGGGCCGGGCCGGCACAACTGGCCGACGAAGGCCCGGCCCGCAGGCATCACTGGTTTCGACCGCCGAAAGCGTTCCGTCCTCAAACTGAAATTTAGCCATCGACAAGCGTACGGTGAGCGTCGTCCAGCGCCCGGGGCAAAGTCAGCCCTTCTTCGTGGTCCGGTGCAACCTGGATAAAGAAAATCTTCCCTGTGCTGGAGTCACCAGCAGGTGAACGTGATAAAAAAAACCAAGATACCTAAAGTTTCTTTAAGATCGGGATGCGAAACCAGATTCAACATCGTCCCGGCTCTCGTTGAAAACGAAGCGACGGAACTCGGCATGGAGTGGGCGATGATTCGTGTCCCGGGACAATGTGTCTGCTCTCGTTTCGTTAACGTCACCATAACCGTCTGAGCCCACGATTCACGACTCATTGAAAGATCTCTAACGTTTTAAATATGCGTTTCTGTCTTTGAATGCTTCCCCCAGAATATGTTGATAATAGAATCTTGTTTGTGTGCGCATTTTTATCCACTAGGTACAAGAAGTCGGTAGTTGCGTTCGAACACCGTATACCTCTTGTTACCAGCCATTTAAAATAACCAAGTAGGTTATGCCTTTTTCTAGGACGTTTTGCTCGCTTTGTTTTCGTAAACACATTGAACGATTTTATAATGGCCTAAAAGTCCAAAACATAGAGCAAGTACGGTAGGTAAGGGAAGAGTGCCTGAACCATGGAAGCTCAAACTTCTGCCATTTTTTTCGTTTGCCGTATTAAGACGCTAATTGTTTCAACCAATTCAATTATCCTATTTTCCTCTATTATTAGTCAGAAGTGTGATGGGTCAATTTCCACTTTTCTCACTCGAAAACAGCATAATGTGTTCATAGAAAGGCGCATAGAAAAACAGTCATAGCAAAACAAATTAATGGAATTGTGAGTTGATATTTTACGATCAAACCAAGTTGGAAAAAATACCCAATATTTCCGTGAAACAAAATGTAATGGCAGTAGATATAATTTACCCGCAATAGGTCCAACAATGATTAAAGAAAAATTCAACTCAAGTCGTATGCTGCAAGACAAGAGCTTCACTCGCGGTGATCCTCGCAATAATGGAAAGGATCGCCTGGTCCGTGTGCGAACCGTTCTTCCTGGAAGCACATGCGTGGCCGAGCTCCTTCAGCATACCGTAGAAGCCTTCGGCAAACACTCGGGTTGATTCGTAAGCCACTGGCTTCACCTTCTTCATGCTAATCTTCACCTAGAGCGATCAGTTGTAGAAAAACAGTAAAGCTCTGGGAGTTTCCGGACTATTATGTCGAATCGTACTTAGCGGATGTGTCAAATCAAGATCGATTAAGTGACTCATGTCAGACGTACGATCGAACGCTCACAGCATGGTGCACAACATAATTTTGAATTTGTCGATCGACTAAATTTTAAATCTCAAAAAATTCAAGTTTGAGAGCAAGAAAGTGCATCGCATTTTGTGGACGAGTTGACTTTGCATACCTTCTCGACGCCATACAACGAAAAATCTAAAGCGCTGTCAGCGACCTTTAGAGTAGTAGCGGCTTCCGGGTCGACTCTTCGTTTCGTAGATCGGACCACTTTGGGAGCAGCTTCTCTGAGCTCACTAAAATCAATTTAGATTACACATATAGTAATAGTTACAGTAAATTACGCTTCAAGAGCTGCAAAATGATGAGCGATTTGACGCACACCGGTCGTAGAAATGGTTTTCAAAGTCCTATATATCGACGTGGAACCAATTGCGCAAGCACCGCCATCCAGCACGGTGGCAAAGATTGTCGGTTTGAATTCCTCGAGAGCCGCATAACCGGCAAGCAACCTCACCGGAGTGAAAGTTGGCGGGAGAGAAGGACTAAACAATAAAAAAAATAAAGATTAGAATTCTTACGGTATTCTTACTGGACTCGCTCGATCGTCTTGATCGCAATGAGTGTCGTGAAAAATCGTTCATCACTCTCCAGCAGTCCGTCAATAAACCTAATTGATGTCTTGAACAATTCCTTGTACGAGTGGAAAAGCGAGGCAACGCCAAACTCTTGCGGGCTCAGGCCTAATATGGTAAATATTGCTATGATAAAATATTAGATTTTCTTACCTTTATTGGACACCTCTAACAGTGACAACGCCGTACAAAACAGCGAAAACGTTAGGGCCATGCTGACGTTACGCCAGTGTTCCGCTTCGGCTTGCGAACAGTAAACCATTCCTGTGAGAGCGATCATTCCTAAATTAATACTTTAGTTCCGCTTAAAAACTATGCTTACTTCGTTCTGCTCCGAAAGAATTTATGGACGGACTTTTCAGGCAATTCCTGCAGAAGGCTTCCAGGAAACCCACTTCACTTTCGGTCAGTATCCTTGGCGATGCAGAAAAGACCCTCTCTTCATAAAGGCGATTCATGACCCTTTCGCAGAGATTAAGGATCATCCATCGTTCCGTGGATTCCACCATCATAAAAGAATCATTTTGCAGTAAAAAGTTCAAGCCTTCCATCACCGAGTCCAGGTCCAGGTTCACTCTACGACGACAGTGAATAGATAGTAAACAAGCGTACTGTTCCGGCGACATGTCTGCAAATATGAAAAAATTTTTGTTAGTTCGGGTCCTGAAGAAAGCAATACATAATTCACGGAATGAAACAGGTTTTCTCATTCATACAACTAAATTATCGCCTGTGATTAGTTTCGACGCCAGAACCGACTTGTCAGTATGCATACGAACAACAACTAACCTTCGATAGCACAATAAGTCAACTCAAATCATTTAAAATCTCCATAAACAGATCAACAACAATATAAGGTAACGAAAAATCAACCAAATAGCGATAGTTACAAGTTACAACATCATGAAGAGCTCACTCCTCTTCCTCGTCGTCTCCGGCCAGCACCATGTTGTCCATCATGTCTTCCTCGTCGAAGTCGTCGAACTGATCGTCTTCAACGGCTTCACCGGTGTAGTAGAGAACAGCGCGAGGAATGATCTGGTCACGGAAGAGCTGACCAAGTTCAAAGTCCGCACGCATGAGGTCGTGACACTCATCCTAAAAAGTTTTTTTACTTTAAGCCAGTTAGTAGATTCACTTACCTCATCTCCTCCCTCAACAACGGACGTAACGGTGGGATCGAAGAAGTTGAAGAAGCTATCTGTCTTAACAGACTTGGTGACAAACTTGCCGGCGCTGGCTCCCTTCTTCAGCTTCTTCTTGATCACTTTCTTGGTGATGTTCTTACCCTCCTTCCAGTCGATCTCAGTTCTAAAATGAAAAATGACCTACACTTATGTCAAACTCAAGGATACCCCTTAACGGAAATAACGACCGGGCCTTCGTATTCGAAAGGCGACTTTTCGTCAATGCCGGTGCTGATCTCGTAGAACTTGGTGAGGACTGAGTTCGAGAAGTACTCGTTCTCGGAGAAATGGAAGTACAGAGTGTACGACTTAGGCTCGTCGTTGATGGTGCATGTTATGTCGACCAGATGTTTAAGGATAGGGGCATCGTGTTCCTGGATCATTTCGCAGATACCAGAAGCGCTGCGAAGAACGTTGAGCCAGAAATCAGGTACTCCCTTAGCTGTTCCAGTGTTCTTCTCATTCCATTCGGTCTCAAGCTTCTGAAATAGTCTTTGAAAACCGTTAAGGTAGAATATGTTTTACTTGAAGTTCCTCCTTTTCAAGGGCTTGCAGGAGAGGGATGTCAGCGTCGGCGTCACTGGGCTCCACATCTCCGTTGACGATCTCCTTCCGTTTAGCTTGGACGGCATCAAAGCGGGGCTGGAACTCCTTCTCGAGTTCATGGACACGCTCGTAGAAGTCAGCCTCAACCTTCATTGCGTCGATCTGGAGCTTCTTGAGAGCACAGACGCGCTTACGCACATCAGCGCTAGTTTCACTCAAATGCTCGGCGAAGAAAGGCGTATCGGTGTTGTACCCGCTAGCGCGCAGCATGTCTTGGAGATTCATGATAATTGTTACCTGCAAAATGTATTCAACTCTACACGTGAAACAAAAAAGATGAATCTGTACGCACGGAAGATCGATTATGACAGAAGTCTCAGCGACAGATTCGCGGGAAGTGAGCCATCGCAAACAGAACCTTACAGTTAGCAACCGTACAACAAGATAACAGCAGTCACAACCGACGCGGACCACCACCGGAAACCAGCTCACAGTTACGAAATTGTAGTGCCGCCGTCCTATTACTTTTAAATCCCCAAATACCGAAGTTCATGGACGTGGTCTCAAAAAGAAAATTGGTTTTTGAAATTATTTCGTAAACCCCGTACTTGACGAAGTTCGGCGCACACAGAAATAGAATTTTGAGAGCAAGAGGTCCAGTGTAGCGGCAACGCTAGAGATCCTGATGTTAGCTGAGATTAGGATTCGTTTTGGTGCCATTTTATGTAATTCTTTCGAATGTGCATTGCATACGCGCCACTGCTCAATGTGTCAAAATGCTCAAAAGTGCCGTTCGCAGTAAAATTCACATCGGCTTTTGAGTTTTTTTCTTTTGCTGAAGACAACGTTTCGTCTCGCGTAACACGGCTGTTCAGTTCAAGTGCACTGTCATTTTTCACTATTCAGACCAATCATTTTCAGCGATTTATCTTACCTCTGACTGTTGAAAATTCGAGTTTTGTACGTTTTGTTTAGAGGCAAGAACAGGAGTGTTGCAGACGTTTAAAATTATCTTGTCTCTGAAATTGGCAATTATGTCGTAGTTCGCTTTATCCTTTGTTCCTCTAATGCACCTTTTTGTATCGGGGTTTAGTATTTTCAGGCTCATCTCGTCTGACCGATGGAGACGAAAGCTGACAAACGGGCGAAATCCAATGCGCAGCGCTTAGAGAGTTTGTATGAAAAACGCAAGTTGGAAAATGCGAAGAAGAATCAGATTTCTCAGGCCTTGAAGACCGTTGACACGTCACAGTCAAAGCGAATCGTTTTCAACGACAGTGACAATGACGAGAACATTGTGATCAACACAGTAAGTTTCTATAATCGGCGTGGGCTTAATCATATTTTTTTTTTTAATTTAGGAGGCATCAAAGCATCAGGATAATGCTCCAATTCAGAAGTCGAACGACCAATGGACTTTATTTGCTGATAGCGATGATGATGGCCAAGAACCACAGATTGACGACCATATAAAGAATCGGCATGTTGGAAAGAAAGGTGCTAAGCTTATGGCAATGGAAGCTCGATTCGGCAACGATGATCGTTTTCGGATGGACGACAAGTTCGCGGAAGATAGTGATGAAGAACCGTCCGAGCAGCAGCTAGAGCAACAAGAACGTTTGCATGCGAAGAAAACGGAAATGGAGATTCTCTCCAAGGTTATGGGGAAAACTCTTACTAGCAAACTGTCGGACGAGAAGCGAAAAACCGAAAAAAAGTTGTTGGATATGAAGTTTACCCGCTTCGATCCTGATAATCCAGACCACATTGAGTGGGCTCAGAAGAAGCAGGTTGAAAAGTATGGCGAGAAGAGGGTATCACAACTTTATATTCCATGACGACTTATTGCATCTTTTCAGGACGTAGATGAAGATGCGCCCCCGAAGAAAGTTGCTAAAACAGCTGAAGAATCCGAGCGCTTAGTTGACGGTCGCTTTTTTGAAATGGATCGCGATTTCGCGGCTGATTTGAAAAACAAATTACAGCTGGGTAGCACGGACCAAGGAACTAGCTTTAGCTTTTTAAAGTCCATTGGTCGTGATGATGCTGATAAGTCGTTTGGAGAAGATTCAGTTGCCTTGCTTGACACTGAGGAATTACCTGAAGATAGTTTTGAAGAGGAAGATGAGGTGGTTGCTGTGTCTCTTTTTTTTACGCGACAAATTTTCTTAGGAAATCGCCAACCCGGACACTCCATCGCATGAAACGCTGGATCAAGTGTCTGCTTTTTCTCTCATTCGCCCTAAGGATGTCAAGCCCTGGTTTGCTGTTGAAGCCAATGACAATGTTGTCCGTTCTGTTGTGAACAACTTCCGCTGCACAATACCAGAGGAAAAGTTGCGTGCCAGTTGGCAGAACATTCGCACCAGTATCATCAAGGTATATAGGTTGTGGTTTAAAGGACATCTCCAGGTTTATATTAATTTTAGATTTACCGATCGCAAAAGAAAAGTGCGGTAAAAGAAGATAGGAAGAGGAAGAGACCTGCTGGAAATGCGCCTTCGTCAACTGTTGATAGCACCACTGCTTGAAATATTGTTATTTGTTTGTTTTTATGTTGTTGACAGATGGAAATGAATGATTTGGTGCTCGTCGTGATTGCGTGGCTTTGTCGTTGATTTCGAGCTATACTTATACCTTTGGGAAAAAGCGCGGAAAGTTATTTCTGTGAGGTTATTTATATTAAACCAATATTTATTTTCTTCAGTTCTCTTCAAACATGGCGCAGCATAGTATGAAACAAAAGGTAAGCGATATGCATTGTAAAATTGGATTTCGTAGAATTGCTGTTTCTTAGACAACTTTGCCTAAAGGCGTGAAGAATAAGGTGAAAAGAGCTCCAAAAAAGACGGGACCGAAACGCGGACAGAATCTTTATATTCCGCCAAAGAAAGCTGTTGTTGTTGAGCAGGTATTATGCTTCTGTGCTTTATCAGACTTACTGATTGATTTTCAGACTCGAATCAGCTCTGAGGTGTCGAAAGTCATCAACAAGAAGAACGAAGAAATGGTCAAGGGTATTGCCAATGATTCGGTTGGACGAAGCAACCCAACTACCAAGAAATAAGCCCGTGTTGTAGAACTTGTTTGACTTTTGTTGTTATACTGCTTTGTTACTGTACAGAAAATTGAAATTTGATTTCAACTACTTTGTGCGTATGGATATAGTGGCGTATTGGTGATTATTTATTGGTTTTAGGAAGCTGCGCTTTGAAATTGTGTAATAGTGCAAAAGGATCTAGCAGCTTAAGATTGAGTGCATCCGTTGTACGCACCATTACGAATTATTCATATTTCGTACGAACGGAACGCAGAAATAATGCTGGATTCCGCCCGCGACCACTGTGGCCTTGCCGTTTGAGACTGGTGAGTTCCAGTTTCCGGTGGATCCAGCATCGGCGTGGGAGTTGTGTTTGCCCAGTGCATTGTCTAGACAGAGGAAAAAAGGATTTGCACTTTGATTAACTGGTCGGTCTATTCATGTTATACCTGCTCGACACGTTCTTTGTTTGCCATCCACTGGTCCAGTGAGGAACCATCTCCGATTGACAGCCACATGTCGTACAAATGCCGTTTGGGAAGGCTTGTCAAAATCTCCTTTGCGTACAAAAGTCTTTGGAAATTCTTGGTTGCGTCTTCGTTTCCTGCGTCCACTTTATCCGGGTGGAAATCTCGAACTCGGGCACGGTATTCGGCTAATATTTGGTCTGACTGAAAGGAAAACGAGGTTATACAAATATGAAACAGAATTTCTCGCTGTGATTAATGGACAGGAAACATTGAACAGCAAGCAACAACCCACCGTGGCCGATTTAGAACAGCCTAGAAGGCCGTAAAGATCGTCGTGGCCGCTTTGCTTTCCCGAAGAAGAATCCATTTCTGCCGCAGTAGACCTTCGAGCACACACCGCCGGGACCGCGCAACTAAGCAAGTAAAACAATCTGGGGTGCTCCCGAAACGGAATCAATATCTGCACAATTCATGCTTTCTCAGGCCAACCCGCGCGCTATTTAAGGCACACAAAGTATTACCTTAGC
>KN166272.1:0-11372 GCA_000757745.1 Steinernema scapterisci
GAACAGGATTGAAACGCTTGTTGAAAACATGGGATCTTACATCATATCCCCCAAGAGATTCAAACTTGGTTTGACCGTTTTGGGGTAAAATGGCTTTGTAAACGTCCCAGGTGAATCACAGATATGAAACAACGTTCCGTTCAAACCTCTCCAGCGGCAATGGGTTCTCTAAAACAACAATTGAAAGTTTAGGATCTGTCCACTCACCTCTTGAGGACACTTCAATCCTTCTTCATCTTTTTTTGTCTTTCTGTCGTAAACGTAAACGACCTTGAGCAGGTCGTTCTTCCACTCCTCGAACTCGTCATTCTTCTGAACATATCAATTTGAAAACGACAGAAATAGCACAAAACTACCTCTTTTATGGTCTTTTTCAGATCCTTCAACTCCTCCACTTCCGCCTCAAAACCGTTCTTTGTGATCACAGTCGCCTCCTTCACTTTGGCCACGCGTTCGGTTACAGATGCGACTCGTTCTTGTCGGTTTTTGTAGTATTCCTCCATTTTCTTCCGTAACAAGCGAGTGGCTGAGGTGATCTCCTTGCTTCCGTCGGTGCTCAGGATCTCCATGTCAGCCTCAAGTTTGCCCAATTTCTTTTCCTTCTCCTTGTCTTCAACGAAACTGGCATTCTTCACGCTCTCCAAGTGATCGCGGTGGAAGTCCAGAACGCAGTCGCCGCAGAGCAGATACTGAATATTTGATCTTAACTCAAAAAACCAGATATCAACATACGTCGACTTTTCCTTCCTTTTCGGCACAAAGTTCGCAGTGTCTGGCGCGAGTCTCTGTTAAAGTGCGACCGCAAGTGGTACAGTTCAGAGAGGTTCTGACAGCGCTCGGCGCGTTCGTATCGTACGGATTGCCATTTGATTGGGAGCCTAAAACTTGACTTTTATGAGACGTGAGGCCTGCAATAGACTTGCCTTGAAGTGCGAAGTTGTTAGGCATAAGTTCGTCCATCTTCAGAACCACCGACCCACGACATTCCGGACACTTGATGGTCTTGTGGTTCTGGACTGGATCCACAACTGACAGCTTCTGCTCGCAATTGCCACAGGTCGCGTGTCCACACGGGAACACCTTTGGATTAGAAGCATGGTCGAGGCAAATTGGGCACTTGAAGCGCTGGTCAGTAGTAGTGGCATTTGTCGGCAGAAGGCACATAGGGCAGCAGGTCAATGGCAAACAACGTCTCCGGAGTTCCGTCGGTGAAGACAAGTTTGGTTCCATAAAAAGTCCCGCCAATCGCGTTTTGATTGAAAGACAGTTTTTCAGCTTGTCTGGTTCTGAAACACTTTGTTAAAAGGACTTTATGACGAAGGCTCTTTAGCTTAGTCTCAATTTCGTCCAATTTCTTGGTTTTCGTATTGTCTCTAGCAAATTTCACTTTTAACGCGTTTGTGCTGTGGAGGAGAACGCATTGGGCGCAAAGCAAAAGCTAAAAAATCTTTGAATTTTGCTGATTTTGCTTGAAACGTACCTCAGCCTTTCCTTCTTTCTCAGCGCAAACCTTGCAGTTCCAAGCGAAATTCTCTGTTACCTTACAAGCACAAGAGGTGCAGAAAACGCCTGTCGAATTTTCAAAAGCACCCTGGGCGCTTCCTTGAAGTTCTGAATAGCTTAAATCCGTTACGTATTTTCAATTTTACACTCACGTCGAACTGCCCAGTTGGAAGCAAGGAATTCTTTTGTGGGCAGAACCGCCGACTTGTGACATTCCGGACACTTGAGGGTCTTGTGGTTCTGAACTAGATCCACAACAGCCAGTTTCTGCTCGCATTCGCCGCAGATCGAGTGTCCACACGGGAACACTTTCGGGCACGAAGCATGCTTGTCACAAACGGGACATTTGAAGTGCCGAGTTCCAAGTGAGCATGCATAAGGCAGCAAATCAATAGCAAACAACGTTTCCGGAGTTCCGTCGGTGAAGAAGAGTTTGGTTCCATGAAGAGTACAGCCAATTGCTTCTTGATTAAAAGGCAGTTTTTCAGCTTGTCTGGCTCTGAAACACTTCGTTTGTAGCCAAAAGGAGTTTGTAGCGAGACAAGCTTACATCATGTCCAGTTTAAAGCTGTAAAGAAGGCCGTCTTTACTTTGCAAAAGGAATACCGTATGACCTATCACAAGCGTTTCAACTACGCAAATAGTCCCCGGAACTAGCTCAACTCCTTCCACTTCAAATCCGAACTGGGCAACTTCTAAGTCGTCGTCGGAAAATTTTGATGAGTAGAGTTTAATTTTGCCGTCAAATCGAGCGACCATGTAAACGTGGTCGTTGTAGACAAACGACGCTTCGAAGTCTTCATCTATAAAAAACACTAAAATCTTGACAACGTTCTTAGTATTTCTTACCTGGAACTGTAAACCATTTTTTTGCTTCAAAATTGTAAAGCTTGCGCTTATCGTCTTCGGGTTCTGTGAGAATGTGAGTCCACCAAAGACTTCCGCTGAACAGGATTGAAACGCTTGTTGAAAACATGGGATCTTACATCATATCCCCCAAAGATTCAAACTTCGTTTGACCGTTTTGGGATAAAATGGCTTTGTAAACGTCCCATGCTTCAGGTGAATCACAGAGATGATACAGCGTTCCGTTCACACCTCTCCAGCGGCAATTGGTTTTCTAAAACAACAATTGTCAGTTTTGGATCTGTCCACTCACCTCTCGAGGACACTTCAATCCTTCTTCATCTTTTTCAGTCTTTTTGTCGTAAACGTAAACTTGCTTACAGTCTCCCCTAAATCTTACATCAATTTTTTCAGAGACGAAAAGACTAACCATTTCCACACATTCCAGAAATTCAATAAACCAGAAACAACGAACCATGCGCAAATTTTGTCGTCGGTCACAAACAACCAATGTCGTTTAAAGATTTCTGGGTTTGCCCCAGGACACTTTATTTTTTCGACGTTGACGTTCGAATCCATATCTTCCGTTCTGAAAGCAAATAAAGGAAATAGTCAATGAGATTTGAAAAGCGGTTTAAAACTGCGAATGTTGAATTGCGAGTAGTCGTAACTTCTCTGTGTCGCACGGCAGCGAGTCCGAAAACACGCAAAGAAGCAATAATCAAGGAGTCACAAGAGCCATCAACAAGCAAAGAACAAGTCAACAAGTCGATTTTGGATCTTTAAACTTTGAGCTTTGAAACCCAGATCACTTAAATTGGTATTCGCAAGATTTGCGGATTTTTGCGAATAGCGAATAGGCGAATACGCGCAGTCCTGATCGAAACAAATACGGAGTGGTTCCCGACCGGCTGATAAGAAACAGGACGCCATATTACTCGTGGCGCCCGTTCTCTTAGCAAGCTTTATGCTCGCTCGAATCTTGGTGATAAGCGATCGATGTTCCTAATCGAATTGATGAATGTTCTTTTCGAAACAAGGTTCAAAACTCGTTCAAACAAGTTTCGAATCACGTTTTATGCAGGTCTGGAAGAGATACTTTAACACTGCAGTTGTCCCAAACTCTGTGATTAAACTAACGGTTTATGTATGACCTGTTTGTTTCTTGACTGGAATGCACCGGGGCAGCAGCGAGGCATGGAAATAACGCTTAATAGCAATTTTGTCGCTCAACTGTTGTGTGTGGATCTTATATTTAAGTCTTAATTCGGCTCTAATGTACTAGAATCATGGTCCCAAGAAGAACAATCGAGGTCTCCTCTCTTACGTTCGGGGTCTCCCAATAACAGAAATCTGAACAATGAGCTTCTCGAACAATGGTCCCTTCTGAGTGACGGACATGGTTATAGGAACAGACTTATATAATTAGCACAACAATTTAACAATGTTAACTAGCTAACAGAGACATATGATGGGACTAGTCATAGCAAAGCACACAATTCAAATCTCAGCCTGTTCGATCTCCTTTAACAGCTCGTTCTTGCACTTTGCGAACTCTTCTTTTTTCTAAACTAGAGATAAATACGCTCAATGGTGTAAGTTCTAACCTCCTTGATCGTCTCCGTTTGCCGCTCCAATTCTTTTATTTCAGCTTCAAAAGCGGCTTCTGTAATCAGAGTTGCGCTCTTCATCTTGTCCACTAGCACGGCCACAGATGCGACCTGTTCCTTTTGGCCTTTGTGATGCTCCTCCACCTTTTGCAACAGAGTCGTAATTGAGGCTCGAATCTCGTCTTCGCCGCTTTCTAGGCTTTTTAGCTGAGTCTCAATTTCGTCCAATTTTTTGGTTTTCGTATTGTCTCTAACAAACTTCACTTTTATCGCGCTTGTGCTGTGGTCCTTGTGAAAGAGGAGAACGCATTGGGCACAGAGCAAGACCTAAAACGACTTTCGATTCGTGGAATCTTTTTTAAACGTACCTCGACCTTTCCATCCTTTTCAGCGCAAACCTCGCAGTTCCAAAGAAGATCCTCAGTTAGCTTACAAGCGCAACAAGAACAGTTCAGGAGAACGCGAGCCTCTTTCGACATACCGTAAACGCTTCCTTGAAGCTCTAAAAAGCTCAAATCCGGACACTTGAGGGTCTTGTGGTTCTGAACTGGATCCACAGCAACCACCATCTGCTCGCACGCGTCGCAGATCGAGTGTCCACACGGGAACACCTTCGGATTAGAAGCATGCTTTTCACAAACGGGACATTTGAAGTGCACACTGCCAAGTGAACAAGCATAAGGCAGCAGATCAATGGCAAACAACGTCTCCGGAGTTCCGTCGGTAAAGTAGAGTTTGGTTCCATAAAAAGTCCAGCCGATCGCTTTTTGATTGAAAAGCAGTTTTTCGGCTTGTCTGGTTCTGAAACACATTGTGAAAAAGACTTTGTGAAAAAACTAAGCTTACAGCATGTCCAGTTTAAAGCTGTAAAGAAGGCCGTCTTTACTTTGCGAAAGGAATACCGTATCGCCAATCACAAGCGTTTCAACTACGCAAACAGTCCCCGGAACTAGCTCCACTCCTTCCACTTCAAATTCGAAGTGCACGACTTTTGAATCGTCGCTGGAAAATTCCGACGAGTAGAGTTTAATTTTGTCGTCGAAGCGAGCGACCATGTAAACGTGGTCGTTGTAGACAAACGATGCTTCGAAGTCTTCCTCTGTAAAAAACACAATTGTTATGACACAATTCTTAATATTCGTTACCTGGAACTGTAAACCATTTATTTGCTTCAAAATTGTAAAGCTTGCGCTTATCGTTTTCGGGTTCCGTGAGAATATGAGTCCACCAAAAAAATGATCTTTTCCTAGACAGAATTTAAATGCTTTAGAAAAATGTGATCTTACATTATTTTTCTAAGAGATTCATAATCGGTTTGACCGTTTTGACAAAAAATGGCTTTGTAAACGTTCGATGGTCCACTGCAGATATGATAAAGCGTTCCGTTCACGTCTCTCCACCAGCAATCGGTTCTCTGAAACAACAATTCTATTTTTACGGTTTGGTCGCTTACCCCTTGAGGGCACTTTAGCCCTTCTTCATCTTTTTCCGTCTTTCTGTCGTAAACGTAAACTTGCTCACAGCCTTTCCTAAAACGTTATGTTGATGCTTCTAATGAAGGAAAACAGCTACCATTTCCATCCATAAATTCTGTCGTCTGTTACAAACAACCCATCATTCTTAAATATTTCTGGGTTCGCCCCCGGACACTTGATTTCTTCAACGTTGACGTCTAAGTCCATGTAATAGCTGATAAGATTGTAGGGATAAGCAAAGTTTAAACTAAAAACAGACAAAAGTCAATTTGAAACACAGCAATGCGCACACACTGAAAAGCGCGTTCACATTGAACAGCTCGGAAAGTCGAAACAAACGCGGAATGATTCCCGACCGGCTGATAAGAAACAAGACGCCATATTACTCGTGGCGCCGGTTCCCTTGGCAAACGTTGTGCTCGCTCAAATCTTGGTGATAAGCGATTAAGGTTCTGCGTCAGGTATTAATAAATAAAGCGGCTTAAAGGTTCGAATCATGACGTTTTATGCAGGTCTGGAAGAGATACCTCAACACCGCCATTGCCTCAAACCCTGCAATTAAAATGACGGTTGATGGCGATTAAGCTGACCTGTTTGCTTCCGAGCTGCATTTGGGCACGTCACGATAGCAGCGAGTACTGGTGGCGCCTGTCCCCTTAGCGAACGTCGTTCGCAAACTCCTAACACACGAGCAACTCTCGGTTCCTCTTCCTATCTCAGCTTTGAGGTTTGACGGGAGACTTGATGGAATTCAACTTTACTGGTAGTCGTTCGACCAAAACCACGCAAGATCAAAGTAACTTTATTGTCATCCAAGCCTGACCACCTTGCAATGAAACACAGAGTTTACAACCTTGACTTCCAGCTCCATTCCTTTCGCGGACCACACGAACTCATTCCCATTCAAACTCTTATCATTTCTCAACCCACAGCAATAGTTGCTAAGCCTGGAAACGTCGTATCTTTCGTTTAGCGACGCGAATTCAAACAGCGTTCCAGGAATCAAGGTCCCATTGATGAGTCGGTCTATAAGACCAGCCACAAAACTCACATCCGTGTTGTTCTTCAGAGCACCTGGATCATAGAATCTTAACTCTTTGCAGTTCTTAGATAAGACAAACTTGAGAGCCAGATTCTTGAACGCCTTTGGCCATAAGCCCATTAGGGTCAACGCTCCTAAGTGGCCAGCGCCTATGTGAGGTTTAAGGAAATCGATAGACTTGGGACCACCGTAGTTGATCGAAATTGAAGAGATCGACCGACCCTTAAGGTCCAAGAGGGCGTAGTCTAGATTCTCCGGCTCTAGGTACAGGCAAGGTCTGTGGGCTAACCGTAGAACCACAAACGGGATCAACTGGGAGGTTAACTGATCCTGGGTTAGAGGCTGACTCCAGGCTTCGTCTCGGCCATAAAAGAAGGTTCCTTTCGTGTTCACAACAAAGATTTCATTAATCTTGCTCTTGGCATCAAATACATAAGTTCCAGGTTCGCGGTTTAGGCGGTGCTGCCATTGGACGTTACCAGCGAACCCAAATGGAACAAACCGGTAGCTCCAGGTCTTCTCGAATGAATCCAAGTGAAGCTCTAAACGCCAGATCACATTCTCTGGGTTCATAGAAATACCCGCCGTGCTCCAATTAGGCGATGCGAGTTCAGAGAGCGCCTTGGTGTGAGGAAGCTCGGAGATGTGGGATATGACGGATTCGACGAAGACGAGCGGGATCGCGTTCATGGTTGAGTTCAACTACTCAAATGGCAATTGTTAGGCAGTTACACGGACTCAAAGTGTGACAAAAAGATGTGCGAAATGATGCAGGCGCGGGTTGGTCCTGCAACGAGCAGACCCACCGCGTTAGATCTCAGCGTTAGATCTCAAGGTTAGATCTCAGCGTTGAGTCCGCTCAACTTCTCCGTCTTACTGGCTTACTTATCGTCCCTCCGAGCGCCAATTCGGACGCCCGCTGCCTCGGTGGCAGTTCAATGGGAGCTTCGTCTGGTTCCTTCCATAGCGCGGCTAATTTGTTGAGCCAAGGACGCCATGGATTCCGCCCCCAGCGAAACTACGATACTCTGCAAAACGAAATTAACGGACCTTCTGGAAGACTACGCGTCTCAACAGTCAAGAAGGTCTTAAAAGTATGTTCCTAAGCTTGATTTTAGATTTGAAGGTAGTTTTCCTATTTGAGGCAGCCGGAATGTCTGCGAGAGGGGTGACGACAATTGGCTTCGCTATTAAGGAGCTCATTGACCAGCTCCGCGGAGAATATAAACCCAAGGACTCCTTCCAACAGAAAGTGGACGTCCTGTGCGACACCGAAGAAAAGCGCGTCAAATGCGTTCGCGCAATGCTGATCTCTCAGGACGTTGGAAGCGAGAGTTCAAAGGCCCCCGAACCCGTCCCAGACGCAGAGCTCGACAAGTCTATAGCGGCTATCCGTAAACTTGTCGACCAGCAGATTGCGCTTCATGAGGATCACATGCATATGTAGCCCCGGAGGCAGCCGCCTCGACCTAATAACCTATTTCGCACTCATATATAACTCGCATGTCATATCATTATATACGTTCTTCTCAGTATCTTCTCGTTCTTCTATAACAATACCTCGAATCAACGACATTTTCCCCAACGGAACTTCTATGACCGAAGCCCACGGCCTACCTACCGTAGACAGAATGGCCCTAACGAACGCCATCCCCATAGTTTTTCACGGCCCCGTTTTGAGAACCACCGCGGAAACTATTACAACCAAAACCAGGGAACGATCCAGATCACGGTGAGCGTCCAAGTGTTTCGTCCTTTTTTCCTGGAGTACCCGTGTAGCCGAGTCGCAGCAGTCCGTGCCATCAAAAAGCTCCTCAACTACGCGCAGACCGCTCGATGAGGGCATCGAGCCCGGGTGGCCCGGGTATGTCGCCCCGGAGGCAGCCGCCTCGACCTAATAACCTCTTTCGCACTCATATATAATTCGCATGTCATATCATTATATACGTTCTTCTCAGTATCTTATCGCCAATAAACTCTCTCTCTCTCTATCCGCGCCCCTTATCGCAAGACAACCTAGACCCGGGGCTCGGGGAGCCGCCGGGGTGTGCTGGGAACAGAGACCAGGGACATAGGCCGCTACGACACATAACAATAATAACTAATTATATGTTACATAATAACCTAAAAAAAGACCAGTTTTTGTTGTTTGTGACCGCTTATGGCCTGGCGCCAAGTTCCCCTGGGCCAAGTCTCCTGGCGCCAATAGTCGTCATCAACTCTACATCCTTAGATCGTTCATCTATGACTCCACAACTCAGATTCGGCTTAAAGCACTTCCATTTCCCTTTTTGGATTGAAAGACAATGAAAGACGCCATATTTCAACCCATCATTTTAGGATCTGTTGCATCGGGAACTGGCGGGGGAACGTCTTTACGTTTGTCGGACTTATCCAATTGTGTTCACATTCCAAAGACTGACCGACAGAAGAGAAGAAAAAGTCGGCAGAAGAGTTGGATATCGAAAAGGAGATCCGCTCCACGCGTTGTACGCTCTCCGTGGTATCCCAATTAGCCCTAGATGCCCAGGAGTCATCTGCGGCACTGTCGTGCTTTATCAACGTGAACGTTTCTGTTTATCCTCATTGGCGTTACCTCAAATCTTCAAACTGTGTTCTTGAAATAAGATAGAAAAAACTCAGTACCGACATTTTTATGTGCGAAAATTGCGCATTGCGTTTCACTCCCAATACGAACATTTATAGACCAAATTAGGCTCATGACAGAATGAGACTAACCATGAATTCCATTCCCTACTACTTCGCTAGGGACGTGATTTCCCGTGTGCACCGAGAACAACCTTCCGAAGACATATTCACTGGCAACAAATTCTGCTTGCCAAAGCTTGGAGGTCTGTCGTCTCTACTCTGGAACGCGGCTGCTATATCCTTCTGTGACAAAGCTCTATACGATAACTATGGCTGGTATGAACCACTTCGTGAGGATCAAAAGCGAGTAGAGGTTTGTGTACTTCCTGGCGGAAAGTGTAGGTATGCGATTTTCCTTGATTACCACGATGAAGTCCCTAAAAGCGTTCGTGAAATCCTGAGAAGAAGAGATTTTCTGCCTGGAGGCTCGGTCAAAATCTGCGAAACTCCTCCGGAAGACGACTGGAATGAGATAAATACGTCAAATCTGGTGGCGAAAGTGCTGTTTCCTTTGGGGATCGACGAGGTGTCTTTTACCTTGAGTCCTAGGAGCTCATGGATAGGTATCGTAGGCCAAATGAGAGCCATGAATATGGTGGTTCTGAAAATCAGCTTTCTTGGCAGCGCTGAAGACCTCAAGAAGACAAACGCAGCCGTTATTACCGATTTCCTGAAATTTCAAGCTTCTACAAAGTGCCTGGAAGAGGTCCGACTTCCAGATGCGCCTTCCCTCAAAAAGTCCCACCTTGGCAGCTTGAAACTGTTTCAAAAACTGATTCGACAAGAGCGATTTACTTGTTTGCATAATGGCCCAAGGTTGAACGCTTCAACTCTTGTTGACGTCTTGAAACAGATTGTCCCAATCTGGGAAAAATCGACTCGAAGATTTGAGTTCAGTTTCTGCTCAGCAGGTGGATTCAACTTTGACCGAACTGTGGCGAACTCTAAATTAGGATTTCGCCGTGTTCGTAATACCGATTTTGTGAAAACTATAAAAGAGAAGTTTTTGAAGGTTCAACTCGTGGATGGCTGTAGGATATGTATAAGTTCCGACGTCTACTGATATGCTTCTGCTTCAACTCAGCTTCTATCAGTGCTCTGTTTCGTGTTAATCTGTTTAAGACATGCTTATGCTATTCATAAATAAAGTTCAGATTGGCTTCTTGGCCGATTCGCTGTACAGGCTCCTCCAGCCAGTTTTCTAGGTATCAGGTCCTCCCCAACAACCAGTCGACCTAACTACCCAAGCGACTAAGAGATCTGTGGATCTTAAATGTGACAAAAAGGTGTTTTTATTGAACATGGTTACAATTCAACATCACTCATTATCTCTGTCGGCGAGCTCTTCCTTCACTTCTTCCTTCTTGACACCGCTCTTGGGAATCTTCTTAAGCGGATTCGCTGCGAACTCCTGAATGATACGGATCTGCGCCTCCAGCCATTTCTTGATATCGGCGTCCAGCTCTGTGATCAGGTCTGGATTCTGGTACCGGGGCGCGTTTGGTAGCTTTCCTTCAGCTGCGTTCGCTCTCTGGCGAAGTCGCTGAGCCTGACGATTTCGCGCCATCTTCTCTAAGATCTTGCGATGCTCAGAGGCCATCGAAGCTTCGGCGTTCTTGGGACTCATCTGAAAGTGATGGGTTCATAAGTTCGGAGTTCTAAGCGCTTAGCGGTCAATTATGGTATCTGGGCCTGCCGGACCCAAGCTGGGTCCTGCGGGCCCAGTTAAATCAAGGTATGCTGGCGGGGTCGAACCCGGGACCCCTAGTTTAGTAGCATCGGATGCTAACCAGTCGGCTATGCCTGCATGTTTGGGGCTTGCTTTAAGCATCAAATGAGGTTATTGGAAGTTTGATGTCCTCACAGTGTTTCGGACTCATCTCCCGAGGCGAGTATCACGCCTGACTCATCTGAACGCAAAAGGCCACAACCTCTTGTTGAAATCGCCCTAAGGACTGACAGCTCTTTTTGCCTCTTTGACCTTTAAGCGCGCGCTTCTGGGCGCATAGCTGCAATTAGATACTTGTACAAGTGGTAGCCTGCACGCGCCTGTTTTCCCAAACTCGTGCTATTGGTGTCTCCTTTGGACCTTTTGACCGCCTCCTTTAAACCTCCTAGATCGATTGTCGGCGCCGACTTCCCACTGTCCCAGGATAGCTTTAGATTCTCCTTGTCCTCCTGAACCCCTCATTCGCATATTTTAATTAGCCTCCACTAAAACAAACATGGGTTTCCTAGCCCCCCCCC
>AZBW01001568.1:0-35342 GCA_000757745.1 Steinernema scapterisci
TTGCGCGCTATCGTCGTTTCGCGCTATTGTCCGGCGCGCTTTTGTCGTAGTACCGATCGCCGCAATGTCGTTCTCGTCCTGCTGTCGAAGCCGACCCGAAGACTATGTCGGTTCCGCGATGGAGTTGTAACTGATCTTGGTAGTCGAACTTATTAAAGTCGAACGGAACGGCGCGGACGTTTTCGCGAGTCTTGATGCGGCGGAAGATGAGCAACGACGTGATTACGTGCTTCCGGCCACTTCGAATGTGTGGGAGAAAGGACCCGTGACCTGCAAAAAGAAAATGGATATAAAATAAGTATAACTGAAAAATCCGAGAACCCAATTTTCGCAAAAAACCAGCATCAAAGCAGACGCCGATTAAGCCAAAATCACATAAAACCGAGCTTCATTGGAGGACTAGTCAAAGCGTTGGCGTTCGTGCGCCTGACATGTAGCTTCAATTCTTGCTTCATCGCTTCTTGATCTTGCCATAACTGTAATATTCTACTAGGGTCAAATTTTCTGACGATAGCAGCTCTCAGCCATGCAAGTTCCAGTATCCAAACTCTGCTCAGAATGGACGTGCTTGTGGGTAGGGACGTTATACTTCACAAAAGGCTTAGATTGGTTGGCGTTTGAAGCTTTGGAGCAACATTTATTATACAAACATGTATCTTCTTTATTATTCATGACTTGGGCGCGCATCTGGTGGAGCGTGGAGTGGCCGAAGGACTATCAACACCATTCCGACGTTTGCCATTTGTGTTCCTGACACCCATGTTCTCATTCATCTTACCGTATTGCCGAGGAGAGTTCCTCTGAAACGCAGACATTAAATATGAAAACTAAGCTGAGGTCTTACTTTCGAAGGCGTCGGCACACCATTCATAGTTGCGTACAAACGACTCGCTTCGTAAAGAGCTTCCTTGAGGACTTCCGAAGCGCCGAAATGTGCGTAGACAAGGAATTTCTTCACTCCTCCATTTGGGAGAGTCAGCCACAAACGTTTCTGAAACAAAGGGTCTGTGAGATTTCATCACAACGACGCTTTAAGCCAAAAACATGGCTTCGACTTTGCTAAAAAAGGCAGCCTTCCCAACCTACCCAGCTCTCGTCGACATCCTCCAAATTCAATGTGTCCATCTTGTGATTGTAGACCAGGACCCTCGACAAAGGATGGGTCTTCAAACCCATTCCACAGTGAAGAGTTTTGACCTAAACCAGCAGGTTAGTTCAGAATTTGATCCGACAACACCTACCTTAATGAAGAATTGTTTCATTTCCACGGAGTCTACTTTTTCTCGAATCTGCTCTCGCAGGTACTCCTCGAATTCCTTCGAGTCTTGATTCGACAACCCATCGATCTCAACAATCAAAGGAGGAATTTTCCGGTATTCCATGTCTTCGAGGATCTTCTGAGCTTTCTTGATGTCCGGATGCAAATCCGAGTTCATGCACCGAATCATGCTGTAGATAGAGTCATCCAGTTTCAAAAAAGCGCCGGGATCCTGATGGGCTGTTTTCAAAGTGTAGGATTCTCCGTCGTCGCCGATGAAACTGAAGAAGGGATCAGCCAGATCAAGAGCGTCACAGAGCCTAAATAGGGGGAATACATAGATTCAGAAAGGACATATAAAGCTGGTTGCCTACATTTTCTCGGTTCCCAGGCACGTCTTGTGTTGGTAGTGGTTGTTGTGCAGCTTCATCCTCGCCATGGCCACGTTCATTAACTCCTCTTTCTGTTTCTCCGCGTGAACAAGACGATTGTGACCCAACCGCTCGTCAAAGCCGACCCGAAGACCATCTCGGATCCGCGTAATAGAGGTGTAGCTGATGGGAGTCGGAGCGGACGCCTTCGAGTCTCTGAGCAGGTAGTCGAACTTGTCCACGTCGAACGAATCATGTACGTTCGAAACGAATCCGTACAAGAACGCCTTCTCTTTGGAGCGTCCCTTGAGGACCCATTTTCCGTCTTGGATCTGAAAGTATTGAATATAACACATATGGCACAAATATCGGCAACTCACGAATTCCGTGGGAGGGCTGATAAGTTCGCAAATGAAATCGACGTCTTCTTCCAAATCCAGAAACTCTTCGCAGGCGGCACGAACGCGATCGTCAGTCATGATGCGGCGGAAGATGAGTTTCGACATATTTTCATGTTTCCAACCGCTTTTGTGGCCAATGACGGTTTCGAAAGTGTGGGAGAAAGGGCCATGGCCTGAAAAATGGCAATACAGTAATTCTATGACCAAAGTAAACACGCAAGCAACCGTATCAGAAAATTCAAGAACCCAATTTTCACAAGTAAGCGCCGTCAAAGCAGCCATCGATTTGGTCAAAACCTCACCTAAATCATGGCAGAGGCCAGCGAGGGCGACACAGAGAATGTCTCTAGAGGTAATGCCCAACTCCGGCTGATTTCCTGCGAGTGTCTTCACGAAATCCAGTGCCAGACAGTAGGTGCCGAGAGAGTGGACGAAGCGCGAGTGGTCGGAGTTCGGGTAGACGAGATTTGAGATACTCGTCTGCTTCAATCGCCGAAGCCGCTGGAATTCGGGTGTATCGACGATGAGATCCACGGGATGGTAGAGGTACAGGTTGTGGTGGAGTGGGTCCGTGATGTGACGCTTCTGAAATCCTCATTTCAGCAAATATATTCCGAAAATTAGTCACTCACCGAGTTGGAAGGAAATGCCTGGAACCGCTTCTTGACGTCGGGCTTCTTGGCAGCAGGCGATTTTCCGCTGCTCTTCTTCACGTAGCCGGACTTCACCGTCTTCGACGATCCCTTCCTCGCCATATTCGAAGGTCAGCTTGAGACCACCTGTAAATGTCAGGTCGTTAAATGCATGCATAAGTGATGCTTAGAACACGGGGAAAAAAGAGACGCGTATTGGAATGGCGAATGAGACTCTATTCAATATCAGCGAAGCCAATCGACGCCGGATTTCAGAAACAAAAGCAGACACAAGAGCGCATGAGAAGGAGAATGTGTCATTGGAATTCGCTAGCGCCGACTGCCGATCCGACTATGCGAGAGACGCTCTGCATAAGAGTTTCGTTTGCGGCTCTCGGACTTGCCGTTAGCTGTCAATCGGGAATCGATGGCCTCGAAAGGATGATTCACGCAATAAAAGCAAAACCAAACAAAAACGGGTTGCCGCAACTAGCGATAAGACAGCTGCAGAGCGACTGAAGGAGATCGCGTTCAAGACCAAACCGATCACAAAAATTTGCCTTGCGAGCAAGAGGCTCGTTGCCTGGCAACAGAATATTCGGCTAAAAGTGCATAAAAGATGGAACATTCGAAGATGGAACACACATCAACATTCGCAGTACAGAAACCGATTCTCATTTCGAACTTCACAAAACTGGTTTTAGTTCTGATGAAACGACGATAAAAATAGCGAAAATAGCAAAAATTACTTTAAAGCAGACAGATATTCAGGAATTCCGTCGCACGTTGTCTTAAGAGCAGAGATATCATCAAATAGGTTATCGGCGCTGTTACTTCCAACACCGATCGTTCCGCTCTGAGCAGAATAAAAGCCACGGCGGATTCGAATGGACTCATCAGTCGGCCTCGAGACCAGTGAATCACTGACGAGAACGGCGCTACTCATTCAAGTGATGAGTCTCAGTTTGGCGATTTTGGACGGCGTGAGTCAGTGATTCGGAGGTAGGTGGATTTAGCAAGAAGAAGCTGATATTTCGAAATAGCCGCTCTCCGGAACCACGCCAGTTTATGCCGAATTATCTTCTGCACTGGCCCTCTTTGTCACAAGGACTCTATCGGTCATCACAAATATCGACCAGTCTCCACTTCGTCAATCAGGCCAAAGTAGATTTATTTAAATCCAGGTCACACAAAACCACATTCCAAATGTATTTACAGCAACAGTATCACAACCAACAGGTTATCGTCCCATGCCGAAAGCGCTGTAACTGTTTGAAGAGCTCACCGACGAACTGGCCGAGTAAGAATTGCTGGATTGGACTCCCCAGAACGGCATGTATCCACCTCCACAGCATCCACCACCCCAGCCGCCCCATCCTCCGTAACGTCGCATTCGGTCTCTGAAAACGCAACATTTAGAAAAAGCTAGGAAAGCATAACCAGCTTACCCTCGAATAGGTGTGGCGACAGGTTCGACCGCAGCAGGAGCCACAGCAGGGTCAACTTTAACAGCCAGTTCTGCCTGTGTTAAAGCTATACAGGCAAAAGCGAATACAAGCAAAACCAAGGAGACACTTTTCATGATTGTTCAAAGTTGGGAACTGGATGAAGGGTTGACTGATTAGCCGGGAATATTGTAACATATTTATACTGTCGTCTAACTGGCTCTTACGCATGTCACAGCTCGTGTTTTGGCGAAGACTTGGTCTGCTGCTTGGCGACTGATAGGGAAGAGGTTGACGTGATCAGCGAATGGCCAGAGAGCATTACGGGTCGACGCAAACACGCCGGTGTATTACGTCGGAGCGTGGGCAACTTGTTGTTACGTGGAAGAGAGTCCTTAATTGATTGAATGGGTACTTTCCGATCTAATCTCTAGACTCGCCCAGACATTCTGCGTCAACACAAGAAGGAAGTCAGATTTATGGTTGTGAGCGGTGTCATGTCTCTTAGAACACAAACTACTATATTCTAGGGCAAAGTGAGGCAGAACTTCAAGGCGAGTCACCTCCGTGACTCACACATTCGGCAAGGACAAATGCGGTTGGTAGGATCTGTTTGTTATGGGAGATCTGCTGACTAAAAACGTGCCTAATCGTTCGGCAAATAACCTCAAAAAGTGAGTATTCCGAAAACACACAAGCAAAGTTGGCAAAACACGAAAATGTTGGTCTCAGCCGGTGATCGCTACCGGGACCTTTCACGCCCAAAGCGAAAATCATTTCACTAGATCACTAAGCCACGCTTTGAAACGTTCAGCAACCATATATAATTCAGCTTTTTCCGTGTCATAGATTTGTGTAAAGGGCTATCAAAATTCGGAAATTTGACCATTTGGAGAGCAGCCTCAGAAGGTTGCTAGAGCGCTCAGGGCAGTTAGCTTTAATCCGCGGGTCTGAGACATTCGCCAGAAAATCGTCCGGGTCACGTGATTGGCTTAGGTCTTAAGCTTGAAATATGACATTTTGACGCCACTCCAGCTTTGTAACTTTGTCATACACCATCCTGCGAACGACCACATTTAGTGTGACAACTTCGATCAGTGCTACAATAACATTTCAAGAACTGGAAGTAGCCGACGCACCCTTCAACCCCACCGTAATCCTTTACACGTATTCTTTGGCATTCTTGCCATTTCCACCTAAACGATTGGGTTTCGAATTTGCGATTTATTAAAGTAAAACTTTCGAAAATACAATTTATGTACACAAGAAATACGGGCTATTAGCCCATGCTCATCGCGCTGAAGCTGTTGGAAGCGCTGACCGACTGGCTCTTCGAAAAGGAGTTGCTAGACTGCACTCCCCACGGCGCTCCTCCGTTCATCATTCCGGGGTTCATCATTCCTCCGCCTGGATATCCTCCTCCGTAGCCGCCTTGGAAGCCTCCACCGTATCCTCCTCCGAATCCTCCTCCACCGCCGTAGCCATAACCTCTTCTCGCTCGAATTCTGCAAAAATCAGTTGTAGACCGGACTTCGGCACAAGTTCAACTTACTCGGCATCGGCGAAACAGGCCAAAAGAACAGCGAAAGCAACAAGAAGAAGGAGTGATCGACCCATCTTCTCAGACAGCGTTGATCACTTTGAGCAAAGACTTTGTTTTATACCCGGGCACATGTTATTTGTCTCGGGAACAGTAGCATAACAGTCGAACTAGAACAAAGTGTAAAGTGGTGACGATCAATCGACTTACGCAAAGTTTTCCTGCGCAAGTTTTTTTGTTTCATGGAGGAGTCCGGCGAACATGAGCCGGATGTCAATGGTGAATCTGTAGATCAGTGAGCAGATCAGCTGAGTGACCTGGGTGATTCGACTGAGACGGGGACCGGAAGGATGACAATCACGTCATTCAGGACTTCAGCACTTTGAGGATCAAGTTGGCAGCAGTCCGTTGTTGAATATCCGTCAGAACACGCAGGAATGGATTTCAGACACCAAGTGCCCATCTCAAAAGCAAGTGAACTTCACTCTTGATATGTCAGATTAGACCCAGAGATTGCCCATACCTCTAAATCTTGGCCCGTATTTTAATGACGAGGATTCTCTCTTTCCACGCTTGAATGGGATTGGTACGAGTTCAGATCCGTGTTCAGTACCAACCTTTGAGTCTGTTATTGAGTGGTCGACCGAATCCAGAGATCACCGCTGTTGTTCCTTCTTTTGCCAACTACGCCATCTTTGTCTTCTCATCACAGCGCATCTGGAAACCTATACGGAAACCAGGTGCTAATAGCTTTGATCCGTTTCCTGCTTCTATCGATTTTGTTTCCCAAGCCGTTTTTCATAATAGACCACTTCCTTTTCATGTGATTACTTGGGGGTGTTACCATAGGTATGATTTGTGCTCAAAGAGTCGATAGAATTTTATTGAATCAAATATATGGCACATTCTTCAGATATTTCTCAGCTCTAACATGACCTAAAACTCTCATCCCATGCTCATCTCGCTGAAACTGTTCGATGCGCTCACAGAAGAACTCTTCGAGAAGGAGTTGCTGGACTGCACTCCCCATGGCGCTCCTCCACCACCTCCGCCACAGCTTTGGCATCCGCCACCTCCGTACATTCCGCCACCTCCGTACATTCCGCCCCCTCCAGGATAGCCGCCTCCGTATCCACCGTTGCCGCCTCCTGCACCGGACCAGGCTCCGCCGCCAGCGTATCCTCCTCCGCCACCTGGGTAGCCGTAACCTCGTCGGAAACGTGGCCTGAAAAAGGGCATCGACTGAACACCCAGAACTGTTGACGACTTACAGAGCCTCAGAATAGACGACGCAAACGACAACGATCGTAACGCAGAGCAACGTTCGCAGGTTCATTTTGGCAACGAGTAAATAAGTTTTTGCTGCTTCGTTCTTTTATACGCGTTTTCATGTTGTTTTTCCCAGTCGCTTTGATACTTGAGCAGATCGGGGGTCACTGCTGTAAAGATAATGAAATTGGGGAGCGCGAAAAACAGGAAGTTCGCTTACAGCATCGCGACCGTCGACTGTCTTTCGCCTATATTATGTACAGCTCTTGACTGACTTTAATTCACAAAGTTCGGTTTTTGAGAAAATCCGCAAATGCTGATCTTGGTTGTCTTAGAGCCGAACTTGATCTGTGGCCGCAACTGAGATTTCTTCGAAAGTGACACGCGTTATTAACGGAGACCTCTTCTCCTGTAGTAGGGAGCTTACCTACCTAAGAGGATCACACCTGACCCGGTTAAAACCTGGTTAAAGCGTTAACCACCCGCTCAAGTTTTCGGCATATCCGCTATCATCATCTGAGTTTGTCAAAGTATCTCGGCCAGGGAGACCTAAGACTTTATTGGTTTTGACCAGCTACTTAGAGGATCTATCCGCTGTTCGGTTGTTAACAAAGAGGCCGTGGTGATAGCAATAGCCGTACCTTTCTGAGCTGGCCCATAGCTCCACGCTACCCTTATTATCCTTCTAACTTCACAAAAGCATACAAAGTTTATTGTGATTTTACAATGATTCTCGAATAGACCCGTTTGGGACAATTTGCGATCGTCGATTATCGGTAGCAGCTCAAATCAGCCCTGCATAGCGCCGAACATCGTCTTGAATCGTTGATTCATTTTAAAGTTGAAGTCGAAATTCATGTCCTGGTTGAACGACTGCATGAATTGGCCCATGTTGAAGGGCATCTGACGCTTTAGTCGTAGTCTGAAACATCACTGTTAAACAAGCTCATCACACAGCTAGATCTTACCTGTAATCCGCATATCCGGGCATCGCCTCACTGAGACTCAAGCTTAGGAAAAGTATCAAAAGCGGAAGAGACACGGCGAAAATTAATCTGCTGGAAGCCATCGCACACAGGACACGATAACAAACTTCGTAGACGCGGTGACGGATGGGTTTATATTTCAACGCCTGATGACGCCACCGGTAACCCCTTTGACGAACGTGTCAGCTTGCCGAAACTGGATCTGGCAACTCTTCTCTCTGTCTTGGCTCTTCTTGTCTCGCCTTCTTGAGACACATGACTTTTCCCGTGGTGCCTGTGTATCGTTTTTATGGGCACGATAAATCTGTCCCCGGCGTATGGCTACACGGGAGTCGAAAAAAGAAACAGAAACTGAGGTTCGTCGAATGCGACTATAATTATGTGAACTAATTTGAGTCATGCCTGTGTAGACAAGAGCCGGTTGCGTAAGGGTTGCAACATCGGTTAAAGTATGGTTGAATCGACTACAACATTGGTGTCTCTAGCGGTGTGCCTGAGACACAGAGGCCTACATGGTCACAGAGGGCCTGGGTAAAACAGTCACTCTTACCGTCGTCAGCATTACAACCTGGCTTCAGTGGTTTAGTGAAGCAGCATCATCGATTCCTGCGCGAAGATCCGGATTCCCGCGTGTGGTACATCTGTTGATAGTGAAGCGACAGTTCAGTCTTCCTTCCGGGAACCTGACACCAGCTTCAAAAACTGTCTCATTCCAGCCGCAGATAGATTGGCATGCTAAATCTTGATGCTGAAGCGCCGAAGCAGAATTATCTGTTGTGAGATAACTCGTCGCCAGGGTGCAGGATACTTCTTTGTTGCTGAGAATCTAGGTGTGCCGCGACTTCCACAAATTCGGCTGGTTTACGGGTTCTAGACCACAAATTCTCGAGACACATAAAGGTTTTAACATTACATCAGTCTTTTTGAATCTGGCAAACGCGTGTATAGCCGATTTGAAAGAGTCCACTCCAGTCCACGTATTCCGCTGCGATAGTAGGCATCTACGCCTGAACTTCGTGGTTTTTATTAATTTGTTCTGAACGTACACACACTATTTTCTGATATATCAATAACATGATCATATTAAAGCATACATAAGCTATGCACATAACAAGCAAACTTAGAGGACTCAGGCCCTGTGGTCTTTCTTAAATTTTTCTCAAGCTTCCCCTAGTCATGCCGACGTTCGACCAATGTAATATAGGGCAGAGTGAACATGCCGCCCTCCGAAAATGGAAAATGCTTGACTTTCGCCTCAAATCGGTGTTCTCCAGCACGACGATGGATATCCAAAAGGGAGAACATGACGAAGAGGGTGTAGGCAGCGAGAGAGCTGAGAAGGTGAAAGATCGCGTGAAGATACGGAGTTCCCAGGTAGAGCCAGAAGTCGCAGAGGAGACGGTCAGCAAACCAGAAGCTTGTGGCCATGGCCCACAAGGTGAAGACTTTCCATGTGGATTTTGTTGCTTCTGGAATTCCGGCGCTGAAAGCAGAGTGTTTATGAGTCACTGTATCAACTGGTCATCATGAGTAATTGGTTGAATGGCTGCGGGTTGTAAACAGGGTGCTGTTTTGCACTGAGCGAACACTTCCGACGAGTTCAGGTGGGTGAGTGTAGTGTACTCCATGTGGACTGATCACTTGTTTTGGGGGCAAGGGGAAACTGTGATTGCTGAAGGGTGGTGGTCTCAGAGGTGACTAATTTAACCCCACAGAAATTTCCTGACATCCTTTTTTCCAATTCCAGCAAAAACCTCAAACGACGACTTCTGGTCGTGCTCTGCTGGTCGCAATCGCATCGGCGCCTAATAGGATTGCAAATTAGGTTTGTGCCGCTCAAGAACCGGATTTCTAGAGTTTTGTTTGCGTAAGACTGACCTTGTAGGTCGTTCTACTCGAAAAAGACGTAACGTTTCAAAAAATTTCGAGAAAATTGTGTGGATCAAAGTTTGAACACATTTACATGAACTGAAGCGTTTGCGTTCATTGTTCGAAACCGGTTTTTTTGCGTAACGAAGTCTTCGGAGAACACACATTTTCTCTTTTCTTTCTCTTTTTAAGTCCAAAAAGCAGATTTGTGGCACAAGAAAAGTTTGTGACTCTTTGTGGCTCGGTGACAATTTTGGATCGAACCAAAAGCGCTCATTACAGAATGAAACCCCTCCTGGATGAGCTTACTGGGACCCGATGGAACCTAACTTACTCGCACTCACAAGTCAAAAGCTTACTGATCTCAATGCGGGACGTTAAAACAAGCCTTCAATTTCGAATCAGACTTCGGACCCGCAGCATTTGGCTTGATTGTGGCTCTTTTCCTTCCCTGGCCAGACTCTTCAACCGGTCCCCCACTTCCGCCAGTCTCGCATTATCCAATAAACAAGAAATCACTTTGTTGACGCCGCCAAAAAGCCGCCAAAATCTCACGCAGATTACAAAAGAGCACCTGCTTTTATGGTACTATCCCGTGTTGGAATGCCACCTAATTTTATCCGTTTTCACAGCTTTGGCAGGTGAAAGCAGCTGCTGAAATGCGCATGAAAAAGGACGGCGGTGCTCAAGTTTAGGCAAAGGAGAACGCGTCAGACCGGAGGACGTTATTGGATGCCGTTTCTTGGGATAGCTAACTGAGGAGCAGATGGCACAAAAGCGTTCTACACAAAGACCCTAGACACTTGCGTACCCCAAGGACCAAACTGTTTTCCTGGACCTCTGAGAGATCTCAGGCTTTTAATGTAAATCTGTCAAATCTGTAAAAGGCTTACTTGACTCCCTCGTAGTAGATGACAGCGACTCCAGGAATAGACCAGGACATTAACGCGAAAGCGTTCAACGACGGCTTGATGAAACAGAAGGCGCTGATAATGGTAGTCGTGGCGACGATTCCCCATCGGATTTCATTCCTGAAACACACGCTGTTCATTTCCGTCGATTCCGTGCTTTTCCCTCACAAGTGGTTCTTGAGATGCTGAGGGTACCACTTCATGACCGGAAGATAAGCGACCAGGCAGATGTTGATCAGCCAGAGGATGCTAAGCTCGTCAACTAGTTGCCCTGGAATTTAGCAGGATCATCAGATTTGGTGGCCGTGTTAAAGGACTTACCGAAGAGGTTGAGAGTGGCGTGGTAGTAGGTGGATGCGATTCCGTTGACCGTGAGGAGCAGGTGAGGCAGGAAGATCATCCAATTGACTTCGTTGATGTAGCGACGGAGCAGCATTGCGTTTACCATGGGTAACACGATGATCGGGAGGTTCGTGACCTTAAGCAAGAAGTTTGAGTAGGAAAGCTGGCTGCGGCAATGATTTCCTCAGTCCGCGGCGATGGCGAGCTGCAGCGTAAATTTACAAGAGAGTTCTGCTGTGGTCAAGGTGGCCATAAACAGTTGGTGCGCTGTTCGTGCACCGCGGCCAAACCCCGATCACAATGCTGACAAATCGGCCACCTTTGCAAAGACATGACAAACCCGTCAAAACCCATTTTTGTGATAATTTTGTGCCTAATAATAAAACCAAAAATCAAAACAGGAAAAACACTCTAATTGGCTGCTTTTAGTAAAACTCGTCCAAGTGTTGCCTCACCCAAAAGTTGCTTAGAGGAAACCCAAAAACAGCATAAACAAACATACCGTATTTGCGAATTCGGCCACATAAGGATGCGTCTGATACTTGTAGGCACTCTCGCACCACGCGTGTCCACTCTCGTACTCGAACCAGCGATCCATTGCTGTCGCCTTGTTGTTGTTTCCAACCACCTGAAACTGCGGTCGTTGATCAAGCGCGTCGGGATTTATAGAAAGGGGGGACGCACGTGAGTGGGGTCACCTCGTGGGTACCTCGAAAAGTGCGCGTGGTGGGTGATCAACGCGGACACCGCCGCCGCCCTCAAGCAACCCACGAACACCTTTACCCGTCGCTGCCGGCTGGCTTGCACCCGGCGAGCCACCGTGACAGAGGACTTGTTCCCGACGGGTGGGTGTTCTGTCTCACACTCGTCTCGAGTGAGTGACTGAGTAAATTCGGGCATGTGCATGATTATGTTACTCGTGGAAATTCAAATGAGCTCACGAGCACATGACATAACGGAATAATGGCGTTCTCGGAGCGGTGGGACAGACAATAACAAGATAATACTTCAAGGATTTTTGCATATCGACTTTGTTGAGAGAGCTGAGAGTTGCTGAAAGGCGAAAGTTCGGATGTGTGGCCGCGGAGACCGGGAACGGAGCCAAATTGACTGGGACTGGGATCGGAAACTCAGAAGTTTCCGACTGGAACTTGGGAGGAACCTTTGCGAGGTAACTCATCACTTGCTCACCTCTTATTACACCCCTTAACTCCAACCCAGTCTACCTCCAAATTTTCAGTCCACCCCCAGGTTACATCCCGAGCACATTTCTCCGAAATCTTAAAACCACAGACTACAAACAAGATCAGACAGAGCAAACGCGCGGAGCCCGCGGCTGATGACGTTTTACGTAAGACAAAGATATTGACCAACTCTATCCATCCTGTCCAAGAAGATAAAGGAATCGCTCGCTTCGATGAGCATTGAAAGAGCGGCGGAAGAAGCCAGAGCAGTATTGAGCAGGTTTTCGGCGTCGCAAAAGTCTCACCTATTCATTGCGTGGAAGTGTTTGCTGCACACGTGATTGATTTGCACCCGAAGGTGAACTTGAAACATTCAAGTACCGGTCTATGCCAAAAAACTAGTAAAGTCATTTTGGGGAGCCTTACTGGATATAGCGTGAAGTTCGCACTTTGACGAAAGCGTATGTTCCACCTATTAAGGATCTCAAGGAAAACTAGGAAGTTTGGGAGGCTATTCAAATCTTTCATCAGGTCTCAAGAGTTATGGCTTCAAGCTACCGACGCCGCCTGGAACCATTACTTAAGAGAGAAGCCGGAAATCTGGCGAAAACACGATGCCCATGCGTTACAGGAGGACACTCCATTTTGGAAGTTCAGCGAGCTGGCCAAAACAATCACAAGAATGCAAGCTTCTTAGTACCTCCCCTACCAACTTCTCGAGCTTAGAAGAACCCCTGATTACGCCGGCCACACGCAGAAATAGCGTCTCTTCAAAAGTACATGGACTTTCAAGGTTAAAATACCAACTACCAAAGAACGCCGCGATTAGTGTGGAGCGCACTCGAACCGATTTGCACCCGTGGAAATGGCTTGACCGCAAGAGGAAGAGACAGAGGCACGCCACAGGGTGAGTGCACTCATACAAAAATCTGTGTTACAAAGTGGAAAGGCGATTAGAGTGATCTATCCCCGCAACGGAGGATTCGGGCGGCTATCTCGCGAAGCGCATTTGCGACATTATCCCAGCCTCTCTCTCGCGCACGCACTCGTCCTCCCGCCTGGCTGCCTGCACATGACTGCAGGCGCATGCATATCCACAAAGTCACGGCGGCGACGAGCAAAAAGACGTGCCCGGCGGAAATGAGGTCGGTCGCCTGTGGGCGCGCACAATAGAGAAATTCTTGCCAGCAGCGATCCGAGCACCGCAAACCCCAATTTGCATATTTTGCGACGGTGGCGCGGCAGAGACGGCGACATAGGTGCGTCACCTCATCTGTCGGCGTTGACGCGTTGAAGACAATCTGGAAATTTATCCGGTGACCACAAAGAGAAGAAGATCGTCCATCTTCACTGACGCCGCCAGCGGCCGCGCCGAGTGACCAACACAAAACGACGACAGCGTGCGTCCACGATGAAGAAGATGGAAACCGTCGTCTTCATTCAGAAGCGCGAAAGAAAGCGAATGTGGAGACGGCGAGTACGAGTTTACAAAGCGCATCTGCCTGTGATCAGCCTCAGGGTAACAGACAAGTCGGCCATAAGCGGGCGGAACCTGTTTTTGTGCGGCGTCCACGACAATTCTTATCCTGGGAAATTAGCGAAGAAAGTCGGGGATGCAAGACGCCGATTGGCTTTATGGAGTCGTCGTCGGAGGGGAGAAACTGCTCAATTACGGTTGTGAATTTGGATGGTTCGATGCGCCTGAGGTGTTGCTTCGCTGTTTCCGGGAGCTATTAAGGGATGGAAGTGGGATGAGTCAGAAGGGTAATTTTGTAAAGTGAGCACGGTTTTCATTCCGCTGTGATTAATAGGTTTTAGGTTGAACCGAAGCCCAGGAATCGCAGTTCTGAGCGCACGACCCTGTCGGGTCTTCTAGCGAAGTCGCCAGACTCCGGTCAATGAAAGCTGCCGACCTCAGTCGGCTGTCCTCGACTCCAGGAAGAACAAGGTCCGGTCGCTACTTCCCACCCTAAGAAGCCGAGATAAAATCCAAGATTACGAAATATTCAAAAGTAACTGAAACCCAACTTTTACGTGTGTGTTCAAGTTTCTAGTTTCTCAATCTCGACCTTGTCCTACGGAATGTTTACTTTTCCGAATCGAAGAGATCGGCATTTGCTTGAGCTGTTTGTCCCGTAGAAGATCTTTTCAAAGTTCGTCTTCACAGCTCTCGCGTCACGACGTTTTTTACTTTGTCACATATTTGGAAGCCAGACTTACCAAAAACCAACTCCGCCATAAGGAACAATTGTATCGATGAGGTAAATAACGCCTTTTCAAAATATGTAACTTTGTTCCTGGACCCCTAAGCTTTCCATTTCCACGCTTTCTCAAGGATTACATTTTTGAACGATACCGCTGGAGTTTCCTAGAAGCCGAAGATGTCCTAATGTCCTAATTGGGTCAGCGAGCTATATATTTTCTCCACAGTACAAAATCAATCCATGAGAAATTTACAATCTTGTGCCAGGCACCACTGCGGCCACCCTTATTTGCGCTTGGCTCCCAGCAAACGGTAAACAGCGAATCTCGTAAGCACTCTATTGGCTTATGCAAGGTCAAAGCTTATCAGAAACCAAACGTCAGTACATAAACAGTCCAGGAGAGTAAATAAAAACAGAAAATAGAACTATTAGCAGATGTTGACGCCTTTTCTCTAGTGTGCTTATTTCTTTGTTTGCTGGCCGCGCGTTAGGAACGCTGGGAAAGAAGTCTGGCTTTGTTTTGTTCTGTTTTTTGGATATTAAAACGACCCCAAACAGTGAAAAGTGTTTCGTATGTAAGCCGCGGATGAGTACATCGCGATTTCAGCCAATACTTAGGTGGAACTCAGCATGTTTTGGAAGGCTACGCGTTGAATTATGACTAAACTCCATTCCGCTGGCAAGCAAGAGTTCTCAATGATCGGGACGAAGATCTAACTGGTGAAGTCTCGGTCTACCGGATCAGACCATTTCATCACCAGACTTTATCATAGCGATAGTTGGGGAAACCCATCACCATATTACAGAGGGATTAAGCCTAACGCGGTAATAGGAAATAGCTCGAGATCACATTCAAAGGAACCCATAGTTGAGATTCACCGCAAAAAGCCCCACCCAAAAAAGCTTGCAAAAAATCGCTGATTATGGTCTCCACCTGTCAGCGCGTCCCAAACAAACCGGTTTCACATGCCTTCTTATGCCAGGGAGCGACACACACACATTTTCCATAAGACGTCAATATTCACAGCGTCTCCTTTGAAGCAATAAAAGGGCCTCCTCTCACCAACAAGGAACTACTCACCTCCAAAGACTGTGAACCCGATCATCAGGGAGACTAACTGAGGCTCTTTGCAACTCTCGGCGCGTCCTCCGCTCGCTCTCTCTCCCACCTTCGTATTTGCCTTCGACGTGTTCTCGAACGTTTCTCCCCCCGCCAGAACAAGCCACCCTCAATCGAGGACAGTTCTAAGGTCCTCTTCTACACGGTCGTTGTTCCTGTCTATTTGTCGTCCAAAACAAACACAGTCACTCATACTGGAAGTCCTGTCCCCGCGCTCCCGCGCGCGGAACTACTAAAGTACAATAGCATAGGTAACAAGGACGCGCGACTCGTTGAGAAACAGGTGGTAGAGCGCGACGCAGCGCCACCGGGAGAAGCACAGAATTATAGTAAACGACGACGGGACAGAGGCCACAAGGCCAGAAGAGAGGGAAAAAGTGGAGTGCTCAGCTAACACGGGCGTCTTGTTTTGGTCCTGATAGTGGTTGGCTGGGTGAGCTTGACAACAAGCCCCGACAGGTTTCACGGAATTATGCGACCGAGGGATTAGGAGATGATGCTTGTGGGCCACAGGCAGGCGGGAAGAGACGGAGGACAAAACGATTGTTTATGTATTCTGGGCCCTTGGTAACTGGGACTGGTTTAGCAGCGGGAAGAGTTGCAACATGGGAGGGTTATTAATAAGTTAGTATTTTGATAGTTGGACTCATCTCCTGTAAAAGTAGACTTGATCATTTACACCAATTTTCAAACGAAAAATTTGAAGTACACCTTTGACCGTATTGACACTATTTGTCATTTTTCGTGCCAGCTGAGTGTCCACTTTGTGGCAATAATGTGTCCAGCTGCTAAAGCTGAATTTAGAATTTAGGAGACATTGGATTGGCAGTTTCTGAGCCACAGTCTGAAACAAAATAACTTCTAGATCCATAGTGACTGGGTCAGGTTTAGAACTATGGCCGGAAAGCCAACTCACTTTCAACTTGGGCGCCAACCGAGGCTTAAACCCAAAGGTAGATCTATAGCTGCACATTTGGGCAACAAGGCTAGGCTAGCTACCAGCTCTGGTTCAAAATCATAGCGGTGCGGCTAATCGCTTGAAACCAACAACAATTTCACCCTGAACTGACCCCAATTTTTTCCGATTTCCCAGACCGGTCACGTGAACTTTTGGCTCGAAAAACTTAATGGATGCTTCGGCTATTTATAAAACTTAGTCTTTGTCAAAGTGCATTCCACAGACAGTAGCAACACTTTGCGAAAAACCTAATCTTGACCAGGAGCATTCAAAAAGGGTTTTAGGTTTAGTTTTACGGCAGTGAAAAGTCTTGGAATTGTAAGCGTGAAACGGTTTCGAGAAGCTGGAATCAAGTGTTCGCAAGCATTTAAGCTGTTAACCGTCAAATCTCACGTTTTCACTGCTGTTAACCGCACAAAAACACGAGCTAGAAAAGAGGTCCACTTGCTCGATGATCAAATTAAATGGTGAATAGGGGTTGGTCGATGTGTCGGTTTAACTGCGTCCTGCGGTTATTGGCCATAATCAAACTATTGCACCTGGGCAGTTGAGTCAGAAGAAAACTTGACTATTCACGAGCAAAAGAACGGAATCCCCGCTCTAAAAATTGGAAAACGGTCGAAATGAGCGTTTGTCAAAGTCGTATATATACGGTAATCTCGTTTCCGCGCAGATTTGAGCTTGCAGAAAATTGAATTTGTGGCGATTCAAGCAATTTAGTCTTCTGTCGGCCTCTACGCTTAGCTGTTTAGGAGGCAGCGCTAAGGAACTTGCTTTCGGTTTCATTAGCAGCTGGTGAGATTTTGCACCTGTCCAATTTGAATCCAGTTAGAAGAATGATTCCATGAAAGCAGAGGCTGTATTTCCGCCCAGAATTGGTCGAAATGCCCGGCTGCTCATCGACGACCGTTCGGAATTGGGCTCCGGTTCCAACAGTTTCCAACGTCCCCAACCAGAACTCAGATTTCAGATCTCCCCAGTGTCGTTTCTAGGCTTCTCACGCTTCCAAATTCTGACAACGTTTTTGCAAAAAAAAACCCTAAAATATTTTGAAGTTTCCGATCCCTCATATCCTCCTAAATACCCCAAGAGCCGCCGATTTCACTTCACATGCATACCAAATTAGTCACAGGCACCATTGACCACCTGTGTTTTCTTTTTCTTCCGCTGCCTCCGCTTCGTCGAGTCCATAAATCTCGCCAACATAAATGCATTTACCAGCCCCATCTTTTTGCACGTTTTAGGTCTGCGGCTGAATTGAGAACGAGACGAAAGATCTCTCTCACATCTTTGTTTATTGGAATTCACGCTTGGCGAAGCGTCAAACAAATTGCTACGCATCATAACTAACAAATAATTATTTTTCGTAACCGAAAATAGCCTTTGTTTTTCTTTCTTTTTGGGATCATCCCGGCCAACTTTTTTTTGACAACTAGTATGTAAAAGCCAAGTGACTCAAGCGGTCAAATTAAGAGAGCACAGTCATCGAGATTGGGACAGGATTTGTCTATTCAACGTAATGCGATTAATCTGTGAGGCTTAGTTGTGTTACAAATCACCATCCAAACGTTTATAGGTATGGTCCAATCCAACAGACCTGAATCTCCGAAATTGATGCAAATCCAAAAGCCTGAAGACCTGGTCAAAACCTAGTTATCGTATCACGTGTGTCTAACACTGACCCAGTTGGAACTGTGATAGATAAAGCCAGATTAGTTATAGCCGCGTGGAGATTACAGCGGCCGTTTTTTCTCAGAACGGCGAGTTTGAGACAAATCGCCATTTGCAGCATGTCAAATGACTGCGTTCGAAAACAAGGATTTGTGGTAATGCCAGGAATCAATGTTTGAGACATTGATCAACGTCAATTAGTTGAGCGAGAGAGTGGGCTTGAGTCGCTAATCCGCTTAAGGAAAGGCTGAACGAGCGGTTAGGTTGCTAACGTCATCGCTTGTTTGGAAAACTGTAGCTTGGGCAGAGATCTGGGTTTAAGCGTAGGTTAAACAGAGGGCCTCGCAGAGGTTGTTGTGCTAGATCATCCGGTCACCGCTTCGAAAATCTTAAACCGTTAAAAAACGATTAGGAATCTTTGCAGTGTCCCAACGGCCTACTGCCTTGATTTGAATGAACCAAGTCGGCAGAGTCACCGGCTGCAAACAAACTCAATTTGAGCTTTACATGACTTGAGCCTTGCAACAACCACTGCTTTCTAGCTTGTTTCCACTGCAGGCAATAATGCCCTCGACATCTTTTGTGGCTCTTCCAGTAGCCTTGATCCAGCAGTAGTAGCCCCGATGCTTCGCAAAGGACCAGAACTGACTAGTGGTCTGATTCCCGTTTTCTGGCTTCTGCAAGACCGGAGTTTCTCCCAAAATTGCCCTGCTTGTTAGTACGTTAACAAACACCCTCTAAAAGATGCACTTTTGTGTGTTCCAAAAGTTCCAGGCACCAAGAATTGACAGTCCATTAATATTGGTAACACCCTGCGTTCCTAGCTCAACCTGCCCACTCCCACTCACTCTCTAAAACGTTCACTTATGAAATTGACAGAAAGTGTATTCTTCTAAAGGCCCAAAATGTTATTTTGTCGTAAATGGCTAAAACCGGTTTTTCGCCCGTTGTTTTCCACGTTTTCCGTGGTTGTTATTTATCTTGCCGTAACACACAGTGTCTGGTGGCTCAAATAGAGATGTCTTGTAGGAGACGGGATAGCCGGAACTGTGCTCGATTTTTGAAGTTCAGTCTCCTTTTTGCGCGTGTGAGCATTCGTACGCCGACTGGTTTGTGTCCTCTTGGGTGTGAGAATGTGGTTTGTGACATGGGTGAACCGATCCTTGAGTTTCCCGCATGAGTAATTTGAACCGTGGTGGGCATGTGACGGTTAGTGACAGGGGAACGTTTCGGAATTTCTATTTTTTGGTTTGCAAAAAGCGGGGAATTGTTTGTGAAGTCTCATTCAAGCGAACAGTGCTCTGTGAGCGTGAAAATTGGGATCAATGGTTAAGACTGCGTAGAATTTGAGATGTCTCAAGTAGGAACTCGAACTTTAGGCAAAAACCGAAAACGCAAATAGCACCTGGAACTGTGAGTTGAAGTGGTTGAAGTCTATTCTGAACTCCTCAAAAAATTGGTTTTTGTCCCACGTTCTTCGCCAGCCACTTGACTGACTAAAAATTGATTCTTGATCCTGCCTCATCATCTTCGCCAGCCACTTGCCCTCTACAGCCTGTTTCCGGATCCACTGAATCCACGCTTTGGTCACTGTATCCATGGCATCAGCATGTCCTGTACGTGCAAAACCAACGTTGTAAGCGCTGAAAGCAACGTTGTTAGTGCCGCCTGAGCTTAGGAGCTGATGAACGAAGAACTCCGTTTTCTTAGATAACCGTTTTCCAACGTTATGTGCGTTGTTCTGCCATTTGCTGCTTAGGTCGCAAGATCGCAAGAAGGAAAATTTTGTAAATATGGCGTTCCATAGCAAACTCATGGAAAGTCGTAAACAAACAACAATTAATCCGTGTAATGGGAGGAAAGCAATTAGGCGACATATAAATTCCAATCTTGCTCAACGGTAAACTTGAAACAGGTGGATGCGATTTAATAAGGTGCTGAATAAGGTGGTTAAACGAAGGCTGGAAAAGCAGAATGGGCAATTTGGGCATTCTGGATAAGGTCATGGTTTTTGTGGGGTTTGTCAGTAAGCTGGTTTCAGAATCTGAGGTTCTGATGAGCGAGTGCGGCTGTCCAAGGGAATCCTTAGTTCTACAGAATCGTTCAATTCGGACAGCTCTTCCCACGCCCGTCTGAAGCTTTTCCGATTATTAGCCCAAGCTTTTAAAACGACCTGCTGAGACTGATTCAGGCAGCTTTGCCTAGAGCGGTACTAGGTGGCAAGGCTTTAAGAACTGTCCCACTCAAAATCTTGGCCTCTTTTCCAGGTCACCCAGATTCGAACTTCTGGCAAGCTGTTCACAAAGCCTTAACTGTCACATCCTCAAAACTAACTCTAAGCCTTGTAATCTCAACGTGCATCCGTAGAAATTCAATTTTCGCTACGTTTTTCACCTGCTAAACCCATTTCCTGACAAATCTCTCTCAATCGTGCGGTAGGAAATGTCATTAGCCTGAAGTGTAGTTTATGACGAATATTGAATCTAAACGAATTTCAACTGCAGAATTTCCTCGTAGTCCACGACAGTCCCAGGCTCCGTTTCCCACTACCCTTGAAATTCCAGTCCCGTACTATTCATCAATAAAAACGGCGTAGGGAAATCCGGAAAGTTCTCATACTTAAAAGTTCTCCTAATGAGTTTTGCAAACCCTAATCCTCCCGATCAAGGTGCTCATCCCATTGAAATCTTTCAAATGCCGTTTTTCTCCTTTTTTGTCACCGGTTTCAATGAGGAATTTTCTGGGAAGAATGAGGTTTTCAATGGATGCCAAAAAAGACAAAGAGCCGCCATACTCCAGAATTAACATTCCTTCCGGGAACCTCCGCTTGTTCTCTTTTTAGCACACAAGCGCACACGCCTAATTTGCACATTTGTGACGATATCTCGCGCTTGCTTAAATCTAGCCTGCTCCTCCTCTTCTTCCTTCGTTCGTCTGCTCTTGGACGCCCTGATTACCTTTCCCTGTTCTTGAATTTGCACTCTAATTCGGCTGGCGCGCCGAAGGCGGTAGCTATAGAGACCGCTCGCGCCACCTCTCGCGCGCGCGTCTGCTTAAAGAGTTAAGCGTATCCTTGTGTGGCACTTTCAGATTCTGGGCGGGTCTAAGAGTCTCAGCTTTGGCCAATGGGCTACTCTGACTATTTAAACCGGGCTCGCTCGATCCTCTTCGGAAATTCTCTTCACTACGGTCTTCTATGGGGATCCAGCGAACCTATATGAAGACCTCCACCTTTCGGGTTTCTTGAATTTATGAGATAGCTTTGCCCTCGCGTCATTCCAGGTGCCGATCGGGAGCAGGTGTTAGCACCGCGCTCCTTGAAGAGTTATTATTTTTCGCGGTGTCTCCTCGTTTTCGCCGTCACACTCAAACAAATTAATTCAATTGGTTCCAACCTGAGCGGGCGTGCGAGCTGGAGTGTGTGAGCTGGAGGAGGCCAGGCCATGAGGCGGGAAACACGCACCACGCGACCAGCAATACGGACAGCTTGATGATGATAAGCCAATGACTTTGGTCTTGTTTTGTTCCGCTGTTCCCACAATGACCACACTTTCGCCATTGTCCCTCCTTTCCACGCTTGGACGAATCGAGTAGATCCGGATTCTGGAGAATTTCACCTTTTCAGCTGCGGCTTGTTTTCGCGTTAACGTTTTGTTCTTCATTGGCGGCGAAAAGATCACACACCGGCGCTCGTGGTGGTGTTCGCCGTCTGCCCGGGGAGAAGTAGAAAATGCCCCAAGAGGGCCATTAAGCCTGCTTTCGCCGCGCCTGGTCTGACGTGGACTTATGTATATCGCGAGGGCGCCCCGCACGTAGCCGTGAGAGGGTTAACCCTAAACGGACACCACATTTTATCTTTCGGATGTTTCTTAGACTCTGTGGACGCGTGTTTGCCATGAACAATAACAACAACAACAACAACAACAACAACAATAAGAGCAACCGCAATAGCCGCGATTCGCCCCCGATCGAGTTCAACTCGATCCAGATTGAGACCGACCTTCCGGAGCCGGTGATAGACTTTCGAAGGCTTGACATCACGGGTCATGTAAGTGTTTCTATTCAGTGGCAGTCGTTCAATACCTTGTTTTAGTCTCAACAGTCCCGAGGCCGAGCCGATGACATCAAAGAACCCGAGGGATTCGTGGTTCTCCCACTCAAAAGTCGCCGAGGACGATCCGTTGACCAGAGACACGAGAAGTGAGTCTGACTCATTCCAGGGTAATTCTAACGGTACTTCTAGATACCGCGTGCTCGCAGAACCGTCTCTGCCTCCACTGGCCCCGGTTCCTCCGCCTCAATCCAAAGTCTCTTCGATCGCCGAGTCCGTCTTCAACTTCACCGAGCGGGTGCGCACCGTGGTCGCTTATCGCAAACGGGTTAGTTTTGGTCTCAGTTGTACTTCAGGCTACATTTTTATGTTTTCAGAGCAGCCAGGACTCGACGAAAACTCTCTCAAACCAGGCTTCATTCGACGCAGTTCCCTGGGAGGAGTGTCCAGTTGAGCCGAAGAAGTGCGAGAAGGTGCCCATCCTGAAAAGCCTGAAAAGCCGCTCGTCCAGCGAAGCCAAGTTCCGGGGACTTCCGGTCAAATAAACGCGTTCAAAACTTGTATCCATCTTTTGTAGTCTTCATCACCCGTCCAGCTCTGTCCTCCCAATAATGAAATCTCAGCACTGCGTCACCGAACACTTTGCCCCGTATTGTAAATGTATTTAAGCTTCGTTGTTGTCTTTATCTCACGAGTGGACTCTTTTGAACTACGGCGTGGGCCGGAATAGTTGACACTTGCTTCCCACTTTCCTCCACCTCTTTCACCTGTTTGTCGATACCGTTGAACTCTTTCCGGTTTTCCTCGTTTCGTCCTTTCTCGAGTCATTCTTGTTTTCTTCCGCGAACATATCCTGAAGACACAATCTTTTCTATCAGTGGAATAATACTTGGTTCAAAAAACTTTTATCGGAAAGGTGACGTGAGGTCTTGAGCGTGTACTTTAAGAAAACACTTTGCCATGGTTTCTGAAGTTTGTGGGTAAGTGAGTCCTTTGTTGAGTCAGTTCAGTGAAGCTCAGAGAGCAACTTTATGTCGATTTAGTCAGTTAAACGCTTTTGAACGTGTTTCGGGGTCAAAGGTGGTGGTAAAGAGGATGTGCCAGCAAGACCGGGTTTGTGTCTACATAGTAACAATTCTGACCTCCTGAGTTGGAAGCCCTTAATTGGAATGTATAGAGGAAAGCAACGGATCACTAACCGCTAGAATCTCTATCATTGCTGCTAGCTTCCTATAAAATTATCTCCAGAAATGCCACAGAATTACCCACAGTTCAGCGCACATCTAGAATATGTCTAGACAGATAAAAGAGCATTGAAAGACGACCGCGAGAAATACCTACTATTTTGTACTCTCGTAATGACGGCATTGCTCAATCGGGAATCGTCATTCCCCACACTTCCAATTTGTACGAGACCTAAGCCTGTGTGTGTTTAGACAACTTTCCAGTATCTCGCTAGGCGTACGGAACCATTGTCGCTGCGTTTGGTATTGTCCGCTGGCCTTGATAAGAACATTGAGTGGTTCATGCACGTCTGCAAAATGAAGGATAAGAGACTGAGGGAGCAACCTAGGTCTTCATGGTAAACTTAAGGCACGATGCAACTCAAAATTATCAAAATCTGAACTGGTCCCATTACTTGATTAGTAGTTTGGAAATGTGTGACCTCGGTGAACAGAATCCATGCAGTTTTCTAAGCAAGTGTTTTCTTTTGGATTCTGTCAGCTTAGCTACTCTTTAATACCCAACAGACGTATATCCGTTTCCTTTCAATCTCTGCGGTGAAGAAGTGCACTGTCTTTCTGCAAACTGAAGCTGACGGACACTTTTGAAGAATCAAAACTTACACCGGCACTGGAATAAGCCAATGGCTTTCAAAACAATGTTCACCGACCGCTTGACAAAAACCGGGATTGAAAAAGAACCTACAACTCGGCTCTGAAGTTGCTACACACGTTGACACGACTTCCGAGGCGTTCTTTGTTTAGTCCTGAGAGTCACGACTCTCGTCAGAATTTGAACCTTTATCGTATGCCTTAGGGACCTTTCCTGCAACGCCGATTTCTACCTGTATTTTGAAAATTCCAAAAGGTCCTGAACGTTTGCGTACCGTTTCCGTCCAAATTCAGCAACCGGTTGTCTACTTTTTAGGCTTTAGACTTAGCCCGTCTCACCTCAATTGCCAGATTTTGAGCCTTGATAAGACTCTGAACACTTTAAAGAGGCGCTGCCTTTTGCATTTATCAGTCCCTCTTCACCTCGCCGTCTTTGCCTCCCAAGACTTCACCAGTAAATGTGAGTTCTGCGAACCCAGCCCGGAGCGTTCGAAAGTTTCCAATTCTAAGTCCGTGATCCAAGGTCTTAGAAAAATCTTCGATGTCGCACGATGAGCTTCGGTCTTTGCCATGTCTTATCCAGAAGCTTAAGCGATGCCACCAAAGCCAAAAATGATTTCATTATAGACATTAAGACAGCCTTAATGCCAAAAACTCATTAAATTTGTAGTTTTTGCATGTCGGTGCGTCGGCGTTGTAACACCATTTTTTGCAGATGTTTTCGGCATCTTTACGATTGTGCGGGTTGTTTTCAACCATAAATTGAGGAAGTCGGAGTCTCATATGACACATTCAATGTGAAGACTTTTCTCGTTTTGAGTCGATCGCGGATGGCGCGGTGTGCAAGGTAAACATTTGAAAGTATTCGAAATTTTAATTTTGTGATTTGATTAGGGCGACGTCAGCACTGTTCTCCTCTTGGTTTTGCGGAAAGAGCCGAATTCCTATGACCCGTCCCCAGTAGTCGTTGAGTGGAGAAGAAACGGGCTTGCGGCTCAATTTTTTCGATTTGGATAGTAGAGGCCTTGGATCTTGGGACACGCTGATCCATCACTCCCTGAATGTAGCCAAATCCAAAGTTTTCCAATCACCGCGGCTCTTCCGGGCATCGCGCGATCTTGTCCCAGATCAAAAGATGTTCCCCGCGCCCTCTAATTATGTAAACGGACACGCTTGCGAGAGAGGCGAGACGGAATCTCTCTCTCCACCAGCGAGTGGACTAGCTTAACACGTTAGTGACCCTGATTCGATGATACAAGGTTAGATGTTATCGGAAGCCAGGCGAGATTTACGATCACACTCATATCCGCCTTGTGCGAGATTGTAAATCACGATCTCCCTTTCGAGTGGGGTTTTATCGCCTGCGGGTTCCACTCACACATCTAACTCAATTATTGCCTCATTAAAGACACCCCGACCGGCCGACGGGGAGAAGATAGTTTGGTGAGGCGCCGGCGGTGGGGCCGCAAAACAACCTATTCGCCGCTCGCCCGCTACTCGAAACTACCCTGGGATCTCCGTTTTTTCGGATAGCCGCTTCCAGCAATAACCGTTCCAGAACGCCGCTTTTTTGACGTGTTCATTCGATCCTTTCCACTCACCGCTCCTTTGATATAATGGCCCTCTCGCGCGGGATTATCTTTCTTCTCCGTCGCCAGCCCGCCGTCCCTCACTCGTTCCTCGCTTCCACCCGCGCGCCAGACCCTCAAAATGGTTGCGAGTGGTTTGTTTGTCTACGTCTTTTGCTTGCCGATTAGTTATTCGCACCCTTTCTGGACCAGAATTCCCTTGACTTCAATATGCGCGCTCGCAAGCGAGCGAGCGAGTGGAGGAGAGTCTGTTTGATGTTTACCGTCACTTCGGGGTGGCAACATAAACTTATATGTTTGTTTTTGTGAGCCGTGCGCGTAATGCGGACGCTCGCGGTTGCATTCTTTTCGACTGAAATTCCGGTTGCCCGCGGGTGTGCAAATGCAAATTTCACTGAAAGTGTCCAGGCGTCTGGTTGGACCTTTAGGGGAAAGCCAGAAATTTGCTTTGTGGAGTTATGCTTAAATTCCTTAACTTGTATTTTGGTGACTTCAACGGACCAGCTTGAACATAGCAACGTTGCAAAATTCTCATAATTCTTCTTGAGATTTCTATATTCGTACTTTTCCCCTGACGGGCGTACATGGTGTCTACGTCGCCTACGTAACCTGTCCAGACAAGCCTCGCCGTCAACATCTAATTTGGCTTCTTGGCTTCGTGGGTTCAATAAACGGATTACAGCCACACCTGTTTCTGATGAAAGCACGTGTTCGGGAGAAATTAATTATATTTTGACGTCGTGGGAACGACTCCGTTCTGCAACCGCTATTCAATCTGCGGCCGGCGTCTACGGAGACTAATCTTGCCAACCGTTACAAGGACAACCGTTACCTACCTTCTTCAGGTTTGCGGCGAACTGAAGATTTTATGTTTCTAAATAACCGCTAAAATAAGATTTAAATGTTTCAAATTTCCGGACAAAAAGTCCCAAGATTTTCCGGTTCTCTAGATGAAGGCCTTGCCGATGCCTTCCCGACCCTTAAGTGACTTTTTCCGGTTGACGAAAGACACTCTCCCGGTGCCGTTTTACCACTTCCGTCCCAGTTTTGTCCACGCATCACCCTCGTCATGTCCATTAATGACCTTATTTCGGTTGGGCGGACAAGGCGACGCCGCCCGGTCGGGTGCCCGCTTATGTAATAGTTTCCGACAGCTGTTCCTCGGCCGCCATCGCTGCCGCCATACGAGTGGATTAATTGGGAGTCAAAGGTAAATCATGGCCCCAGAGAGACCGACTGACCACCAGTCGGAAGCTTAATGTTGTGTCCTCGGGTGTATAAACACAGATAAACACCGGCTGTCTGTGGGGCCAAGCCAAGAGCCCCTCTGTCCTGCTGCCATTCCCGAGACGACATCGTAGACATTTAGCACGCAACAGTTCCCACAATGGCGCTGCAAACGCATGCATTAATTTGTAATAAGCACGCAGAGTCGCGCGCGTCAGCGCCGAAGCTCCAATTGACCGGCGGCGACACTTTCCCACCGCCGCTCTTCCCTCTTCGACACAATGTGGGCCGTTCGGGCGCCATTAGCTCGCATTTCGCAGCAGCACCATATGCGCCAGGAGACAAGCTGCCTCTGGGCTCGTTACCCGACCGTTCCTCAATGTCTTTTGTTTGGTGTTAGCAGACCCTTGTTGTGGGGTCGGGTCGGGTTACTGGGTGTTCGTCTTCCAGAGATATGTGCTTGACTCTTAGATCAGCTTGATCAACTCGAACCTTGGTTGAATGGTGGCAACATTCATATCACTTGAGTGGATTCCAGGACAACCAAAGTCCGAGTTCTGAATTTTCTTGTTTCCCAGATCATCGCGGAGCGTATCAGTCTAAAGGAACCCCAAAATCTCACTGTCTCATTTATACCGTGTCCTCTCAAATCTTATCTGGACTCTGGTGATTGGACCGGTTCTTCCTTTTACTCTCGCACCAAACAAATTTCGGTTCTGGATGATTTCGTTCCAGCCGTTCATAGTTCAAGTGCGCTTCTTTTTGATCATGTTTAGAAAGGTTCCACCAGCCGTTTCTGTTCATCGACCCAATCTTTCGACGCTTCAAGTCAGGAGCCGTCGTAATCCGCGTGTCTATCTCTCGTGTCTATCTCAATGCACCCATGACTGAACTTGAAACACTTTTGTATCCTAAACCGTGGATCGTTCTTCTCATGTCTCCTTTTGAATGAGTACCTGAGTAGTTCAGACCCTAAATCCTTGATTTCTGTGGTCAATTCCAAGTCCAAGAACTAACGCTCTCAGCCAGCATCCTCCTCCTCAACATCCGATACCATCGCACCCATGTAGAGTCACACGATCTGAGTCTCCGGGCCTCGCGCGCTCGCAACTGCACTCTAATGACCGCCTTTGTTTGTCTGAATTAAGCCATTTAGCGCCCCGTTTTAGCGTTTTAGCGCGCTGCCAGCGCAAACTCTCTTTTAATCGCTCGCTTTCTCCTTCTTCGAATTGTTTTATTCGATGTCGCTCCGTATTTTTATTAATGAGATTTGCCAAAGAGACGCTTGCACAGAAGAGAACAAGAACAAGAGGCGTCGAGCACGCGCTGTCGGCGACTTTCGAGTGTTGGACCAGAGAAGAAGGAGAGACCACTCAACCGTTTTGATTAATTCGCCGACGTCTTCCGCAGCTCGTGGCGGCCTGCTTTGTTGCCAACTTTGTCTACTTGTCTCTCTGGTTGTCGGTCTTGTAATTTGTAAGTACAGAGCGAAGACAGAGCGAAGCTGAAAAATGGCTTCTGAGAACCATTTATCAGAGTTAGAGTCGACGTCCACGTACTTTTGGAATCTCAGCTCTTCAGAAGCTTCAAAATGCAGCAAAAACACAGCGAAAAATGAAATCTGCAAATCGGCTTTGTCCTCAAAGGACAACTGGAGCCTGTTTGTCCCCAACTTGTCTTTCCGTCGATTAGGCATTTATCCCCGATCCACGCAAACACTCCTTAACTGAGTTTTCGTGTGAATCCCAAATTTATCTCTCCAAATCGGTCTGCGGTGAGATAAATACGCTGATTGACATCAGTCTGAAGTGCGGTGTTTTGTGGTTTTTCCAGGCAGTTGCGGCTTTCTTCGAAGCGGTGACTGGCGTTCTTGCTAGGCCATTAATTAATGGGAGTTTGCTGCGATTGTTTTGCGCCTTCTTGGAACTTCTGATTAAAGTTGTTATTGCCTTTGGGATACGGTTCGCGTTTTCTGAGTTGGTTCTGTGTTTGGGAAGTGTGGCGAAAAGTGATTCAATTGGTAAGTTCAATGTGGCTATAAACCAATTGTATCGTTTGAACTGAGGTTTGGCTAAAATGATGTTTTGAAGTTTGGTGCAGGCTGAAGTTGAGACAGAGAGTTAAGGGATCACTCGTTAAAAGCTAAGCTTCTAAAAGATCTGTTTCTTAGTTCCGATCGAGGGAGTTGAGGTCGGAATTCCGTAATCTGGAAAACTCATATGCCAAATTGTGGCCTCAACCTCATTTATTGGGCAAGTTGAGCGAATCGATAAATCAAGCTTAATGATATGGCCCGTTTCATGTGGTCATTCGAAGGTTTCCTTTGTTTACGGATTGACCCGAACCAGTCCCAGGCCAAGATGGATTCTCTTTAACTGGTTTTTTCGGTTTTGTGTCATCTTGACCGGTAGACTCAAAGTGGCCAAAGACTGAGATTTCTTCTATTATCAAAGGAACTCAAAGTTATTCTTAGTTCCCCCTCACTGACCCATCTGTACTCAATGACTCAGAGGACGGCTAACGACCGCCGTCCCAAGATTCCACGACACAAAAGATTTATGCCACTACGCGATCCCATAGATCTTAAACAATGTTCGTCGACGATGGCCGATTTCTCACATTATACCCGACGTACTTGCACGCAGCGGCGATGGTGGTGGTGGCCCTCTGGGGACCTCTGCTCGGGTCGCCCCTTTGATTAGGTAATCGCAGCGGGGCTCAACTTGCAACGAGCAGGCAGAGAGTCGGACGGGAGTCCTGGGTCTCACGCGAACTCTTCTCGGTACAAAGCGGATAACGGCGACGGCACGCTTGGGAGTTTGACCCTTCTGGGCCGTCGCGCGCGCGACGACAACGTCTGTTTCTCAGATGTTCTTTTGTCAGTAGAAGCTCGCGGCGGCCACCAGCTGACCGGGAGATTCATCTTCGTTTCGGGTCTTTTACGAACGCCAGTTGTCCGGCACTCACTTCTACTGGATATGTCTCCCAGTCAACTATGTGTGAAACGCGAGTCAGCGCTAATCTCTTTGTATACATGTTCTTTGAGGGGTTCGATGCCGCATCGTTCTGACAGGTCTTCGGGGAGTAGTCATTTGAAATGTTTTCCCAAAATACTGCTTTTGGATTAGGTCACTGTCTCTCCAGTTCGTGGTTCCTTGGCTGATTGGTTCCTAATTCAAGCAAATGGTAGCGGTGTCATGGTGTCATTGGTGTCATTCCGAGATTTTACCAGTATGCTGGTTTACCTGTCAGTTTCATTCCAGCATCCTCCGAAACCTTAGGGTCTGCAGCTGAATCTCTCTTCCTTAAACTCTATTCTACCGCGCTTGTTTGAGACCCCATCAAAGCGATAAACCCAAAATAGCGCCATAAATACTGTACTCTTCAGCATCCCAAACCGGCATTTGTCGATCTTCATTGACTTCCATAACCTTCCTGGAAAACGACCCTCAAAACTATTTCGAGAAGCTGGCCAAACGCTTGCCTCCCTAATGCTTACTCGCAACATATCTCCCACACCCCAAAACAAGGAATTTGGCTCTAATTCCATTATGCCTTTCGAGAGTGAGCGCGAGCGCGAGAATTATCAGCGCAAACTTTAATTGCTTGAAAGCGACTCAATTCAATTATGTCGCCGCAAGAGAGAATAAGTCGCTTGCTTAGAGTAGCCGATGGTCAGCAGCAGAGGCGTCTGACCGGATATAAGGATATTCTGTGCGTGTGTGGGAGGGAGGAGAAGAAAGCTCTGGTCACTCTCGCGCCGCTGACCTCTAATCTGCTTCTGCACTCGCTCAGACTCCGCTAATCCGGTATTGCCCCGAGGCGACGATGATGCGATTTGGTCCTCTGGTTTCCTGCGGTTTCCGACTTCTTCCGCTGGTGTACAATTACAGATGGCAACATTTGCCCCGTTTAATGTGTGTTTGCAGTGCGTTCGCTGTTACTCAAAGAGATTTATGGGATCGTGTTGAACTGCTGGGAACAAGTGTTTTGGTTGTCTTTTAAAAATAGACGGGCGGCGAGAATCTCTGGTCTGTATTATGAGCTTTGGCTTCTAGCCAGGTTTTCTAATAACACTTGCAAATTGCTCTAATCGAACTTTGTGTCTGACGACAATAGGAAGAGGTCAACAAGCTTAGAATTGCAAGTCATGCAGGACGCTGATTCGGTTCCTTGGAACCCAAGACCGTCTTGATTCGAACAAATTAGCCCGTTATGCCAGGACAGTAAATTACGGCTGCGCCGTGTTAACTCCGAATTCCTGCTTCAATTCCCCTTTCTCTCATTTTCAGAACCTCTCTCCTCTTCAACACCGTTTTGTTCCGCCCTTCACCCCAAACCTGAACCCCTCTCACTCTCTAGCGGTTTGCAGCACGGCGGCGGCAACGCGGCAATTAACAAAAGGTCACACTTACGCAACATGAATGTCTGTTTACTTATTCTTAATGAGTCGTCAGCTTTGATAAGACGAGAATGAAGCACTGGTCGTTTGTCGGTTAGATCAATTACGAATAGTTACCACATAAGTGTGGAAACACGTTTTGCACGCTGTTTTTATGCTCACTCTGGCTGTCTAAGTGCTCTTGAATGGTTTTTTGAGCATCGAGGCGTGCTCCTTGGAGAGGAAGAATGTTTTGAAGTTGTTATTCGTGTTGCTGAGGACTTTTTGGAATGTTGGAATCAAGTATTAGCGACGTTTGCAGATTTTGAACATATTGGAGTTTCGCGAATCACTATATTGTCTCAGGAACCGTAATTGATAAGGTAGAAGACTTGAAATGACGTAAGCGTCTCACACCATGAGTCCCAGAAATCCCACCAGCGATTGACATCTGGATATTTTTGTCTTTTGCACAGGTCTCTATGGACCTTCTCCGGTATCTCTGATTCGACTTTTGGTTGTGTGGTTTCGATGTCCTGAACTCAAAAGTTTTGTTCGTTCGTGTTTATCTTAATCTGACCCTACCGTAATATTGAGAATCGAGTTGTCGCGGCACCCCTTTGATCCTTCCGCGGTCCCCTCGTCCCCATCCCCACCGTACTCCAATTTCAGCAAGCCTATATTGCTCTTCAAACGTCGTCGGGTCAGGTGATGATGAGAAAAGAGAATATATGCAAATCGGCAGCTGATTCTTAATCCGCTATGATATTAGAGAAGAAGAATGCCGCTCTCCGACGCGCAGCCTTGACCGAACCGATTGCCACTAGCCGTGGCCGCCTCTATATTCATCCTCAATTGTCGCCCTCATCTCCTCTTGCGGCAACAATGGTCACTGCGGAACGCCGTGCTTAATTGAGTGAACTCGGCTCACCTTAGCGGTGGCGCGCTTCAGCTCCGCCCTCCGCTTGCTACAGTCGTTTTTTGTCCACGGGGGCCACTTTGTCGCGCGGCGTTCGGGTTGTCGCCGGCCCGTAAGGGGCCGCGGCCGCCGCTGCGCAATCATCAGGTTATTGAGGGTCTCGAACCAAATTATGACCTGTCATTATTTTCGGCACGCGTGGATTGGTACTCAAGAGGTGGTAGGACGTGGTCTGGGCAAATTGGTCTTGGACAGTCACAAATTGGTCTTTACGGCTGACTTTTACCGAACCAGAATTCAGCTCGGTATTCTTTGGACTACCGAGATGAGGGAGTGTTTCTCATGTTCGGTTTTTTTTGTGACAAATCGCGTGTCCAAAATACCATTTATTCATCGAATGCATGTCGAATCAACGGTTTTTTCATTTTGCCTTCCTGGATTAAACATGCAAAGTTTGTGCATTGAACAACGGAGGCCCTTTTCTTGTGTTTTCCGCGTTTTTTGCTCTCACCACTATTTATTTTCCGCGAAAACAAATGGACCTAATGAAGCAAACAGAGAGAGAGAAAGAGAGCCATTGTGTCGCTTTCTCTCATTTTTGGTCTTTTTGCCTGATTGGAAAGCTTTCCCTAGCGCATATGAATATGGGATTGGAGACTTTTTAAGTTGGTGAATTATTGATGTCGGCGTCACGAGTGGATTCCGCTTTTGGGACTAGGTTGATATTTTGGATCGAAGATCCAATCGCGAAAAGCCTGAATTTAGCAATGGAACCATTACCTTCGGTTCTGACTTTTTTGCTTCGTCGGTTCCGTCCGTCGTCTATCCGATCCCAGACAGATTTGTTAAAGCTCATTTCCTGTTCCGCATTTGCGTCATTTGTACCTCCTGCAAGTTCTCAATTTCCGCGTACCGTGAAATCGTTTCCGCGCTTCGTCAGCTTCCACGGAATCCATTAAAAGTTTCTATTCCAGGCCGCCGGATCATGCTCTTTACGGCGAACTCCTTAGCCGCTCTACTGCTGCTCGGCCTTGCAACGCTCCTCCCGAATGAGTGTTTCGGACAGGATTCACAGGAGCGGAAACCGAACCGCGGCGAGCGTATCGCGAATGAGATGCTCGTGCCGAGGCACTCAACAACGGCACTCATGTGTGAACCGATCTTCGCGGATTCGAACGAAGACGTCATAGGATTATGGTATAAGGACAGAAAGTTGGTGGCAAGAGTGACGAGGTAAGGGACGAGTTGGAAGAAGGACGAAGAACTCTAATTCGGCTTGATTTAGGACATCGAACGCCGTTCTGGGGAATCGCACATACGTTACGGACCAGCCTGTGCCGGATGTCGGATTTCTCATAATTACGAATGCGTCTCTGGGTGAGTTTTTTGGAATGTTGCATGTCTTAGAACAGACTTGGGAGACGACAGCGTTAGTTGCGATTGAGGGACTCATTGTCGAGGTTTTCAGAAGATGAAGGTATCTACCACTGCGAGCGAGAGGACACCCGAACAAAGAGCGAATTCTACAAGGTCGCCGTTGCCTACGTGGACACATTCTCCTCGACCAACAGACCCCGATTTATCCCAGCCGAAGTGCACCTGATGGATACTGTCTTGATTGTATGTCCTGATACCAACGCAGTCCCCGAGCCAGCTATCTCATGGAAAATGGTCAGTCTTAGATTCTCAGATCTCGTTTAACCGTATTTTTCAGAATGGGGAATCAATAAATCGCTTAGGAAACCGAGTTGAAGTTCTTCAAAACGGGTCACTACTGATCCACAAATTCGACGAAATTGACATCGGAGAATACGAATGTACGATAGCGAATTTTGCCGGTCAAACCACAGCGAAGACTTTTATCACGCTGACTCATCCCGATCATGCGAGAGAAGGTGAGTGTTGTCGTCGCGTTATGCGCCCATTGGATACTTTCGAAGCGTGTGTCATTCTGGCCGAGTGGTCTAAGGCGCTGCGTTCAGGTCGCAGTCCTCTTCGGAGGGCGCAGGTTCGAATCCTGCGGATGACAAAACTTTTCTTTTTGCAATTTAAGATCTGTGATTGCTTTCAATTACATCTTATTCATTTTAGATCTGTTCGGTTATCACGCTTACGCCTGTACCGGTAAACTACGCAATGCTGTGCTCTGGTTCCTCATCGGATGTCTTGCCACTAGGTAAATTGATCATATCCGAATCCTCGTACAAACCAAGATTCAGCTCCTGTGTTTTGGTCTACCTTCTGGCGAGCATCATGTGCATACGAAAACGTCGCTTTGCGTACCCATCGCTGCTCTTCCAGACCGCTGATCTCGCTCCTGGATTCCGAAAAGTGATCGCTCCGCTGAACCCGTACGACACTCACGACAGAGACATGATCCCGACTTACGACGTCTAAGCGAAAAGCCGCACGTTCTCAGAGACTGTACATAAGCTTTAATATTATCAAAGAACTCCAGAGTTGTACAAAACTACTTTTCCGCTGAATTCTCAGGCAAATCTTCGTTGAATTGGCTTTTGTAAATTGCGTAGGCGTCACGGGTTTATGGAAATAAAGTCATTCTTCAAGATGGAGTTACACCATAAGGAAGAGCTCAGGCAATACCACGCTTACTCAGGGACGTGAGTGTCGAACAGCGAGCTCTTGCAGGATTATCTAATCTAGGCAAGGTCGATCTTCCCGAGGAGTATTTCGTTGCAAAACAGGGTAATCACCTGTGGCCGTATTCACGAAAGTGGGGAAAATCCCCAGTGGGAAGCACTTCCCAGTCGCTCCCCAACTGGGAACTTACCCAGTGGGAAGTTACCCAGTTTCCCATTTTCGTATTCACGAAGCACTGGGTAAGTTCCCACACTGGGAAGCGATTTCAGACGCGTTTTGGCACCTTTCGGCGTGGGTGGCCGCAGCCATATCGGTGTCTCGTGATTTCGTACAAAATTCGACACAAAATTGGGCAGTTTTCACAAGGAATTTGCTCTGCTTCAAAAGCAAGCGTGGGCTTATTTTAATCAGTACATCATTCTGCGACAGTTGCACCTGAGATTACCAAAATCCGAGAAATTGGAGAATTATGAATGTATTAGAAATTTCTATGCGGTACGTTAGCTTTCTGGCTCTGAGACTTCTAGAACACAACATTGTGCAAAAATGATGCATTTCGACTATAGATTTTCCCAAAA
>KN166279.1:56195-66982 GCA_000757745.1 Steinernema scapterisci
ACGGCAGCGGACGTTCGGCCTGGCGTTTCTTTCCCGGTTGGTTCTTCAGCGCTTCTTTGAGCATCGAGAAAACAACTCGAGCGCTTTCAACGTCGGCAAATCCTTCATCCGACTTCAAGGTGCCATTTGGACACTGAAATTCCGCCGTAACTCACTGAACTCTCAAAGGACCGACTCACCGTAACTCCGTCTTCCAAGCAAAACTGCTTGCTCCCGTAGTACTTGTCGTAGCAGTCAACGGCCTCGGCATAGTGCTTCACGCTTCCGATTCCCGCGAGAAAGTCCGGCTTATTTCGGAAGATTCCGAGGCTGTGGAAAATTTCATGTCCTATCGTCCAAGCGATGTATCCATACTTGAATCCAACTGGGTAATCTTGCTGGAGTGGGTACAATATGCCGGGAAAAACGGTCTAAAAATAGGCTTCGTCGTGAAAAAACGAAAAGGAGAGGAGAACTCACAATTTCATCACCATTGTTCATCGCTTGAATTTGAAAAAGTGTCGCTTCAAACGGCAAATGATTCCACACAGGAAAAATCACCGGCTTTTTCCGAACCGTCATTCGATTCCGGAAGGTGGCGATCCGACTGATGATGGACTTGAGATTGCAGTTGCGTTCGAACGAATCTTCCAAGATGTGATACTGGTAGTCAGTAAGAAGAGCATTGAGCTTCTTTAGGCTACGGAATTCTTTCGGGATTCCAATTAACATCCGCATTTCCAGCTTCTGCTTCACTGCCGCTTTCTGCGAGGAGTTGTAGTTCTCCGATGTCTGAAACTGTGTTTGAGGTGGTAGTCAAAATCCGAACTTACTTGTACTTTGTCTACGATCGTTTTGCTGACCTTCGCCATTAAATCTTCCATATCGCCCATGTGCTTCACCTTCATCTTCTCCGGGTTCTCAAACATCACTTTCATCAGCAGAACGTTGAAGTACGAAGCGAAGAAAGGGTTTTTCGCGAGAGTGACCATCAGCGAACGACGCCTTTCTTTGCAGGACTAAATATGAAGTATAACTCAAAGTGTCCTTAGCTCAGTGCTCACCTCAGAATCACAGTCCAACGTGCTTCCCTTCGTCGTGTTGTTCAACTCGTCCCAGTACTTTCGGGGCAAGTAATTTCCGTAAATCTCAGACTGATTCCTGAGCTCGGCGGACGACGGGAACACGCTACTGTTCACCGTAAAGCGGCCGATTTCTTCATCGCTGAACTGCAGTTCCTTTAGATATCCGAAGACGAATCCTTTCATGAGTTTGTTCTTGAGAGTGGCATAGTTCTGGCTGCCAGAGTTGGATGGACCTGCAAACTTGAAAATATAAGACGGAATCATATACTACAAGACTACCTCTTTGTGTGCGAATCGTGCAGTGATTGCGAGTTGCATCACACAGCAGAGAAAGATTCGCGAAAATCTGCCATCCGCCTGCCGCGTATGTACTTCCAAGGTATTTTCCGAATTCTTCGTCGTCTTTCGGGATTTCTCCATCCTCCGGATATCCGCATTCTTCCATATTTCCGAGTTCCTAAATTCAAACAGTTAAATCGAAAAATATGCGAAATTGCCGACTTCGAAAAGACGCTTAAGGACGGGATCATCGGAGCCGGCAAGTTCCACCAATTCTGCCCTCATTCCGGTACTCTGGAGTGTGTTGAAGCTTTGGATAACCGGATTGCCGGCATCGCAAACGTGACCGTAAAGGTCATCGCAAGGCGAAACTGAAGCACTGAATGCCGCTTCAAGTTCAGCTGCGGTCGGGAACTTCGCCGACGACGCCTGAAAGAAAGCGGATTTAGGAGGTTCGAAGAAGGAGAGTTACCAAGGTCACGAGGCCGAGCGCCAGGAGCGCCAGGCGGACGGAGGAAGACATCCGGAGCGACCGCACGGGGCGCGAGCTCGAGGTCGAAGTGACGCTGGGGGACTCGAGCTCGTCTGGACTCGGGTTCCAGACATCCCAGGGACGTGGAGCCTCGATAGTGAATGTCTCGCGGCTCCGCGTCTCGAATCTGAGTCTCGACGGAGAGCAGTCCGGAACGAGTTTCGGAGCCATCTGCGCGTAAAAACGACGGAGATTCAGCGAATTCAGCGAATTTCGAAAATCGCGTCGCTCGCCGCTTGGCGCCAAAAGTCGTTGAAGGGACCCCGAATCTCCTGACAGCTGGCTCCTCAGTTCTCTTCAAGCCAATTTGCGACTGTTTCTGACCCAGTTTTGCTTTTGACTCTACGAAAATTGCATCGCGTCCATTTCGCCGTCGTTGGTTGTGACTGTGACTCTTGTGACTGTGACTCTCCGAACCCGCGAAACCCACGCATCGCTAAAAGCTCCAAAATGCGCATTTCCCACAAATCGCTCACACCCGACCGGCTTACCCAGCCATGTCTCTCCCACCGGAAATTCTGGATTCCATCTTCCTCTACACAAGCTGCAAAACCCTTCGAGAACTTACCGTATCCTCGTATTGGTCCATATTCGCCAACGCTTTCAGAGTCGTTGCCTCCTATCTCGGACTCATCGGACCCGAGCAACTCGCCTCTCAAAATGCTTTTTCTGACCTAAAAGCCTTGGCCAAAAGAGTTTTGGCGCAGAAGAGAAAAGTGGACATTATCATTTACCTTTGTTCACCAACATCTCAAGTCGCGTTCCAGCGGAAATACGACGATTGGCGAGAAACTGTACTATCCAAGGAACTCACGGACCGTGACTGGGATCGCATAGATCAAGTAACTTTCTACAGAAACCCGAACCATGTCGGATTTTGCGAAGCTATCAATTCCTTCGGTTTTGAATTTCCGATCGAAGGATTTGCAAACGATCTTAATTTGTTCCCGAACAAATTGAAGTATTCTCCGCTTGGCTTCTGCGATTGCATTGATGGTGAGAACGTTTCGGTACTGGTGGAACGGTCTGAGGTACACTGCCGCTTGATATACATTGCATTTAACGTTTCTGAGACGAAGGATTATGAAAGATATCTTGAGATTTCAAAAGTAATTAAGTTGCTTTGACGTAATTTGATAAATTTATTTCTTGTCGTCGACGCGTGGAAGCTTATCTGAAACCAGTCCGGACCATTCGCTGGTCGGTTGATCCAAATCGGCCGCGTTTCTCACGTACATACCTACCGTAACCCCAATCGTCTGAAGTTGGCTAGTCTGTGTCTAGATCACCAAGTTCGTTATTGGCCATCTCCTTAACATGGACGATTTATAGTCTAGACAGCTCCCGACTCATCCTGTCTGCTCTCCTCTCACTCGCTTCGCCCATTCGACCAAACCAGAATCGCAGAAGTCGGTCGGTCGAACGCACGATGGTGAAGCATTCGATCTCAACGAAATCGAAGCCTTCGAGCCACGGGCCCACTCCTCCGCAGAAAACGCCGTCTGTGAGTGGCGTCAGGTGAGAAGCGGGTTCTTTGGGCAGATGCGCAATATTGAATTTTGGAGTGGATTCCAAAATTGAACGTATTTTTCGTGGTTGACACTTTCCGTGATTCCGTGTGCTGACATTTCGGGGTGAGGCGGCGAACGCATGCAATCACGTTTTGTTGTTTTTCGGCGATTTTCAAAATTCGAAATTTTGAATTTTCGCGCTTCTTTTTTCGTTTCATTTTCACTTTTTTCGCCTCTCTCGCCTTCGCCCCATCGCTGATTCTTGATTTCCCGTGTTTGGCGCTTCGTTCTGTTTGTCCATTTTCGCGGTTCGTTGATGTGCCCACAACACTTCCATTGCATTTATCGTTGTTTCTGACAGTTCCCCTAATTGCAGCCCCGATGCCGCCGCGCCCAACGAAGCAAAGCCGCGCAACAGGCTGGAAAACATGAAGACGGCGCTGTCAACGCTGGTCGCCGTGAGCCGCAACAGCCCAAGCACGAAGAGCAAAGAGAAGCGCAAGTCCAGCGGCCACTCCTCAGCGAACCCAGATTCGCACGCTTCAAGCCAGCTGCAGAGGAACCGGAAAACGAAGCTCGCGAAGAAGCAGCAGGAACGTCAAGCCATCGACGAGCTGAGCTGCGTGAGCGCCGCGCAACGACGAAGAACGGCCACACTCACAGCGAAGCACAACGGCCAGCGGCGAGAAAGCACCGCCACCGGAGGAAACACGACCGGCGAATTCGGCGTCGGCGAAGTCCTCGACCGTTCCAATGACGGTCAGCGCCACGAACTGGCAGACCATCTGAGGTCGATCGCGCCGTTTAACAAGCGCTGGAGTGTGAGTTTGTAACCCGAAATAACGTTGTTTAATCAGCTTTTTTCAGGTCACAAGAACGATCAGCGAAGGAACCTACGGAGTCGTCTTCGCGGTACAGGATGTGGAAACCGGAGTCCACGGCGTCATCAAAGTGGCGAAATCGATCGGAAACGACGCTGGAAACCAAACGGCGCAGTGGGAGTCGTTCATCCTGGAAAAGATGTACCAATGTGTAAGTAATTTTTCGGAATTTCAATATTTTTCAACTCGACAGGTTTGCCGATTATTGGAGACTCCAAATGGAAATTCTTCATGATTGTTGGCGCTAATATTTGTGAGTTTATGGGCTCAGAGTGAGGGTATTTGGTGCACATACGACGGCTAAAAATTCGACTTGTATATTTTTGTGCTCATATTTTTGTTCACTTTTAAGCTTTCGTTTGACTTTTTCTATTCTTCATATGAACCATTTCCAGAACAGCAACTCGAGCATCGTGCGACTCCTGGACCGAGGAATGCTGGCCGATCAGCACGGCGAAGGAATGGAATTCATGGTCCTCGAAAAGGCCGAACTTCCCGTTTTGGAGTACCTGAATACAACCACGGGAACCGAACGCAAATGGCGCGTCTGCAACGTGATGCTGCAAATGCTGAAAGGGATCCACGACATGCACGCTGAGGGCCTCCTGCACAGAGATTTGAAACCCGACAACATGGGTATCCTGAGCAAAGAGCAACCCGTCGCTGTGCTCTTCGATCTCGGAATGGCGAGGATGTACACGGACTTTTTCGGTGAGGTGAGTCGTTGTTTTGTGCTCTTGTCGCTTAATTGTGGTTGTTTAGATACGACAACCGAGGACATGCTGTCCATTCCGAGGAACTCCTGAATGGGCTTCTGGATACGCTCAAAAGGGTCGGGAACAGACCCGCTTCGACGACCTCATCGGATGGCTCTACGTGGCGTGCGAGCTCTTCGACGAAAATGCCGAACCCATGCAGCCGCTGCCTTGGACCTTTAGGAACAGCAACAAGGTGGGAATCATTTGATGGTTTCAACAATTAACCTCTCGCTTTAGATCCTCCACTACCTAAAATCGGTCAACTGCCCGGCGTCTATCCTTCTTCGGAACTGTCCGAAACAGTTCTACGCCATCAACACCTACCTGATGACCGCGAACCGCTACGCAACGCCCGACTACCGACTCCTGGCGAACAAGTGCAAAGAAGCCATCGACGAACTGCACGAAAAGATGAAGACGGAAAAAGCCGAACCGCATCTACCGCCGCCGTTGCCTCCCGCGAATTCGCTCAAGGAGAAGACCGCAGTGGATTCGCCGAATTTGCCTAAGACGAATCCAAAGTCAGAAGTCAAGAGCAAGAAGGGACTCAAGGAACTCATCAAGAGCAATCTTCTGCACAGGAAGAAGGCCGAATCCAAGAGCCAAACTGCTCCTGTTTGAGATTATTGTTTTATGATAAAGGTGAATGGACGAGAAAATTGAACTCTTGTTTTTTCGGCTCCCTATTCCCACTAACCCGGGCATCATGAACTCTCGCCGAACTTGAAAAACGACCCTACGTGCGATTCCACTTTTATTTACTCCATCTCGTTTATCACGTCGTCCGGCCGTCACCAGTTGTTGCCTTTGTGTTGGTAGGCGGTGGGCGCAATCGCGAAATCCAGGCAGATAAAAGTGTATTCCACTTGGCGCAAATCACCGGAATTACACGACTGCGGAGGGCAATTTGTCGTCGGCGAAGATTTATCGCTTTCGCGAGATGTCGACCAGATTTTTTCTCGGCATAATTTGTCAAATTTGTCAGATTTCACGACAGAAGGTGCAGAGAGAGGAGGAGGATGGTGTTAAACTGCAGATCTCCGATCGGCTTTTTGCTTTGAATCATATCCGGCGGTCAGATAGAACATCTTCATTGAGCATAAAACAACAATCCTCGAATCGTGGAAGAAACTGGGAAATCAACAGGCGATCTCGGATATGGAGTTCGAATTCAGTCTACCCGCTTTGGTGAGGAGAATGAGCCAATAGATTATGTTGAAAATGACGAACTGAAAATAGCCGAAATTAGGAGATATCGAAGAAACAGGGCTCGGGATACCGTGCTCGGGAAGCAGAATCTCGCGCACATGTCGATCTGCGAGTGGCGGACGCAGCAAACTTTGGCTTTCCGGCGTACGGAGAGCGGGAACCACGAGGTGTCGCACGTGCATTCGGCCAGTCGCGCATCTAAAGGCTCTTAAACAATCAAACATGAAACGTTTCAACGTGATCGCGGTGATACCTTGGAGGAGATCGGGCGTCGGCTGCGCGGCGTGGGCGCGTCGTTCTGCTTTTTTGTTCCGTTTCAGGAGGTCGTCGTGTTTCTTCTTCGAATAGGCCACGCAGGCGTATTCGATTAGGGCCAGGACGACGTTCAGGTAGCAGTAGCCGAGGTAGATGTCCACAGCCTGAAATGGAAGATTTAGGAGTTGTGGACAAAGAAGGAACAGCAGTCGGAATCGCAGAGTAAGGAACGTGGAATGGCTTGTGAAGCGCTGCAATAGTCGTGAAACGTTTCAAACGCTATGAAACGTTTCACAAACCATTCCGCTTTTTGGAACCAAAGGTACCTACGGTTCGTGAAACGTTTCACGACCTTGTGCAACGTTTCACCACCTATGAAACGTTTCACAAGCCATTCCACTTTTCTCATTTTGCATCTCTGGTTCGTTGTGAAACGTTTCACGGAGTCGGAAACCATTCCGCTTTCCGCAACGAAGATGCCTTGTGAAACGCTGCAAAGCTGATCCCTTACCTTGATATAAGAAACAGGCGGCAGTCTCCGATTAGTTCCCGTAAGCAGATGAGTCTCCGTCAGGATCGTCAACGTCCCAATGATCGTCCTGGACGGCGCCGATTCCCGATTGATCCAGAACGAAACCCACGAGAGTAAGACGATCAAAGCGGCCGGAAGGAAGATCTGGACCATGTAGAATCCGCTGTCGCGGTCGAAGACGAACATTACCCATAAGCGAGAGTAGGATCCTGAAAACATCTTGATTAACCCATCCAGAAATCTCGGAATTTACCTGAGGCAGTGGTTGCAACCGTAGAATTGACGCATATCCCGGAGAATCGGAAGCTGGGCAGCTCGAGCTCGTCGATCGCGACCGCCTTGGAGCACTTCTTCTGGCCCTTCATGCACCAGTGGTAGTGGATCGTCGACGTCGTGTACCCATCTAATGTGTTTTTAATTTCGCACAACTTCCAACAATTTCAAGAATTAGTAAAACTTAAACTTTGTTAATCCACGCGAGCCGCGTGTCGTTGTGGCTTTGTGGCTTCGAGTTTCTCTGTTATCAAGACCGTATTAGGAATTAATCATTAGAGGAGAGGTGCACCAGAGACTTTTCGCTAGCTTAGGAAAAAGAAGAAATGTATGACGGACGGCGCATAAATGACAATAAATCACAGAACGGAACAGTTACAGTAAGAATCATCAAGTATGCACGCGAGAAATTTGCCGGGGTTGGTGGTGGTTGGGAGGAGCTCCTGGGAGTTGGAGGCTTTCCTGAGAGAGCGGATTCGTCATCGTTTGCGACGACGGCGAGGGTTTGAGCAAGGCTTGAGTGTTGGAAACGTCGTCGGCTGGGTGGTCAAGAAGGCTGTGGTTCTGGCTCTTTTTTGTCGAACGATGCGAAGCCTTCCATCTCCATGCTGAGCGTGCTGAGAACGGTCATGATCGTCCAGTAGGCGACTGAAATCGGCGTGGATTAAGGAAATAGGAATACGGGACGTGAACGAGAACCAGGAATTCCTTCCACCTACCGTTGAAAGTGATAAAAGACAACGGGAAAATGTATCTCGAGTACTTGTCGATCTTCGACGGCGTCACGCTTCGGCACGTTTTCGTTGCCTTCTTCGCCCGGCCGAACGGTGCGGGCCACAGCGTCGTCTCGGCCACTAATCGTGGATGTTGCACCAGAGGAATCGTGCGACAATCGCAGTCGCCCGGAATCTCCACCAAGTGGTTCTGAAACAGTTCGGGATTAAACCTGAGTTCGGCCAGCGTGGGATTGTCGACCATTGAACCGTATTGAGGATGTCCGCTGGTTGTCATCAGGTTGCCATAGGGCTAAATTTAGAAATCCAAATTACTTTGAGCAAAACGTGAAGTGGTGCCAGGTGAAAGTGGGTCTAAGTGACCGAACCGACTACTCTTGCCGAGTTTAAAATTGGGTTTCAAGATTTCGTGCAAGCGTGATCGTAATAAACCGTTTAAAGTGACCGATTGAGCGACCTTAAGCGACCCAAACGTGTTCTGTAAACCCAGATCCCAGTGACCCCAAGTGGTCCATAAGCGGAAACGAGTGTTCGCCGCACACCGCAGCAAGCAAAGCGTGGCTCAGACTCACGTCGTTGTGGAGAAGACTCTTCGACGGCGACGAGGAACCCGAGTTCATCGCCACCATCTCGTAGGACTTGAGAGATTCTGTAGATTCGAGGTCGGGGATACGGTACTTACCATGTTCGGCGGCGTTTTGATCGGCGGCAGAAGGTGGTTGTTGAACATGGGCACCTCGACGGGCTGCATCTGCTCCGCTTGTTTACGGCGTTTTTCGCGTCGTTGCGCCAGTTTCTTGTTCATGTAGCTGACGATCGCGTATTCGACGAGGCTCGCAAAGACCATCACGAAGCTAGAATTGAGAGAACGGTTAGAGATGCGGAGCAAGGGAAGCGGAATGATGTTTTAAACGTTGCAGACGCTGTGAAACGTTTCATGAACAGTAAATATCTTTACCGCAATAAGCGGAATGATTTCAAAGGTCGTGAAACGTTTCAGATCAATCTCATAATGAAACTCACCAGAAGTTCAAAAACACGTCGAGTCCCTTGATATAACTGACTTTGGGCATGGAATTCTAAACGCATCCATTAATCTCCGAATCCCGAAATTCCAAATCTTACATTCGTGGTCGTGATAAGCGTGGTCATCGTCAACACAGTTGTCACACCGAGCCCAACTCTGGCAGGACTCGCTTCCCGATTCAGCCAGAACGAAACCCAGGAAATGGTAACGATGAGCACAGAAGGAATGATGATGTTCATGAGATAGAATCCGAGATTTCTACTCAGCATGATTTCGAAGTAGAGACGAACGTAGACGCCTGGAAATGGACAAATTAGAATGGGACGGAGCTACAGTACGCCTTACCCGAAGAAGTTGTGGCTCTGGTGATATTCACGCCGTAGCCGGCCCGTTTGAACTGAGGTAGGGTGAACTCGTTGAAGGCGACCGCCTTGATCGGATTGTCCGTCCGCACCTTACCCCAAAAGTAGTCGATATCGGCTGTCGTGTACCCATCTGGAAAAAGAGGTTCGGACTACGGTAGCTGCTGGTAATCGTGGAAACGCACGGAAAGTATTTCGTGTGCATGCAAAGATAGGAAAAAGAAAGTAGTAAAAGTAGGCTTGGCAGGGTGAAAGAGGTGCACCAGGAGAGAGAGAGAGAGCTATGGCTACAGGAAGAAATGAGGCAGCAGGATACGATATATACAAGGATGCGGTATGTACATAAAGAGAGTTAGAAAACCAGAGGCAGATTACAACAAGAGGAGGGAGCTAATGATCTTCGTCAAATTGCCCGTCGCTAATATTATAAAAATAGACCCAATAGGCAAAGTTGAACATTATAAAAATCTAAAAAAGTGCGGGTTACGGTAGGTTACGAGTGGAAACAGCAAACCAGAGGGAAGACGACGCGCGAGTACTTGTCGATGTTCGAAGGTCGAAAGGCCCATTTGTGTGGCTGCAACGAAAAATGAGGAAAACTGAAATTGGAGCTGGGTACTTACCTTGGGAGTCGGAGGCAGGCGGCGTAATTGAGGCGGAATCGGAGGATTCACCAAATTCTTGTTGTAAAGGTTGGAATTCCGGTCGACGGAAGAGTAGAATGGCTTGTAGGACTGGTTGAAATACGGCTGGAGCAGATCTTGAGCACGTGGATCGGCAGTGAAGGGCAGTGAGTTCGAAGCAGCGCTGAAAATGGTGATTTTGGTTAATTGAAATTCCGGCTGATCCCTGATCTCCGAACCCCGAGATCTCATGCTTCCTCATCCCCACATTCCCCTTCTTCCATTCACTTTTACGATCTCAACTGCGAAACGCATCTGTCCGCAATTAGAGTTTCGTTTCGACGAAGTTGCGCCGTAAAACTGAGTCGCCGAGGAAGCGGCGACACGTGCATCCAATTCGGCGGCTTTTTAAGTTCAAAGATTGCGACAACTCACCGCGGTTTCTTCTGTTTTTCCACGAGTTTCAAGCGTTTTGAGATGTAGCCGACGGCGGCGTATTCGAGCAGCGACGAGAAGACCATGAGGAAGGAGACTCCTGAAAATGAGCAGCAATTATTTAGCTTGTTTGGGAGAAAAACATGGAAAAATGAATCTTGAAAAGGTCGCGAAACGTTTCACAAACCATTTCATTTTTCGATGCAACACCATCAACGCACCATGAAACGTTTCAGAGCGTCTGAAACGTTTCACAAGCCATTCCGCTTTTCGATGCAACAACATCAACGCATCATGAAACGTTTCAGAGCG
>KN166281.1:4274-53848 GCA_000757745.1 Steinernema scapterisci
GATGTCTTCATTCATTCATTACTCAGACGTTCTCGCTCGCTCTCGGAATATTTGGCTAATTTTCCGAAAACGATCAACTAGGAACGTTCCCCCTCCTCTCCCGCTTCGAAGACGTGAGAAGGAAAAATGGTCTTAATTAATCTTGTCTCTGCATTTGTTCATTTCATCGCCGCTCGCGTTTTTAGCCTGAGGTCTCACTTTCGCGATGTTCTTCTAGGGTGTGGAGAGGGCAACCAGATTTTCCGAGTTGGCGTGCCCGAAGGAGGGATGGTCTAAGAACTGTCCGAGACGGGGTGCCGTACGTAAACTCCGCTTTGGTTCTCTCGATTAGCGCCGCCTACTTGATGGGCTGAGACGCTTCTTCTCCTTCGTCGATACCTCATGTGGCCATGGAGAGGCCGCAGAACTTCGGCCTCGCTCTCCTCCCCTACGCGTGCAATCGCTGGTTCAAATGGGATTAGAGAGTTGTTCCCGAACCTGTTGACAAGTGTCACTTACCTATTTCTGAGTTGACTCTTGCCCTCAAGACCTTCAAACCCCTCTTTGTTCAATGTCTCTCTCTGTCCCGAGTGTCCCTCAGTTCAAAAGGACACAACAAATAATAAAATCGAATTCTTGAACATCCCTAAAGAGCCTTTGCCCTTTGTTGAGTTTATATTAAGTTTTGGTAAATACCCCGGTTCATAAAAGCACGAAGTTAGCGCGTCAGAAAGGAGCTGATGTTTTCAAATCTTCTCGTATCCTTTTCCACGCCTCGCTTTTGTTTTTATTTCGCCTAGAAAGTATGTCAAACCGATTAGAGAGTGCTTTCCTTTGAAACGGAGCAGAAACCACCCAAACATCCCACTCCCTCCAAGCAGTCCTGGAGTGCCAGTTGCCATTTCTGGCGTATCATGCCACCTAGGGGATGCTCTTGGCCAAAGCAACTTTAGTCGTTTCAATTATGATTTGCAAAGTGACTTTCCTAGTGCGAGCTGGGAGAGGCAATTATGTGAGCTCGACCGAAAGACACGCATATCATTGCAGCTCATTGTGTTGAATGCGCATACTTGATTAATATATTGATATTCGGCCATCATCTCCTCGCGTCATTTCAATGGCTGCTACGCAAGTTGCGGTTGTTGGGTCCACTGAGGTCTTCCGCGGCGTGGTTTTTTGTGCGTGCTCGGAATCAGCCCATCCAACCGTCCACAACCCACTTGCATCGTCCATTTCAGATGGATGACAACGGGACTTCTGTGCTTTGCGCCGTGGCTCCTCGCCCGGTGTCCTCAGGCGACAGCTGGGATGACCCCTTCCTCCTGGACCACCTGATCTACTCCGGGGCGATGCCGATCGTCTGTTCTACGGGAGTGATCGCTGCGGCGGTCTGTGTACTCGTCTTCACGCGGCCCCAGATGCGCTCGTCGTTGAACATCTACCTAGCCGGTCTCTCGTTCTTCGACCTGCTCCTTCTGGCAATGAGTCTTCTCATCTACCCTCCGATGAGCATTTGTCTTCGCAAGGTATTTATTCCACTTCCCACGCCTACCGTATTCCGCGGAGCAAAATGACGTTTCGAGGCTTTTCCAACTCGTTAATTTGAGGTGCTCCATTTCTAAAACATGATTTCCCCATGAATGCGCAATCGAGGAAGCTTCGTCTTGGCTATAATAATCCCTGAGCGCACCGATTCGGAATTAAGAAGTGCTCTCAGGTGCGGCGAGAGTTCTCCAATCTACATCTTATTTACAGAAATAAACCAAGCCTCAAAAAGAAAAGGGGAAGAGCGGCCAGGGTATACGGTAGTGTAATGGCACCGTTAATATTTTGCGACTCCCTGAAGCATTGTCCAAAGACCTGGCTTGTTTTGCCCTGCAACTGAGGAGCGGAAAGTCCAAACTCACAAAACTTATTTGCTAACAGGAATTAGTTGCCACTTGGCACACACGTGATGACGAGAGCGGCAAACTTCCTCTTCGGGGACTGCGCCTGCGGTGGGACGCAATTTCCCGAGGTCACGGCAAGTTCGCTAATAGTTTGTCGTCTGAAATGAATAGCTGATGGCAACAGAGTGAGGTCTCGGAATTGGCATAAGTGTGATAAACTGCATTTTCTGGGGTAAAGCAACAGTTTGAGGCAGCTCACTTGTTGAAATCCACCCAGCTGCGGGACCAAGTTCGTGTGTCTCCTGCACCCGCAGTCATGAATACATGAACAAGGATGTACTTCGTTCAAAATTAGGCCATAACGAAAGACAGCTCATCGACCTTTCAGGTCCGCTCAGACTTCCCAAACTGTCCTTTTTCAGAGACGCTCTTGTCGATGGCGCCGGCAAACTAAGGTTTTCTCGTTTAGTTCGCCCGCATTCTAATTTGCACAGAATATCACCAACGGACCAAAACAATGCCTGAAGCCGTGGCCAAAAGTCCTCTTGCTTATTGTTTCAAACACGCGTTCTGGTCTCACTCGCTAAATTGCGAGATTCTCTTGGGGAATGCTTAATTTTCAACCCATCAGCTCGTCGTCACCAGAGGCAGTAACTCTCGCGCAGTCATTGTGCTCTCACTTGTCAAATTGGTTTTGATTAGAGAAAAATGGAATTAATTAAGATGGGCACTTCCAGCGGGGTGGGCGAATGAGCCCGACTTGCCTCGAAAACACAAATCTTAAGAGGATATCTAAATTTTCAGTGTTTTTGCAAAATGTGTTCTTTCAGCAACAAGGATTGGTCTGTCAATTCTTCTGGAAAACGGCTCTCGTCACTTACCCGGTTTCCCTGGCAGCGCAGACCGCCTCGGTATGGACATGCGTGGCAATTACGGTCGACCGGTTCCTCGCTGTTCAGTACCCGTTGAAGAGACGTCTCTGGTGCACTCCCACAAAGGTACTTAATTAGATCCGAAGAAACGAGGCGTAAACTCGAGCTTAAGGCTCTTCTCGTACTTTCGATCATCGCCATCGTCAGCTTCTTCTACAAGATGCCCTCCATCTTCGAAGTCGATTTGGACGAATGTGGTCGCCTGGTTCCCACAGATCTGCGCCAAAATGCGCTTTACATCATCATATACAATACATATGGGTGAGCGCAACTGGGTACAGCGTTGAAGGTTGAAACAAGCGATTTAGCTATCTGCTCCTCTTGATCGTGATCCCTTGGACCATAATGATCATCTTGAACGTGATCGTTGTCCGCTCAGTTCACCGCGCCTACAAACTGCGCCAGAACATGACCATGTCACAGCGCCGAGTTGACGACAAGGAGGGAAGGTCTGTATCCCACAAACGAATCAAAGTGCTTACTAAAGAAGTCTGCAGGTGTACTGTAATGGCTCTTGTAATGCTCTCGACATTCATTGTCTTCAACCTATTGGCGGGTTTAAACAACGTGATTGAGGCATTTACGGAATACCATCAGTACTATCGTTTTCGCATTCCAATCGGAAATCTCCTTGTCTGTGTGAACAGGTATTTCAAGCGACCGTTTTCCCGTTACCCTCACCGTATGACTCTTCCAGCGCTTCGAACATTCTGATCTATTCAATCTTTGGACGCAAATTCCGTCACATGTGCATATCGCTACTGTTTCCGTGTCTTCTGCACCGGGGCTACCACTGGCTTCAACCCACCCAAGTCCTCCACACTGAAGTCACCGACGTTTGCCGAAAGGTGCGAATTTATAAAAATTAACCTCAATAAAAATAACAAATCACAAAAGAGATATTAAAGCTTCGAAATGGCGGTCGTGAATGGCAGATGTAACCGATTTAAATATGGAGAGAATACATGAAATCAGCGAGATCGTTTAGGTCAGCTACCCTCCGTCTCGAGGAAGCAGTCTAAGGCTAGTTCACGCAAAGCACAGCAACGCATCCAGCGTAGACATCCGAGAGAAATAAGCCGCAGCGATCCTTCTCGAGTCCAAGCGCCACCGACTCGTGGTCACACCGAATCTCATCTTCTCCGTCCTCTCCCTCTTCCTCGACGCATCTAACTTCACTCGATTCTATTGTAACTTCGTAGGTGTCAGCCAAGCGCCGTTCAAGCTCTCGAAGCAGTGCCCCCGAGTGTTCAACCTTCTTCGTCGACTTCACCTGCGCTGCCAGGTGCAGCCGGCTGCATTCTGCCTGCTGCAGCATATCCGCCTCCAGTTTTGTGTAGTCGAAGTGGTCTGTCGTATCCACTTCCACCGTAAATGAGGCGCGGTCCTCGGCAGTTTCCGCAGGCAACTAAAATCATATCTCTGTAATCACACCACCGCTTTCCACGGGCGCCCCCATATCCAAGTGAACACATCTACTTTCCATAGTGAACTAAAAAGCTTCTCCTCCTTCCTTTCAAATTCCATTTCCCTGTCTCTGTACTGTACATATATAACCATCGAATAAACACTTACCATGCCATCTTCGTATCTGAACCGAGCGTGCACATAATCCAAAAAGTGACGTTCTTGAACAATTCTCTCGTAAAGATCCACAACTCCCTGGAACGCGTGAGGAACTGAAAAAACATACAAAACACTTACTTGGCTCGGCTCGAAAAGTTCCGGATGCTTGTATTTGTTCAAGTAATAGAATTTGTTCCTCCGCATCACGATACTCTTTTTCCCGAGGAGCAGAGCGTTTGCGACAGCTTCTGCGGCATCGCGGCCTCTGTTCACTGAAGCATGTATTCTGCTATAAAACAATTTGAAACAAAATTTACCGTTGAAGTAGCAGATGTGCAGATACTCGTAGATAGATGAAAGAAAGTTGGAGATCTTCCGGCCGTTGACCACGGAGAGCTTCTCTATACACTGCGAGCGGCAGTGTAGGACCGAGGCGTAAATACCTGAATCTCGTGCTCAAAGGGGATTCTCAAAGTGAAGTGTTTTTACTGGTAACGATGATGGACATCTCCGGATTGACTCCATTTACCGTACTCCAATCAAGCTTGTCGTCACAAAGCAGGCGACAGTTGTGCTCTTCCGCCAACAACTCCGCGTAAGCCGCTTCAAAGTCTTGGATGCAGTGGAGCCAGTCGCCGTCATTGTATGCGTCGATCCCGTTCATGTAGTGTTCCTGGAACCAGATATTTTTGAATTATTCTACCGCTATGGTTGTCGACTGTAAGTAGTCTCCCAAATCCCACCCACGATCTTGCCAGCCTTCAAAAGAAAGAGGCCTCCCATTCAAAAGGTCCAACGGCTCACCTCGTACTTCATGCGGAGTTTGTCAATGAGCATTGACTCGTCATACCGAGGGTCTTTCATAAAAATCGCCAAGTTGTTGAGGGTATCTTCATTCGTCGGATTGGCAATCCAGTGAGTGTAGGCGTACTTCACCGCTGAGCTTAAGTCTCCCATCTGAAAAAAGAACCGGTCTCACCATAACAAAACAAAAGAACCTCACTTTGTAGTAGCAGTACTGAAGGTACTGGAAAGGCTGTCGGGAAACAAAGTCTTCGTACACATCAATGTCACGTATGCGAGGACGAAGTTCTGTAAAACGCTCCTGTTTACAGCTGAAAATACAAAGATTTCAAGAAAGGAAAACAGGAGGAAATATCAAGCAGCGACCAAACATATATTAAAAAAACCCAAAATGCTGTTTCTCACTACAGCATTAGCATAAAACGACCTACCGCAATAAACAGAGAGAGATTTGCGCTTGAGTAAACTGCACTGTCAGTTCAGTATTCTTTTGTCCGGCTTTTGTGTAGAAAGGCTGACTTATTCGGTTGCATTTCTCACGGCACCAAATGACCTCATCACAGTAGAATCGGAAGTCATCGAAGGCCCGAAGTAGGAAACCGACACACTGAGACCAGTCGCCCTCGGTGTACGCCTGTCTACCCGCGTCGTAGTACATCTCAAAAGTCATGCTCGGCTCATCGTGTGTCGCTACTGTACACCGAAGAGCGATGCACACGCATATCACAATCCGCCACATCGGGTTCGGAAAGCCTGAAAAATCTCACTTTTAGAGCAAAAGACGTTCGAACCGCGGCCAATCAATTGATCCGCTATTGCGCCACTCGTTCATCTCCTCGGGCCGCACTGTTCATCGTAACGCTGTTCGGCAACCGCACCGCTGGGCTAAAGTGCAACGCGCTGCAGCGGTCAAGATGTCTTAATGCGCACAAGAGGCCGCCAGGCGCTGCTAAGACTCAACACATTACCAGCAAAGGTCACTTGCTGCAATAAACAAATCGTGCTCACTCTCAGCCATAGTTTAAAATATGTTCATTACACATTCGTAAATCAAATCAGAAAAAAACAACAAAAGAACATCACCCTACATTTGAAATTACGCAACAGGGAGTCAGTGGGGTTCCGGAACGTGGCCATCAACGTAAAAGTTCCTCGTTATTTTCGGTAGTGTCACCACAAGGCCATCCAGCTCCGGTTTGAGGATGATCTGGCATGAAAGCCTGGAATTCGGCCGCAGAACGGGAGCCATGTCAAGCATGTCTTCTTCCTCTTCTTTAGGTTCTTCCAGTTTATCCAGGAATTTTTCATGGACGTACACGTGACAAGTCGAGCAAGCTAATGAAGCTTCACAAGCGCCTTCAAGTTCCACGTCATATCTTCAAATCTCAATATTAAAAATATTATTAAACGCAAATAACTTACCGATGTGCCAAATACATCACGTTGTCTCCAACCTTCCCCCGGACTTTCTTTATGGCGCCATCACGCAGTATATAAGTTATGTTAACGACATCTTTCTCCGACTGCGGATCTTCCCACTCGTAATCTCCATGAAGTAAGACTGGCGTGATTGATGCCTGTCGAGTTGCGGTATATGTAACCGAACGAAATAATCCACTACAGAGTCGACTCAGCATCTGAAAACTGCTCTGAGACAATGTAATCACATAACTCCAAAACGTAAACCTCTAACCTGCGTCCTGAATTAGCCCAAAAGTACGACCGAACTACACCGAACGTCTAGATGGATACATAATAACTCATTATCCAAAACGGATTTATTGATCAGATGTAACAATCGTTTAAAATGAACAAGTATGGATTCAACAAAACAACGAAAACGTAACAACAAAAACCAACAGTCAACAACGGTTTCATTAACGACTCAAATAAGCGCACTTTTGATCCACTGAATGATGGAAGCATTATCCAAAAGCGTAAGTTCGAGACAATCCCATTTCGCCTTCAGTACAGACAACAAACGTCCGAGTTCCTGGAATGACGTTTTCCATTTACAATTTTCGAATCCACATTTACCTCCACGACCTCTTCCTTGCGATCCTTATCTTCTTTGAACTCTTCGATTTCCAGTAATTCGGTATTGTGGTATTTGAGCATAACGGATACATAGGCTTGAACGATCTCGAAGTTTCCCGTTTGCGTCAATGCAAACCGACACATACGGAAAAACCGAGCAAAGGCAGAAGAAGGCAAAGAACTTATTTGATAGTCCACGGAAGAAATGCTACATTGCTTTAGGTTTTCAAAAGCGAGTAAGGAGCTCATTTGACCGCATTCTGATTCCGACGATTCCTCACTAAACATAAAGATAAATTGTGTCATCGAATAAGCTAGCAAATCACTTACGAGTACAAATCCTGCATCAGAGCAGAATCTAATTCTAGAAGCTTCCTTTTCGCCATCAAAGCTTTTGCTTTTTCGCCGATGGTCTCATCCACATTCTCTTTCTCAAATTCAAAACCTCCAAGAGTTGAGACAGACGGCAAGAAAAAAGGCGCGTTGGCCGGCTTCTTGGGAGCTTCTTTCGGCTTGTTCCTGGCACGGATAATGTCCAGATCAGGTAGATTTGCCCATCGCGTCGGTGGAAGCCCCGAAAAACTGACCAGCTGAGGCTCATTCTGAAAAGAAGCACAGTGAAACCGAAGTCTGATTTAGCATCTATGGGACCAAATCCTCGCGCTGATAGCCCAGAAAAAGCAGGTTGATAATTACGGTGATAATTACCTCGTCAATTTCGACAGTCGAGGGATAATCGCAATCCATACTATCATCCTCAACTTTAACGGATTCGTTGGAGTCAGTTTCTTCCCCATCGCTTTCTTCGCCACGTTCTTCTAGCTCGTCTTCGTTGGTCACAGAGGTGAGATTAGGCAAAGATGTGAATCTAACATCGGTTCTCTCATCCTAAAGTAACAGCTCAGTTGTCGAAACCCTAAACTGATCCCCTACATTTTTCCTCGCGGAAATATTGACAGAAGTTCCAAAGAGCACCATATTGGCCCACAAATAGATGCCTCTTTGACCAGCATGAATTGTAGCCAAATAAGCTCCAGTGCCTGTGAATGATAAACCAATACACGGATGTTCAAAGTTCATGACATCGATGAGATTGCTGGTCATCAAGTCCCAAACCTAAATAAATAGATTTATAGCAAAAAATAAAAAGTAGAAACACACCTTAACGAAACCCGCAGAGTCAGACGTCACCATCCATTTTCCATCAGGAGAAAAGGTAATGTCGTTGATAGGAACCATGTGGGCATGTTTCAGCTTTCTTACAGTGCGCTTTAAGAGAATGTCCACAATCATTACATCGCCAGATGCGAAAGCCACAGCAAGCATGCGATTCGCTCTGTTTAAGTAGATCTTGGTCGGGCTACTGGTCACATGAGTCAGAGTAATCTTGCCTTCCAACTTCATGTCCTTAATTCTCCAGAACTTGATAGTACCACTGGTATCGCAAGAAATCAACGTCCGATTGAGCTGATCAGACTCGACACCACAGATTGGATGGATATGCGCCTGGTCAAACTAAATCAGTAGTTTATTAATTCATCTTTTTCCTTAATCCTCACCTGTCCACCCTTCACTCCAGCTTTATCGATAAAAGATCCTCGGCAAGAACCGCTCTGAATGTTAAAAACATCGATATGACCTGAAGAATAACCTATAAAAGCCATGTTGCCGCAGGTTGAAAGCTTGACACAGGTCGCCACGGCATTCACAAATTTAGCGGATCTGTAGAATCGCTTGTGACACAACTAAACACAAGATAATGTAAACAACAGGTCGACTAGAAAAAACAAACCGTTTGCGTTCCAACCGCTTGTCGGTTTGTACTCCACATAGAGACCGTTGAGCAGTTTTTGTGAACACAAACAACGTTGTCCCAAGAGGAAGCGCGAACCCAGCCGATGTCCATTGCGATGACAGGTTCGTCAATGTGCGCCTTCTTCCTGATTTTGTTGTCGACATTTCCAATATTTTTAGCAATATCATCGCGGATAGCGTGGAAGGACCTCATGGAACCATCAGCTCCGCAGGTTAGAAGTTTAAGGTCCTCGTAGAAAGCAACTGTGTTCACCTGCAACGAATACCATGAAAACTGAGATTACATCCATTCACCAACTTGATCCGCATGCCCCTCCAACACGGAATGAACTTCAGGAACTGACAGTTCAGCGTCAAAAATCCATCTGACTATTCTGTTGTCGTCACCAGTCGATATGCACAAAGACTGGCCAAGCACAGTGTGAATGCTGTTGACGCGTCCCTTGTGGGCGCTACGGCACAGCCCAAGCAAACGCTTTTCATCAAGACTCCAAACAGAAATACAACCAGCCGAGTTTCCTGTTAGCATAGTCTCTACGCCATCCGTTCTGAAAAAGAGTAGATGCTCGTGGCTCAATAAAAAGGACTTACCGGAATCCAATCGCCGTAACTGGACCTTCTTGAATCCCTTCAAAGAGTGATTTATCGTATTTAACATTGTGAAGTCGAACTGAGCCATTTTCGAATCCGATTGCAACGACGTCCACGACCGCGGGAATTGCCATAGATGTAACGGCGCACTTTTCATTGAACTTCGTGAACTTGTAAACTACTTTTCCCGTCCGAATGTTGATCAAATGGAGTTGTCCATTGGTAGTTCCAACAATGATCTATATCACAATATGCTACTGTAGTCAAGATAAGCAACTTACCTTATCCAAGTATGTCGGCGGATGACAAAGTGCGCTGATCTTGGCCTCAGTTGGAAAGTCCATCTCAAAGACGTGCTCCCCTGTTTCGGAATCCAAAACAACAATGTTGTTATTTGGTTGGCAGGCAAGTACAATCACATCGCCAAAGACGACCAACTGAGTTGGACATCCGAAAATCTTGAATGTTTTTACAATCTGAATAATCACAAGGATAAGCTTTCAACAATTCACTGAATCACAAACCTGCCGTCCACCCTTCACAACAGAGATTCCGCCTTCAAATCCTGCGTACAAGAACCCTTTCTGTTGGGCTACACAAGTGGGGACCTTCGGCAGGCAGTCGCTGACACAACGTCGTTTCAGAGGTTGAATTCGATAACTGCAGATGACATTGTCGACTGCGCAGTACAGTTCACCTCTAAAGCGGTGATCGGGTAGTTGCTGGATGACGGACGGCACTTCGCTGCATATTATCCCGATTGCCTTGCTCGGAGCAAACAAGCTTGTTTGCTGCCGGTTCATCTGAAGATAAAACAAACTTCTCTCAAGACACTGACGATAAAAATATTTTAATATTTCGTTTCGCGGACAACAGAAAACGAAGAAATTTAAAGATTTCTCAGTACGAAGCAGCGAAAATTGCGATTTGCTCACAACACAGTATACGAAAACCCACCATCGCAAGCTAGTCGTGTCGGGAGCGCCAACACTCCCCACTATTTCCAAAAGAATTCTCGTCAAATCCCCCGACTCACTGTTGAAAGTATGGCCAGAAAATTTGCAGATGCGACCCAGATTGCAGATATGAAGGCCGTTTTTGACAAGTGACAGAAAATTGAAGTATGACATATGTATGAACTTCTTAAGGTTCAAGTGCTCACAACCAAAATCACAGAAACAGGAAATCCTCAACACAACAGCAAAGCAAGCAAAGTATAAGAATCCTTACTGAATCTCTACGGGTGCTAAGCGCCCCGACGCAATAGCGCGCAGGGCCCCGGTTTTATGTTACCCCGTTACATACAGACCAACATACGATTATATTATAAATAATAAAAAAAAATATAGGCGATACGTATATTATGGGCCTCTGACTTTGAATCAAAGAAACATCGAAATAACATTCTTTATAAGGCACATCAAATTCAGTTTTGCAGTAGTGATAATGGAACGAATTTCGGCAGTGGATAAATATGCACAACAATAAACCGTAACAAATTCAACAAGGAGGGTTGATGATGGTGGAGATCATAAACTGTAAACGTAAGTAGTCTCGTGGTGAAAGACATCCGCTTTTAGATATGCCAATTAAGGCAACCGGTAGATATGCTGGTGAGTAGTGTCTATTTACATGACTAGAGATCTGGCTTTGGACGCTCTACGCTCTTAAACAAATGATGAGAATCCATTTGAAACACGCGAAGGAGCCCCGTTTCCACTTCGGTCATCGTGCATGGATTGGATGGCTGAAGGATCATCTCCCATGGGTATGTCGTCTCCTATAATCAGTTACATTATATAGCAGTTAATAAAGAGGCCAATGGGTTTCACCAAAATCAGAATCTCCTCCGCTTTCAGTAAATGATCCAGGGCGGTGAGGTAAGGCTACATCTGGAGGTGGTGGGGGTGGCTGCGTGTGTGAACCGCTTCTCTGTTGCCGAGAAGCCTGATCTCTGACACGTCGCCATGTAGCTCTGTAAATTTCGTCGTCTCCACCGTAGTGTCTCGCTATGCTTACGTCCGGCTCGTCATCTGAATGTTACACCGGCATGAACTCGTGCTAGCCGATAACACCTACCACAACTCAAGGACTGTCCATTCACAGTAGGGAAAGGGCTTTGAAAGTGGTCGTCGGTAACTCTGTTCGCTGCGTTGAACTTCGCGAATGTGTACGTACTTTCTTGAGCCGCTGGGTTGCGCGCGGTAGACAATCCTCCTCTTGCAGATATCACGTCGAAAGCAGGAGTTGTTCCAGAACGCATCACGTAGTGACTTCCCGTCGGAACTACATCCGTTGCCAAAGCTCCGTACGGACCGCCGTCAACGTGCGTGACATTTTCAGCGATACTACCGTAGACCGAAGGATCGCGGAATTCCGATATCCAAGACGTATTTGTGTCTGGCCGCGACGGAACATCCCGAGTTCTGCAATGCATTGAAACATAATTTGGACAAGCTGATTATTTTTACCTGTTGTGCTTCAATGACTTTCGCTGGGTTCCCTTAATTTCGTATGAAACAACATTTTCGGCCAACTGGAGCGAATCGATGGAACCTCGCCGTTTGTCATAGCGGTACTTTGAAGCTGATCCAGTTACACAGAGAAGGGATATCACAATGACAATTATGACGAATGTTATCAGTCCGACCATCACAATGAACCACCACTTTGTGTAGAATGGATCGTCAGGGATAAAGCCTGAATGAGATTTCAATTATATACTTACATAAATGTTTCACTTACTTGGAACGTATAGTTGTTCAGATTCTACACTTGCATGACCTATCCCAACGCTGTTTCGCGCGTAAAGTCGAAAAACGTAGTAGCTCGAAGGAACGAGCAGTCGATAATCCACCTGGTATTCAGAACCTGGCCCGTCGACATTGGAGACTGTCACCCATTCACCGATAACATGTTTGGGGCGTTGATCCAACGCTCGCTTCGTCTTGGTTGCGGACGACTTTGATGGTGGCTGCTCTCCCGTAGAAGCTATCCGTTTGGCTTGCACAATGTGTCCTTTGATGGGCGAAGTTCCCGGCGCACCATCATGCCATCGGAGGGTAACTGACGTTTGCTCGGGAATGATGACAGGTTTGTCAGGCGATTCAGGAGCTCCTGAAAGAAAAAAAGTAGAATAACGGACATGTGAATTCCAATACCAATATTTGAGCCGATGGTAACGTTGCTAACAACAGCTTCTCCACTACCAGCTCCAGTCTGTGCCCTGACGCTGAAGTGATAAGTTGAGTTTTCGTTCAGATTTCCGATGACGGCATGCTCTCCGTGCACAGTCTCCTTCCTACGCATTTCATCGCGCGTGTAGTAGGTAACTTCATATGACACAATGTTTCCATTCAGCTCCGCTGGTGGAGACCAAGTCACGTTCACGGAATCCAGCAAAATATCCGTGAATGATAAGTCTCCCACAACTCCAGGAACATCTTCGAGAGTGGTTAAGCGTATAATGCTAGCTTCACTTTCGCCAGCACGATTATATCCGGTGACAGAAATCTGCAAGATCAGATGGTTGAAAGAATTTTTCGCACGAAGCGTTACCTGATACACACAGAACTTCTTTAAATCCGTCAAAACAGCCGTATTGTTCTCAGAAACAATGACATCCTCTTCAATCAACGTTGAGCCGTCCACGGATTTTTGTCGATCGAGAACTGCAACGAACGGAACATAGCGCACCTTGTATCCGTTGATTGTGTCGCCATCCATTTCGTTCCAATTGTTCCAATAAACTCTCAGAGATGTTGACGACAAGCTTTCCCCATTCAAATTCTCGATCTTCTGTTTTGGTACCGAATAGCCGACGTACACAAATTTGGGACGAGAGGAAGCGCTATTGCCTATGGCGTTTGTTGTCTGCATCAAGATGATGTAGTGACGGAAACTAAATTAAAAATTAGTTCGATGAAACGGACTCAAATAATCTTACCTGATGAGCTTTGTAATCACAAACGACATCTGCTCCCCTGGTTGCGCTACTTCGTTTACTTCTTCAGTTTGGTAAGTGTCGTTGGAAGGGTACGCACGGTAAAGAATACGGTACCCTAGACGATTAGAATTCCATTCTTTTTTGGGAGGAACCGTCCACTGCACGCGAACAGACGCAGATTCAATAGGGTTAGCACGTATGTCGCTTGGAGGTGTTGATGGTTCGGCCTCGGCCGTTCTTATAGCTTCGGATTCTTGGGACCAATCACTTCGTGAATTGTCCCCAGCCGACATAAGCTTAAAAAAGTAGACAGTGTTGGGATGGAGGCTAAATTGAATGTCTCTTAAAATTATTCAGGCGACAATTCGCCTACTTGGACACCATGGCCTCCTTCTTATTGGCAGCAACAAGGTGAGGAATCGACCACGACAATGAACCTTCCTCCCTGTAAACGATGTTCACTGAGCGGACTGGCTCATTGCCAAAGATGTCATCATTTTCAACCCTCCATCTGATCCAGACCTGGGTACTAGAAGGCAGTTTTGTTGGATGAAGTTCTGGTGCACTTGGAGTGCTTACTTGCCCTTAACAATCACGTTGACTATTTAAATCTGAATGATTCCATAAAAATTACCTTTTTGAGATGTCGTCCTAACTGCCACAACAACTTCGGGGCCAACACCAACAGATGTTTCTGCTTGTACTGCAAAGTAGTACTCAGTGTCCGGCTCAAGAGATAAGGCCGAAAAGCCAAAAAGACCATCTGAAAGTGTCGTCGACACAGCGTTCTTGTCCTCCTTTTCTCTTCCATAACGAATGTGATAACGCAAAATCTTTCCATTTGGCTGCAACGGAGGCATCCACTTCAAGCGCACATCCTTTTCGTTAATTGCACTGAATCCAACACTAGAGGGCTCCCCGGCAACTAAAAGTATTCAGAAACTGAAACGGTCTTATACCCAAGAAAAATACCATCTTCTGGAGTCGTTATAGGGTTTGTTGGAACGCTGCGAGGTCCCATACCCACAACAGTGAACGCTGATACATATGCACGGTAAGACGTGAAGGGAACAAGGTTCTTAAACGAAACTGAGCGATCGTCTTTTCCGCTAGTCATCTCCTTTGTAAGAGTCAAACGAACTTGCTCTTCTTCTGGTATCAGCACAACCTGCAAAACTGATACTACTCATTCAAACTTCAAACATTGTCCTACCTTGTAACCCAAAATGACTCCGCCTTCCATAGCCTTTGGGACATCGTCCCAAACGACATCAATTCCTCGATGTGAATTCAGCTTCATCTCCACATTCTGAGGGGCACCGGACGGTTCACCCTCATATGTCGCGGCAATAACTGATTGCGAAGAATTACCTTGTCCAACAGAATTCTCTGCGACGACGTTGAATTCGTAAGGTGTAAAAGGTTTCAAGTCCTTGACCGTCAGTTCACTTGACTTCATGTTCAGCGAACGAAGTTCATTCTAAGCCCATTCACAGTAAAACAGCTATCATTGCTCGAAAGACAAACCCATTCATAGTTCGACGTTGCTTCTGCAGGTCGATACCGAACCACGTAGCCAACAGGTTGACCGTTCCACGAGTTCATTAAAAGCGGCGTCCAAACGACGACAACGGTGGACTCCGAAGATGGGTCAGCATATACTCCCTCAGGTCCGCTTTCCGGGTAATCAGAGTTTGTTTCAAATGAAGCAGTAGGTTCTGAAGGAAGACTCCGACCACGAACGTTTTCGGAAATAAGTCGAAGTTGGTATCGAGTAAATGGACGTAGGCCAGTGACGGTAAACGAGTCAGCAAAAGGAGCGCTGAAACATCCGTTGACACAGCTTGTATCCATTTTCACCAACCTTATGTTATACACAGGAGAGAAGACAGACGAAGACCCACTACGCGCTTCTACAATCCACTTCGAAATAATGGTGTGCCCGTCGAAGCCAGGTACAAATGTGAGAAGACAAGACCTTGAGTTGACATTGGACACAATTACTTTAGTCGGCTTCCCAGGAAGTTCTGTAAGAGAAGAAAATGTAATAAAAATTCAAAATCAAGAAAATCTACCTGGCGGTACTCCAGACTCAAATTTGACAGACGTTGTTGGGCCTTTTCCCACTTTGTTGACCGGAGCTACTTCGGCGAAGTACTTCGTGGACGGAACAAGTCCTCCAATCCTGTATTGCCTCTCACGAGCGTCAACTTCCAAGTTAACTGCGCTAACATCGTCACCGTCAGCCCAGTAGCGGATAGAATACTCTGCGAAATAATGTACTCATTAAAAATCCAAAAAAAAACCACTCACTAGTTATAACTCCGTTGGGATGGTCTGGAAAATTCCACGAAATGACGACGGAATCAAACATGACATCAGTAATGTTCACGCGTTCAATTGCATCAGGAACTGAAAGAAGGGTACATCACAAACCACAAACTTCCGTAATCTTACAATCCTCTTCTGTCACAAATTGGATAGGTTCACTACGAGGCCCGTCACCTGCTTGCGTGAAGCACAAAACCGTAAGATTATAATGACCAAACTTCTCCAGGTCAGTCAACTCTTTCGTCACGGTATTGAAATCAGGCAGCAGTTGGAGTTGCCGAACAAGACGATCTGAGTCCTGCCACAGTTCAAGCTAAACGATCTTATGTGGTTACGTAAGATTCATAAACACTATACCTTGAAGCCAAGGTTCACGCCAGGAATCATCTGCTGCTCGGGAGGATCAAATGAGATCACAACTGATGTAGAATTTAACACTTCAACTGCTACATTTTGTGGAGATTGTAACGGAACTAAAAGACTCATTGAAGAAGCCAACCAAGAATTTACAACAGACCCCCTTCTTGCGTATTTGCAGTAACGGCTTTACTGAATACTCCCATTCCTCTGTCGTTGTAAGCAGCCACTTGGATTTCATATTCTCTCCATGTGATGAGCGAATCCAACAGAGCATTCCGAGATAAACCGTTGCTCACATTCTTGGCATTCCATTCCGCCAACACGTATCCTTGCAATCTGAAAGAGATTATTACGACATTCAATACGCCTTCGGATCTCTCAAAATACCTGTAACGAATATAATATCCAAGAATATCACCATTCCACTGATCAGCTGGCGGAGACTGCCACTGCACCATGATTGACGATGAGCTTCTCCCACTGGCTCCCACGTTCCTCGGGGCCGCAGCTGGGGGCTGCATCGGCATTGTCACGTTGGTCGAAGCCATGGATGGACGGCCGGTGCCATGCTTGTTGACCGCGATAACACGAAACTGGACAGTTGACGACGGCTTCAAGTTCTCGACGTAACTCGAGCAGCACGATTCATTCGGAATGTTATCCACGGCAACCTCCCAGTCAGACCACAATCCTGTAGGGCCCAAGGACCTCATTTCGATAAAATATTTGATGATCGGAGAGTTTCCATCGAACCCGGCGCGCCAGTCGACACGCATCTTAGCGGGTAGCGTGTCATTTCGAAGAAGGGCAGAAACTCTTTGGGGCATTGAAGGTTTTTCTAGAATCAGGATGATTCGATGCTAGGTTAAACCCTCAACATACCGATAATCTTGAGCCATGCTTCTTTTGATTCTTCGTCGCCCTGTGGGGACCGAGCGGTGCACCTGTACTGACCAATATTCTCCGGCCCGACTTGGTTAATTGAGAGACTTCCATCTGGATTCAGCGAAATGCGTTTTGCACTATCGCCCCTCGAAGAGAGTTCTCTGTTCTAAAAATGAACGGTGGTATTGAATATAGCGTGTATTCAAACATACGTTCCACGACCAAGTCACCGTAACATCGGAATGAATATAGTCCTCAGAAACCTTGCAAAGCATTCGGACGTTCGAACCAATCAGCATGCTTTGGTTTGATGGACCGAATTCCAGCAGAGTTGACCCTGTAAGAAGATGGCGGATTTAGATCATAATTCCCACATATTACCACATACCTGTAACTACCACTTTTGCCCTCTTCTCCCCTCGACCACCGTTTGGGCCCAACACAATACAGCTATAAGTGCCGGATTCAGACCGTGTGGCTGAAACAATCCGAAGAGAATGGCTATCAGTTTCGTATCTTGGACTTGAGCTTATGAGCTCAGTACTTCCTAAAAGATTCAGAGTTAATCTCGGAGACCAAGGACATGACTTTACCGTTCACAGCCCAAGTTACCGACAGTGTTCGATCAGAAGGATAGCAGGTAAGTGAGATATTCTTTCCTGCGGGAACGGTTGCATCGCTCGGTCCTTCAGCAATCAGATCCACAATGGGACTGTCTGCGGCAATGTCTAAATTAAACATTTTGAGATTGAAACCGTAACACGCAAGACTTTTAGGCAGAAAATTATGAAGAAGGAAAGATACTCTCGTCATGCTTAAGCAACAAACGTGGTTAGACTACTACTTTCGGTTACTAAAGCGAAAATAGGATCAAAATGCCATGCTCTAATAACATCAAAGCCTGAGGTCAAGTATCAATCAAGTGGTACATATAAGCGCGGCACACTCAATAATTAATTCAAACCTTAATGGAAATTCTGAAAGTTGTTAACTGGTAAATAAATGAGCGATAAGTAAATAAGTCACCAACAAGTCGAAACTTACATTCGTCAAGCTTAACCCATACATAAGCTACGTCGCGACCGACAGAGTTTGACGCTTCGCACATGTACATTCCGAACTCTGATTTTCTGATATCTTTGAAAGTCAAAACACCACTGGAAGAGTTTGAAATCTGAAAACATCAAGTCAATCCCTGAAAACACAGAAAGCCACTCACCTCTGACCGACCGAAATACCAGTTATACTTAGCTCTTGGCCAAGACCTGCTGGATGTACATTCCAAGCGAGCGGAACCACCGATTTTTTGGCTCACTTCGAAGGGTAACAACGTGCGGTCGATTGATGGAGGCGCTAAACAAATTTGAAATAGAACTCGACATAACAAGTGATTTAGCCTACTCAAAAACGAAATCGTCGCCTTTGCTGAATCAATGTATCTGCCATTTTCGACACTGGCTTCACATGTCAGGGTGGCTGTTCGGGTGTGTTTCGACACTAAACTAGCCGCGCTTCTGAGGGTCAGTCTTCGATCAAAGTCGCTGACAATGACTGTCTTGCCGTCCGCAATTAAAAGGTTTCCATCCAAGAACCATTTAATACTGGGAAGTTGGCCCTTCCTAAAAAATAAAAGTAAATTACAACTTCAGTAAACTTGACTTGCCAAACAACAGGAACACAATCGAAAGCTTGGTCTTCACGACTGTCACGTATTACCGTTACATCTTCAGGAGGCAACACGATGTAAAAACGATCAGCTCTTGGCGCATACATAATGGCATCATCTAAAGACGGAAAATCCATGAAACCCATTATTCAAATTGCAACTTTTAAAACTTTTTTCAAATCTCACAAATTAAATTAAAACATACCTGGTTCAATATGGAAAAGCTGGCTTTCGATGACGCCACGTTCCGACTCATTCGCAACTTGCACTTGCACCTTATATAGTCCGAAGCGTTCGTTGCTGTTCAAAACAACGAGATGCCCTCGCTTTGTTACGAAATTGAACTCGTCCAGCGGAATCTGTAATCACATTGCATACACAGATATCTGCAAAACTAAACACAAACCGATTTGAAATCGAACTGCCAGGACCAAACCAATTTAAGTCCTTCAGAAGCGGCAAGACTCGGTGGTTCCAAAACAAAGGGTCTCCCGCGCGGTTCCGTTCGATTGAAAAATGATTCAGCATCAAGTGAATCGATGAACCGATCGAAATCTGAAATTGAGCGTATTAAGCCAGTCTCGCAACATTGGCAAAAAGAACTTACGTTTGACCGTGACGTCGATGGAAGGCGAAAACGAAGATCCGATGCCGTTAGCCACAAAGCAGCGATACGATCCGGCGTCCGTCTTCGATACCGCTGCTTTCAGCAACTCCGGCTTGTCGGAGGAGCCTTGTATTTGAGTGCCGTTGAAATACCATTCCGCATATCTGTCTTCGAGGCGGAGCACAGGACACGACAAGCTGAGTTGTTCTCCTTCCCAGACGGAATGTCCAAAAGGGCCGGCGGAGAAGAGGGGTGGACGCCCGGTGATGAGTCGATCGGAGCAGTGAACGACCGTCCACAGAAGGCACAGGAAAGGCAGGAAATTAGCGAACAACACTAACATTGTCGAACATCCCTGAAACAATAGACATGAAAAGGAAGTGTCGGGTTTAAGCAGACGAACGAGGAAGGGGAACACGAGGATGCATAATAAACAAGTGGGTCATTGTGAAAGAAACACGCAACGAAAGTAGTCAGTCAGTCGATCACTGCGCGTAATTGTGTTATTCAATTGAACCTCACTCGCTCGTCGCTCATTCGCTCGCATCGTGACGGCGTTTCCGCTGCCACCGTCAGAGTCGGTCAAAGTCACTCACTCCGTCGTCGACGGCGGATAAATTTCCTTGACTCCGCCGCTGGCCATGCCACCTTGCAGCCCGATGTCACAGGATCACCCACCACCCACGCTGGACTCTTCGCCGATGACTGTACGCACCTTGCACGCGAGAAGGGGTTGCGGCAGTGGCGGCAATCTTTGTGTGCACTCCTGCCTTCCTCGCAAGGAACGAAGTAGACCGTCGGTGGTCATTCCGTTGCTCGTCGCCGTTGTTGAGGCTACCCCGCGAATACACATTCACTGATGACTGACTGAGATGGTGGCGTTCGCTCGCTCATTGAGTGTGACTGTGGCCTCCGAGCTCCTCCGATCGGCGACCGTTTTCGATCTAAGACAATGTTGGTAAACATTGATTGTTCGCAGTCGCTTCTTCTTTAGGTTTTCCCTGCTTTCTGGGATCATAAAAGCATACAGGCCACCATTCTCCGCGAATTCGCCTTCAGCACAATCGGCGTTATCTTTTGTCCTATGGTCATTGTGACTAAGAAAGAATTCTTAAATTTGATTTGGGGCGGCCACGACTGTCGCCACTGCTGCGAGGAGACTGGCTAACAATAAGTTACACGCATATAAGTTGGTGCCTACTTGGTTTCCCTGGGAGTCCTGATAAAGTAAGAACAAACGAGCAAAACTGTTGTCCAGAGTGACGTTTGTTATGCAAAGTGCCAAGCGAGGAGAGAAATCGCATTGCACGAAAAATGTGCGAAAGGCCCCAATCGAAGCAAGCAAGGGATTTGACAAATCTGCATGTAACGGCATGACACCATTTTCTTCCAAACTGTAACGCTTTAAAATTGATTGTACTAATGTTCGCTGAAGCTGAAAGACATTCTCCGTTGCCTCTTGAAACCTGAATATTAAAAACGATCAGCCTGAAAAGGCTACCTTTTCTGCAAGCCTGTTGAATTCGGACATTGCTACGTATAAAGCATGAACTCGAAGTTTACTGAACAATGACTCATTTTTGACTCTGTCGTTATCTCACAAGCGAAAGCCCAGAGCAAGCAGACATCACACTACCGTAGTCAGACTAGGACATTTTTTGTGTCTAAACGAACGCCTCTGAAATTGCTTTTATCACAAAATGGCAAAAGTTGGAAAGGGGGCGGGAGCGATTCCGGCAACGTAAATTCATTAGCGCGATTTTTGCTAACGTCCAAATTGGCATTAAATTGGCAACATAAACTATTTCATGGCGCGTGAAGGGGGTGTTAGGCAGATCGTCGCAATTCGGTGAACATTCGTAGTGTCACACCAACGCCATGGCCACCAGCTTGATTCTGAACCTGCTCTGCTGCCTTCTTGTGCTGATCCTTCTTGCAGGTTCCCCGACGGCAGTCAGAGCAGCGCCCGATTCGGAATTCTTCGATCGCCACCCAAAGTGGACTCGACTAACTCCCTCAGGTGGTTCGTTGGTGTCGGGACGAGGCAACTTTAGGCCTGGATTCTACAGCCACTCTCAAGTCGATCCTCGTATCTACTTGAGCGAGCCCTCCTTTGCTTTCAAGGTGGGTTAAAGTATTCTCGGTAACTGATGGCGTTCACCTTCAGCGTTCCTCCCTTGCTGATTAACGAAGATACCAGATGTGTCATTAGATGTCTACCAGCAATTGTATCTTTTGTCAGACGCGGAATAAAATTGAGTTTTGTTGCAGCTGTGGGTGTAACTCCGTCACTCAACGAGGAAAACGTGGTGTAGTTTCTACTACCAATTCTTGGCTTTAGACAGATTGCAAATGGATTATGCGCGTGCATGCTATGGAGCAAGTGGTGAAAGATTTATTGAGCACATGGGTGAGCGAAACCGACCATGATCAAATCGCCTGAGGTGAATCTTCTTCAAGCGATACTATTCCTCCTTCGATATATCTTGTACCCCACACGTCGGCTTTTTATCGAAGTTCTATCTGAATACAGCTTCTTGCCTTCGTTAGGTGATTCCTCCTTGCTAGAGTTACCAGGGCAAGTTTCTCAACAGCGCCACCACAATATGTGTGCTACCACAAGCAGCGCCACCTTTTACTCGCCACCGCCACTGTTTCTCCCGCCACCGCCACTGCCACCGTTTCTCCTAACCCTTTTATCGAAACGGGTTGAGGCTTAAGATCAAAGAGAGAATGGCTGTGTGAATTGTTTCCTGAAAACATGTCCAACTCCACAACAAGCAGATGATTCCTCCAAGATTCCAGATGAGATGCCTGATCGCGAAAGATTACTGTAATGTCTCGCAAGATACATGTATAAATAATTGTATAATAATTTAATAACTGGTTTTTGAGAATTTGCGTAAATGTTGGACGCGGTTTGCAGTGGTCGTATTTCCGTTTGTTCTTCAGTCTATTTCCAGTATCCCAATCATACAAAGCAATGAATAAATTTCATCAGTATCAAATGAGACTTCGAGTCAGTCAGTGCTTGTTGTCACTGCCAGCATTGTTCGGGCGGCGAGTCGAAGATGTGTGTGGTCGTTGCTTTTCGTGTTTTCAAAAAATTACCTTATTCTTGGTTTTAATTCTAGTTGCTTTTACTATAAATCTCGCTGTTTCTAGAATGTTTCTTCTCAAAAAATCGCAAATTCCAACCCGGTTCCTCGCACGTACCTACGCAAGTTTCCTGGACAATGTTCAGCTTGCCGTCCGTGAGGGAGGATCGACGAAACTCGATTTCAAGAAGGTGTGTTTTCTGAATTTTCATTTATAGACTTATATCTCCACTAATTTCAGCCAACTGTCCTCTACTTTTCTGCCGGATGGTGTCGCTCCTGTCGCATGTTCACGCCGAAACTCAAGGTTCGCACGCTGTTCCAAGCGTTCTTCTTACTGTGATTATTTAACATTAAGCGGTTCTACGATAACATCGATGGTAACATCAATGTAGTGTGGATCTCCCGCGACAAATCTTCGGAGGATCAAGTAGAATACTACGAGAAAAGTTTGGGTCCGTGGCCTTACGTTCCTTTCGGAAATGCAGAGATAAAGTAAGCTTTTTCATTAGGCGTTTTATACATGTAACTCTTCAGGGAATATCTGCAAAAATACGAAGTTGCCACAATTCCACGCGCCTTGCTGGTCAACGAAAAGGGTGAGGTTGTCGACGATGCCATCCGTGGCCAAATCGAGGTAAGTGCACTACACAAAACTCATTTTCAAGAAATACTTTTTACAGGAGTCCTCTTCGCCTGATGACGCCAAAAAGGTTTTGGAGGAGTGGAAGAATATCAAATGAAAAAGTGAAGTAACCGTATCTGAGACATAATATTATATGCGCTGCTGAGGATATCGGCAAGTAATCTGAATTTTAGGAATAAATTTATTATATATTTTTGGTTTTAATATTACAATTTTACTCAGAGGTAGAGCGTATGTACAATATACGTGGACGAATTTGAATACCGGCGTTCCGAGTCTAAGGCGAGTGGACGAAGTCATACTGCATCGGAGAGAGCTCTTGGTCGAGAATTCGTACTGCGTCTCCTCTACCCATTACCCGTAAAGTTTGAAGCAGATCAAGTGCAGCTCGCGGTGAGCCTCGAACACATGCTTCCCAAAGGTCCAGAAGCAGCAGGGTTGGCGAAGCGTTTGACTGAGTTGCGAAATACTGGAAGGGCGTCATTTTGTTGGGTTTATGAATGTGTTCACGTACCTGTACAAAATTATTTATGTTGAGCTTGCGAGCAAGGCCTCTCCAGTCCCGTTCCTCGTCTAGCGGAGGGTCTAGGAGACAGGAGAGTTGCTTCTTGACCTCCGCGCTCAGCTGGAATTGGCTGGAGACTAACTTGTCATCGTCCCGAGGAGGCGCAGATGGTATCGAACGATCCATGTGGAATTCCAAAATCTGGCGATCGTTTCCGTTTCCTTTCTGGTACATGACAATACGACCTGCCAGGGCATCAATCATGTCCTCCGCAACTTTCACGTGAAGGCTGCAGTGAAGACCGTTTTGAATGCACCACTGATGTTGAGTATCCGAAATTTCCTAAATACATATAATCTCATAAGGTAAAATAATAAACAAATGCGATTTCAAAAATACTCACCAAATATTTAGCCGCCACATCCAGAGCGTATCCAGTCGAAATATCCTCTAGACAGACGCACAGTGCCCCGTATTCCTTCAGCAAAAAATTGGACGATTCTGCCAACAACACGCCGTTCTCTTCCTCCTGCTTTCGCACAGTCTCGATTGCCATTCGGGTCTCTGGAACGCAGTAAACGCGAATGGGGAAGTCAGTTCGACGTTGGTTCTGAGGCCCGTAAACTGCAAGTCGCACGCGTTTTGTAGGATTCACGTTGGCCCTCTTCGGTCTTCCGGTCAGAATGAATCTGCCGAAACGTTCGCTCATGACATGGCAGCGTTCTCGTTCGACTTGCACGTGGACACTCGTGTTGATGTTCTCTTCTCCGTGAATCGAAACTAGTTCCCAGTCACCTTCCACGTCGTACGGTCCTCGGCTCCACTTCGCGTAAAGCAAGAACTGCCAGTTGTCCTTGGGGAACGTGGAGGCACAGTGATCAAATGTCACGACGTAGGGTCTTCGCAGCAGGGTTTCCGGTTCCGTCTCACACAGCTCAACGGCTATTACGCAACTTAGATATGTCTCCTTCTCTGCAAATTCAGTCATGAGAAGTAAGGAATATCAATAACGGTCCTACCTAACAGCCGCGGTCTTTCGTCCACATCGTCGGAAACCGCCAGGCGAATCATCCTTTCGTCGCTAAGAGCACATTCGCCTATAGTTAGAGCAGCTCCACTTCGTCTCATCTAAAAAATGTTAGTAAGTTGCCGCTGAGAACTCTTCGTTGTACCTCAATGACAAGTCCATTACAATCGCCGTGAGCAGCGACAATTGTAGCACTCTGATCCTGCTCGCATACGGTAGAGTAGCACCGATCTTCGTCGCCTCCAATATCATAAAGTGTGGCGTAGTTGTCGTCGGACATTCTGGAGTCGCTTCTCAATAAAACAGCTTTTCCTCCGCTGGATGAATTCGACGAAGAATATTCGCCGAGGAGAGCCGCTCGAGATCCCGAGTACTTCCGCGCAGAATAGCCGCTGTGATAACTTTTGCCAGATCGAAGAGTGGATGTTGGAATGTAATGCCCCGATCCGTTTGGAGCTGTCATGAAGTTGGGAGAATGAAGACCCAAGTGACTCTCGCTGGGGTCAATTTCACTCAGAAGGGTCTTTGGAGTTCGATTGCGAAGAACAGAGCGGACATCGCCTAAAACGGAGGTTTAACAGCGAGCACATAGGTAGATTCAAACCTGAATGACTCGAAAAATAACCATCGTCATTCTTCTGACTTCCTCCACAAATTCTTCGTCTGAAAATGATTATCGCGGCAAGGAAACAGATCAGTCCAGCCAGAAAGACGACAGCCACCGCGGCAACCATCACGATTGCTTGGTCTTGACTAAGAAGACCATTTGAAGTCTGCAGTCCGAACATTGAGTTGTTCGGAGTACAAGTGAACGCGGTAGATGTGCAGTTCACGGATTCCAAATCGCTCCCCAAGCAGTTGGAACCTCCATTGAATGGAGGGGGAGCGATACAAGTTCTTGTTCTAAGTTTGCGGCACTGAGTTGAGCATTCCGACCAAGGAGTCCACACGGACCAATGACCTGAAATTGCATTTTAATATGAATTGCTGAAGACATGGTTTTTACCGTCAATTTTGCAACTGTGCGCACATTCTTGAAATTGCTCGTCCTCTCCCTTGCACGGGGCTCCTCCATGGAGCGGCGCTGGGTTATTGCACACGCGATTCCGTCGTAGCCGGGGCAAGATCTTGTAGGTCGCTTCAGTGTCTCCAGCATGAATGCTCAACGCCCGTGCCAACCAGTCGCACTCCATTCGGCATGATCCCGACCACGTCGACCAGGAGGACCATTGGCCGTTCACTGAAAAGAGCAAATACAAATAGGCATATCTAAGACCAGACCCTCAAAACCGAAAGATGTGTTTTTACTTTCGCCACTCGTCTGTTTCTTTCATGTCAAACGGCGGCCAATCTTCAAAGCACCCGTGAGGTCATTAAAGGTGTTAACAGTGGCCTGTCTGCTTGGGGATTACGCGCAATTGTCGGATTTCAACAGATCATAGTGGCCATCTGGCCAGACGGTCATTAAAGCGCCGCCACTCAAATCGCCCCGTGCGTCCATTGTTCTTTTCGGCGTTGTTGATCCTCAAGGTGGCCGACAGTCACTTGCAGTAACTGCTGAGGACGGCCTTCGCGGACCCGAAATTGTTGCCATGTGTCACCTTAAACGGTCCCTCGAAGACAGTACTTCGCGCGCGCACTCCTTGTCGCTCTAATTATCCTTTCGAACTTGATAGATGCCGCCTCAGTAGGAGGCGAACGCTTCCCCTCAAATTGACACACGCGCACTTTTGCTCACGAAAGACGTCCATTCGTTGTTTCTGTTGTTCTAACGCAGTTAACTCCGCGCCGCAAGGCCAAGGCAGGTGAAAGATGTTCGAAGACCGGCAAGTAGTATCGAAGGGTTCCCGAAATTGACCCGTGCGCAAGTCACTTCTTCCGGCATGTTGCGTCCACCGCAAACATTGTCACTCTTCAAAAGGCGCCGACATCACCGAGTTACTCTCTGATCAGGCTTTTCCAGACAGCGCTACATGTGGGACTGTCCACACACATGCACCTGATGGGCGCGTGGGAGACGCGTTGTGCTCGGATACAAATATTCGTTCGGGTAATTAGAGCCGCAATTCGAACGAATGAACAAACGCGACCAAAGCGGGCTCACCGCCACGTGCGCTTACGATTTTTAGGTCAAACAGGCAGGGTCTGCCTGCTAAACAAACACAAAAACGTACCGTAAACAGTGATTTCAGCTGGATCTGTCGCTCGGCGGCTGGCAACATTTCGGGCTTCGCAAGTGTAATTTCCGGAATCAAGCAGTCTAGCGGCCGAGATGATAAGGGATCTGTCGTTGGCCAAGATTATGTTCGAATCGGTGGATCTTTCGATTTCCTGTCCATCCTTCAACCAGAATATCTGCAAAACGAACACATTAAAACGCGATATTACAATAAGGTCATCTCACCTCCGCTTTGGGTTCCGCATCCGGAGGGGCACATTGAAGTTGAACAGTGCGGCCCTCTTCGACTTTCTGCGAAGCAGGAAAGTTGTAAAAGTGCTTGCGGATGTCTGAAAACAGGCCGCGTAATGATAAAAAATCAATTTTAAATATTAGCGAATGTATGTAAATGCAAAAAACCCTGTTTTCAACACTGTCCAAAAGCAGCTCTCTTTTTCTCTAAAAATTTCACACCTTTTTGGTCATAACCTCAACGCTTTAGGAATTCACTTTTCTGCAAATATCTGCAATATCTGCAAATACCCCAAATTCATCAGTCCGAGCCTCTCCGATACGGGGCACTGTTTGTTTATTCGGGATGTTGTATCTATATCATTTTGTTTACTTTCCGGTCCAACGTGGAAATGACCACATTTCCGGAGCCATTTCGCACAAGTCGCGCTGTCACCACCCCGCTGGATGATCACGGCTCTCGGATTTCATGTTTCACTTGCAGCCGCATTTAAGTCCGCTGTGGCGAATTATATCAATTTAGACTTTTGGCGCCCGCGCCCATTGGCACCAGCCCCACAAGTCCTCGCAAGCGCACAGTTGTGAGCATTAGGCAATGGTCGATTGAACGAAGTTCCGATTAGCCTACTTGAAAGCGCCACCGGCTAATCATGATTTACTGCGACCGCTGATTGCAACATCACAAGTGGCCGCGAGTGAATATTCAAATCCGGCGTGCGCAAGGCCCACTCGAAAACAATCGAGTTTGAATCGCTTAGAAATCACAGCCGCCGTTGCGGCAGCCGTCGAACTTTATACACCTAATAAAGGGCACCACCAAAAGAAGGCCGCCAACTGCAGCTGCGTCCACAGCCCCAAAGTGTGTTCCTTTCTTTCGTCGAGCGCCATAGAAGTTCATCCCGATTGGGATTGAAGAAAATGTGCTCTTATGAATGCGCCGATGTCAACTAAAACTGCTACGCTTCGGTCAATGGACGGGCGGCTGTCGGAGCGTAGCCTACCAGCACAACCGATTTGTTCATGTCAAGAGGGCTCAACTCCCGCGGGGCGACTTGCCATGGCATAGTTACTGGTCATTTACATGCGGTTGCGCAATCATCCTCTCTCAAAAAGATGTAATGCGCAGATAAGACGCTCCCGTCGTTCTCTGGCCCATTTGTCAGGGCTTATGCAGCAGCAGTGCTTCTTTAATTGCTCTCACTTTGTTTTAATGCGCTGAGTCACTCGTTCACGATTTGAGCGAGTACGGTAACAGCAACAAGCAAATTATGCACGGTGCTCTTTCCGCCATGTACATGATATCAGCAAAATGACTGGAAACGTGAAGCCCTATAGTGTTAAGTGTAACACAGAATTTTACGTTCTTATGTAATGCGATTAGATCTGACGGATAAAGGGATTATTGTGCCCGTTTCCCCTTTTCACTCCTTCCCGCCGCCATTAGCAAAAACCGGCAACTGCTCAATCTGCTCCCGAGCTCTCGGTTTGAAACGGGACTGCTTGCTTGCCTGTATGGCAAACGATCGCGGCAGGTCGCCGCTCTTGTATCCCATTTCCCTCGCCGACCATTTGGAGGATGGATACAGGCACATGCAGAGCGGACAAACACATTCACCCACTCGGCGCCACAATGTTGACAAACAAAATCTAGGTGCCCATTTGTGACGAGAAGACGATGACGCGCAAATCCATGACGACATCATAATCCCATCACTTGACGACCGTGTGAAGTCCGCAGCTTAGGTAAACATCAAATATGCGGAAAGAGGTCAATTGGAATTATCGACGAAATCGAATATCACAAACACACGACTCCGTCGACTACCTTCTTTCCCTCTCACGACGCAATGGCACTTCGAAAAGCAGCAGCACAGCTCAAGACGTCTCACTTTGCCTTCGACGTCCTCATGGGCAAATTATTATTATTTGAAATCGGATCCCCCCGAAATGACCACCTGGTGGTCTCTATATCAGCGAGAGCTCAGGGGATATGCGTGAACGTCCCTATCACTTCTACGATCTGAGGTCACATGTGGAACGTTTTTTCGCGCATTGTTTATAATGTCGGGACAGAGGAGAAACGCCAACTTACATGCCAGACGGAGATGAGATGTTTCGGAGCGGACGACCCGGACATCGGAGTTGTCGGAAGCATAGCACTGGCATTGAAGGGCTCCTGTGGTGTCTCCGACATTATCCAAGATTGCACGGGAGATTTCCGCCGTTGCCTCAAGGACCGACAGACCGCTGGTTGAATCCACAATCTGACTTGTAGTCACTGAGGCTTCGTCAAGCTGAAAAACGCTTTAATTAGAACTCGGAATATCTGTTGGGAACCGCAAATCAATTAATGGGGGAACGCAGGAGGAACACCCGCGTAACTTCATTAGGTTCAAGGGTCACGCTCTGTTGATATTATAAATCTTAATCCGTTGGACAGCGTCATAAATCAAATTCTTCCAATCGATTTAGATTTGGTCGGAGATATTGCAACCCGGTTCTCAGATACCGAAAATCATTGCGCCCTTCGGAAATATCGTTCGTTTTGTTCTCGGCGGCTCGCGCTTCTCGCTTAGACTCGGTCGCCTCCTAAGAACCGCGGCCAACAGTCGTAAAATTTATCGATATTTGTTGTATCTTGTCTCTGCGGAGGAGACGCGTGTGGGCATCAAATGCAAATCAGTTCGTACAAATCAGTTATGTCTCTTTTCCCACACAAATATCTCTCCGGCCGATGAGAAAGTCGATCGCCGGCGAACGTGGTTACTGTCGTCTTTGCGCTCAGAACATTCGCACTTACCCATTGGGAGTTGCATTTGAAGACGATCTTCGTGGCCCTCAAAGCTCGGCACCGGAGAGTGGCAGGTTTCCCCCGAGTGATGTAACCGGAAGCCGGAGACTCCAAAATGATGATTTCGTCGTCCATGGGCACGATGGCTAAATGAAAATGGTAAATATGAGGTTGGGTCGGGCGGAAGACATTAGTTTGAGTGCACATGGAGACGAGTTCGAAAGAGGGAGCTAACAAAGAGACCGTAAGGAATTCGCCTTTGTTGGAGTCAGTCGACTGTCCGCTGCACGACGCACACGCACCGCCAACTGTTGCGATGTTGTTCGCCCAAATATGAATACATCAATCACACAAGTGTTATCCATAAATAATTATAGATTGTTGCGAACACAGAAGAAGGTTACGGCTCGCTCCTACTCAGACTCCTTCCTTCCGCAGCTGTCTTCTACAGTTTGGCATCGTCGAGTGGAACCCTCGGCGGAACCAAAAATATAAACAAAAGGTAGCTATGATAAATAGACGCGCGCTAACAGGTGACCGCAATCGCTCTCAGCCGCTAGAATATGCGCATCTTTTGATGGATGCCAGAGCCACAAAATGCGCCAGGCACCCTTTCGGGGAGGCCCTAATTACCGGTCGGAAGGAAATTATAATTGAATATACGCATTTTGTGCTAAAACAATGTTATCAAGGGGCGGAAACGTCGTTTCCAAGTGCAATCCTGGCTGGGACATTTGGCCTATGCGAGTAAAGCGGAGAACAAGTGCGCGATGTTGTTTTAATGTGATTTATTGCCGAATTTTTGGGACGATAACGGTCGCACGACTGAACAGTTGCGCGATTGATAGTCGATGCCAATTAGAGGAACCAAGGATATGAGTTGATGGGCGCGGAAGGACGAACGAGATAGGTGAGGCCTGCACAAAGTTGACTGCACAAAGTTTTGTCTACGTAATGATGCCAGGCGTCGATTACTCACTGTGGTAAAGCATCGCATGCATTGTCATGGGCACTTTCTCCTCCCGGCGATCCCTCAAAACAGCGGTTCTGCCCCGTTGCTCGCAACAGTAAGGTAAGGAAAGGAAACAATGTCTTTCACGGTTCAAAATGACATTTACTAGAGCAAGTTAAGGGAAGGACCGCCACAAAAGGTCGTCACGAAAAAGTGGTTCGGGGGAGTTTAAAAGAGTACGATAAAACCAACCGGGAGATGCCAGGTGCCACTGAAGAATCGAAAGTAGGCAGAGGAGAGGAAAAAACATGAGGTTCGCTTGTTTGTGTCGTTTCATCACATTGTCGGGCCAAAGGAGGTGGAACGTAAGGAGTGGAGAAGCTCACAAAAGGCTCGACAGACTGGGACCTCCCCCTTTGACAAGGAAGCTCTCCTGCAACACGATGCTCAAAATGACCAATTGCTCCTCGTTTCCGACTCCGCCCCTTCGTTAATCGGTTGGGGCTATCGGCGCGCACCCTCGCGATGCGATGACCACCCACCAACCATCGAAGGCGGCAATTTAAAGGGTGGACACTCTCTTCTCCTCCTCGTCTACATTGTTATTTGTTGTGTTATTGTGCACGACGATCCTCTGAGGGAGCATGCGGGGGCAGGCAGGCAGACGACGGGCGAAGGTAGAAACAAGGATAATCGCGTATGTACGTGGTGCAGAGTCGTACAAAAGGTATTTTCGAATCGAAGTTATCCACTCGTGCAAATTGCTTGCCGGACTTTGCGCGAGTGGACGTTAGGAATGGAGCTCAAAGGAGAACTTTTCACGGGAAGTGAGTAGCCGACACACATGCCACAACAATAAGCCTTTGGATGAGCGTCGTTTAGCTCGGGAGGGGCGGCAGAAACCATTTTAACAAACCAAACAAACTCCGTTCGAGTGAACGGTCAGGTTTCGATCTGCAGGCGTTCGGCGTTCAGACGATTAAAGAGGAATGAATTAAACATTTCGTCAAACGAAATGCAGATCGGAACGACGCTCTATGAAAAGTTTCGACGCCCGTCGGGCGCCGGCGAGACTTTTTTGGTATGGACCGGCGAGGAGTGGCGCGAGACAAAGTACATCGTGTAAACCGCTTGTGCCACCGCTGAATACAATAAACCCGAAGAGACCGATGAGGAGTTGCGAGAGGAAAGTGCAAACGAGTAAGGCAGATAGAATAAAAGGTCACAGGAATCCGAGTCGGTAAACCAAAAATTGTTCTCGAAATTCGCGGTTTTTATAGATCTCAGTTTCACTTGAAAAGAGCAAATTGCCGAACAGCTGGGGAGAGTTTTCGTGTTTACGACCCTAAGACGCCAGATTAATCGACACGATGCGGCGCGACTGTAGCTGAGCGGAGATTCGTTTCTTGTAACTGCTGCTGGAATACAAACCCTGCGTCCGACTTATGGCCGCTCATTAGCAGAGAATCTTGGAAAAATTGTCAGTAAAAATAAATGAACGGAGCACACTGAAAGGGGCTCGTCTTCGGGCACCACTGTACTGGACACCGAAAAGAAACAAAGGGAGCGTTTATTTCAAAACCGATTAAATAAATGGAAACTTTGCGTTGCGTAAGAGCCGGCGTATATGGATTTGAATTTGCATAAAAAGAAACGGAGGGGTAAATTTGTCCCTCGGGAGAATGACATCTAGCAAATGGGAAACTGAATCGGGATTGAAAAGGCAATTCTTGAGGTGCCCGGTTCTGATTTTACTATGCGGCCTTTCAATGCCTCTTGGCTGCAGTGATCCTCGATCGGATGTTTCGCAGAAAGCTATTGCTCCCGACAAAATTTTCGGAACGATGATCCTATGCTAAATGAGTCGTGGCGCGTCGTAATGGCGACGATTGCTATTATCGTAGCGGAGGTAAAGTGCGCAGAAGGACAGAGCATATAATTGTCGATTAAACGAGTCTAATCTACAGTTTGTTATTTGAAAAAGCCTACGCAACGCAGCGGAGCATGGCAAATCACGCGAGCGCCAGTCCCAAAACAGGCTACCCGCATGTCTCTTAGGGTTACTGTCGCCATCCCGCAGAAGGTTCGTCTTTCCACTTCACATCTTTTTCCTAAAGTGACCGCTAGCACTTGTTCCGCTTCGCTGGGACTATGTTCCAGGACTCGCCTCGTCTTCATAAGCTACTCGAGTTCAATCAGAGCAAAAAATGAATGAGTGCGCAGTGCATGGGACAATGGCTTTGTGTCCTCATTGTACTATTGACCAGAGCGATGCCCTGAGGGCGCAGCGCCAGTGACTCATTGAGACGCTCGCGCGCTCATAACTCAAAACTGTCCGGTTGTCCGACGCTGATAAAATCTTAACCACAAATTGACATTCATTTGCGGCAATACCATATATTATTCTTCTCGCTTTGTTATCTTCGGGTACCAGGGAGCCGAGCCAATCCTTCACGGTCAACGGTGAAGGTTTGTACTTAGTTCAAAAAGACTAATGAATTACAAAGTTTTTCGCTTTGCACATAATTGAATAAGTGTCCATTTTTTCCGATTTTTTGAAGCCCACCATCTAGTGCAGTATTTCCTTAAACGAGCATCAACGGAAGCGGAGATGGGGGCAACAGACGTTGCACAGTATAGCCATTGCTTAATTGGCTCGTAACGAGAAAACACAAAAGCACGCGCGGCTTCCGTGCGGTAATGGTGCAATTCCTCCTTAGAAAGGCGCTGATTTATTGACACGCGATCGTCCTAATCGCAAAAAGCGGCTTGTTGCGATCCTTGAACCGCTGCACGGCACGCCCTTTCTTAAATATGCCGCTGCCGCAAATCAAGCTTGGCGCCGTCTTTAGCGTTTCGAATGAAAACTCCTTAGGTACCTCCATACCTCCGGAACACTTTGCAATAACTCTATTTTGTCAAACTCGGCTCAATCAGTCTTTAGAGACAACAGTAACTTTCATCCGCGAGAATAAAACATCACCTTTCAAGTGATGTGCGCATTGACACAAAAACGATTTCAAATAGCTCCAACAGCGCCTTTCTAGTTCGTGAGCGGGAGCATCATAGTCTTTTAAGGTACCAATAAATACTAAGTAAGTAAGAAAGAGTTAAGGAAGTTGGAGACTGGTAAAAACGAGTTGGTGAGACTTTATTTTCAGTTCACTTCGTTGGTTGAAGCTTCCATTTTCACTTGATAAAACACCTGAAAGTCCCGATTCAACCAAATGATAAAATCTTTATTATGTCAATATACGATTTGATATCAGAAGAAAACAATAACACATAGCAAACCTTATTAAAACTGTACAAATTAGAAGATTATGCTGAACCGGTTAAGACGATACCATATTTGGTCTGGCACCAACACGCAGTTAACTCGTAGATTCATGAAAGTTGGTTGTGACTACAAAATTGACTTGAGATTCGGAGAGGGCAAGGAACCCTTCAGTGGAGATCAATAAATGTTTCTAGATGATTCGGGACAACTCCTTTATACGGGATATTTCCTCTCCGGACGGCGTTGGCAGCCAACCCAAGGAGAGAGATTGGATTACCTACATACAGGCATGTTAAAATTGATCAACCCTTAACTGTCTTACCAAGGTTCCAGTTTGGTTTCCGGTTTCTTATTAACTCATGGCAGGTTTCATTGCTCTTGTTCCTTGCGTGTATAAGTGCACCATGCGAAACAAGAGACTGGGCCAGCGTGATCCTTGGAAAGCTGCTTTTCATCAAACAGTGTAGAGGCATATTTCCTGAACAAAGGATAACTGAATTGCATCAGAGAAATCATTCCGAAACTCACCATTTTCATCAATCTTATTTGGCGTAGCGCCAGCTCTAAGAAGGAGGTTCATGAGAGTTACACACGGGAACTGCACTTCATCAACACGCATAGTGCGAGTCTCAAATAGCAGATGCAAAACGTTAAGTCCGAGAACGCCACTGATCTTGATAAAGCTTCGAATGTGATTTTGGAGATTGATGCAAACCACCGGACGATCGTAACTCGTGCCAAACTGGTGAAGCTCATCGCTTATTGGACCATCAAATTTAACGTGAGTTTCCACAAATTTCGGGTTGCATCGAGTACAACACATTCCGGATCCCTTACAGTCAGTAAATGACGAGCACGCGTTCACGATCCCATTCTGCACATTCGAAGAGGTTTCCAAACGGAACACCTAAACAGTATCTTGATAACGGACACTGAGAATAAACAATTACACTAACCAGATTCATCACGTGTAGACCATAGAGAAGAAGCTGTTTCAGCTCAAGTCCTAATGTCCTAACACAATCCACAAAAACATCATCAAAGTCAATTTTCTTCTCCTTTCGCATATAGCGTTCAAATTCGAAAATTAACCGGTCCAGAACAAACATGACATTGTTCAAGAGAGCCTGGTTGTTAAAAGAGACCGCAGATCCGTTGATGATTCGCTCGTTGGTAGCATAAACGAAAGTTTCCAAAAAGGTACCAAAGGTCGCAATGATCCCTGGATGGAGAGGACACAAATGATGTTGCTACAAAATTCTTATTAGAACAAAAACGTACGGTGAGTCCAGAAACCTGCAAATTCAGTGCATGCTTCCATATATGCATACATTGATCAAATTGTCCCAAGTCACAGTACAAAGCTCCACGGTAACGAAGAGCGTAAATTGTCTCGCTGTGATGACCTCCAAGAATTCTTTCTCGTATGATTAACGCCTATAATCAATTATATATATTTGACTTTAGCCATAAATTTACCTGAATTTTCATGCGTTCAGGATCAGCCGATATATACTGAAGCTCATGGAGAGTCTGAACCTCCCCAACTCCCCCATAAACTTCTACCGAAGAATCAGGCAATACAAATACATCACACTGTCCGTTTTTCCTCATTTCAGTGTCTATCATGATGGAAATTTCCCAGCACCGTACAGCTTCCTGTATGTCATGGGTACGATCAAGGAAATGAGCACCTAAACATTTACCTTATTATAATGGATGGACTTTCATCAAGAACTGACCAAGCAACTTGTAGCAGTCACGAAGCTCTCTTCGGGTAGCCTTAGGAGTAAGGATTTGGAATAATCGAACACGTCCTAAATAAGCTGCGCACATAAAAGGCGTGGTTCCGTACTCATCAGCCACGTTTTCTGCGCCAGCATCGATGAGTAGTTGTGTGATCAACGGATCTCCAACTTCAGCAGCATCATGAAGAGCAGTGTTACCTGAACAACGTTAATCAAACTACAAAAAAACCCAATTATTCTGTTAAAATAGAGACACTGAGATTTAAATATCCATTTAATAAGGCCTACTAAGGCAAACGTACCTCGAACAGACTTCCTCTTGACATCAGCAGATCTGTTCAACAAATATTGAACGATTTCTTCCTGTTTGCGAAATGCAGCAATCATCAAAGGCGTGTGTCCATGTTTGTTAGCTATTTCAATATTCGCTCCATGGTCAACCAAATACTTGACTGAAAATATATTCGTGAGATCTTGTAAGAAAATTCGGTCACATGCCTATGTCCAGATGACCATCAAAGCAAGCACCACGCAAAGGAGTGCTGCTTGAACTGGTTGCTGCATTAATATTGGCATGACCCACTTCCACGAGATATTTCACGATATTCATGTGACCAGCAGCACAAGCAGCCCAAAGTGCAGGTGCATCAGCTAAACACATAATGATGAAAAATAATATGATAGTAATGAATACACTTACATATTTGCTCTCCGTCAAACTCAACTTGTCCTGTTGTGTTCGGGTCTGCTCCTCTGCTTATCTTAAAATATAAATATGAGAATACGAAATTGAGCTTACTGAGCTAAACTGAAACTGAGCTGAAACAGTTCATACCATGTATTTCAAAATCTCATATTGACCGTATCGAGCTGCACAGACAAAACTTGAATTACGGCCATGTCTGTCCGGTCCTACGCATCGCTGGAATTCTTCCTTCGTCATAGCTTTCGTGAAAAATTCAATGCGCTTCAGCGATCCTGTTGACGTTGCTCTGTAGACGACTGGACGGTATAGATCCACGGAGATCTTGTAATGATGCACCAAATCTTCCGAAATCATGGCTACACCATAAAGGCTGCAAACATATGATAATTCATGCGCTTTTGTGAAGGTAAATTAATTATCAACCGCGATTTCACGAAACTACAACCGTGTAGAAAGCGCAGGGAAATCGCTTCAAAAGAAGCAAAGGTCGCATTGTCACAGCACCTACACGGAATCATACATTATTTACATCACCAGTAAGCAGCTGTCGAAAAATGGTTTCGATTTTGAAAACCGATCACACAGTGCAATATCATCAACTGTCCCACATCATCTCTAGTCTTGGCGCGACAATTTCTCACGGTGTGAACCGAATATGAACAAATGATTAAACGCACATGTTACGCGCATCATACGCATCAAAAGTCAGCGAAGATGGAGGTAAAAAAATATCAAACTGTAACTTTTACAAATAACGAATAAACAATTTCAACATACGAATGAAATCGAGGCATTTATTTTTACGAGAGCTCAAATACTATGGCTGAGGTGCTACTGAAACGAGATGGAACGTCTATATCAACTCATATCTAACCGTCTTGAAAATCACTAAACGATCGTCGGAAAAGCTAACCCCAACATTGGTCACGCGCTAGATCACAAAACAAATGAAAGAACTTGACAGGATATCATTACCCTTCCGCTATGAAACAGCGACCTACAACGATCAAATTAACGATCCACCATGTGACGCACTTATATCACGCATACTCGAGGCATTTCTCGCGATCATCAGTTCAAACAATAACAATAAATATCTATCGAAAGCAATTAATATTCTAAACTTGGGGTCGTCTGAGCAGCAGTAGATCCCTGAAAGGTGTCTTGGAGTCAGTTGGAAGCCGCGGGATCCCAAGCAAGCTTTTCACTTTGGGATGGCGCAGGATCATTGCCTGGGCCATTCCCGTGGTTGAGACTGTTAGCCAGTACAAGGAGATGCACTAAACAGCTGTGGACGTGACAGGCGGTGACAATTAAACTTCACTTACCGCTGGGAGATCCATCATGATACGAACTGCGAAAAGGGTGAAAAACGCCAGCAGATAATCGTAGGTCTTAGTCCTTAAAGTGCTAACTCGCACTGGGTAAATGAACCTTTGTGACTGAAACAGCATTACTAGGGTGAATCATCGAAAAGAGCTAACGCACGTATAGGTTGAGAAATCCGAAAACACCAACCACCACAGGAAGAACATAGTAGGGATCAGGGAGCAGCAAATCATTAAGCCACATCGCACCTGGGATGTTCGGATGGAAATCACCTATAACGTTTGAGATACTAGAAAATCGATTTGAAACGCAAACCCGAAATTATGTTCCTGATCGCAAATGACGAGAATATCCAGACAGGCACAGTCAACATCTTCAAGTTTTGAATTCTACTGGCTTGCAAACGGTGCTCCTGCATGTATTCGCTGACTTTTTCACCAATCTAAACATACATTATTCCGACCACTACAATAAAGCTTCTCTAACCAGCCTGTCGCATTCCTTATGAATCTCGGGGTTATCACTTTTCAACTCCAGCCTCGTGTTTTCCTTGTTAGGAACGACCTCCAACTTGAAATGTTCCCCAAGTTTCTAAATGATCACAATAGATAAGAAAACTTACATATGAAGCAAGTAACGAGCTCCATAAAGATGCTGAAATTACCTTTAAAATACCCTGCGTGAAGAAATTTGTTGCATGGAGACGCTTAGCAAATAATTTTTCAGCGTAAATGTGAGCAGGCGATGTGATCAGCCGAAGAGCAATTCCAGAAATGACAATCGTAGAGGCCCAGGGAAGCCCAACGTTGTGCAAGGCTGAAATGGCAGTAAAGATCCTTGTTTAGCGGTGAAGTTGTAAACTATACCTTCAATAGAAGCTTGAACTCCTTGAGTGACGTTGCAGCTGGACGCATATTCAAAAAGTGGCGCGATGGCCGGCGGAACTCCGTTGATGTTTCGAGAAGAGGTTACCGAGCAAATGCTCGAAGCTGCCTGTTTCTCGAGATGGCGGAACAAATGAGCAGACCTCAGAATGCTCATATCTGCAAAATATGGAAATATAATTATCATAATGTAGTATGAGGTTCCCGAAAGCTCAAGCCAATCGAGCGAACTTTAAATAATATATTTAGCTCACAGACAGTTCAAACCTTGTTGTGTAGTCTATAAAGCCACAAAAATTAGCCGCGTGCGCTAAGACGACGTAGATTTGTCAAACGTTCAGGAGGTGGACAAGTCGTTGTTGTGAAGGCACGCATGGGGCTGTAAAAAATTACGCCTGCGGCTCAAATCAGAACGCAAACCAATAGTGCTTTCGTTAAAAATTGAGAATGAAGATAAATACCTCAGATATACCCATGTGCGAGAGTTCTGAAAAGCAAAAATGAAGAGAGGCATATCTTCCAGAGATCTCGCGTTTGGCTTCGAAACCTAAGCTTTTCACTTCGGGTACTGCGGGTGTTTAAAGATCGTCCTGGGTTGGCGGATTGGATTGAGAATCAGGTGTCCCGGCAGCAAAGGTGCGAGCGAATCGGACCGAACCCTTATCCGGTCTACATATTTAGGTGTAAGGAATTGAAATGAGAAGGTCTCGAAGCGCACCGTAGTTGCAATCTCAATCACGGCTGCAAAAATGCTGCAAATTTTAAACGTCGTTGGACTCTTCTGGCCTACGGGATGAATCGATAAAACGACGCTCCTGCGACAGTCTGCATTTTCTGCCTCCAAATTATTTTTTCAGCTTTCGTATTTTCCGTGAGCGCCGCAGGTCCGTCCATTGCACTGGAGTATGAGTATGCAACCGCGTGTATCGTGCCCTCGTCTTCGCCACAAACTCTTTATTTGTCGATTTCCAGAAACCAAATGCCTGACGAAGTGAAGAAGATCTCCGAGGAGCTCGAGAACCTCAACGCCGCCGCTGATCCTGAGGAGGAAGTTTCAGACTCCGGCATGCTGCGCCAGGCGACAAACGAGATGACCCGCCCTGAAGCTACGCCTGAAATCGTCAACTATGGTGGCTACACCTACATCCTGAACGATCAGGGGTACTATGTGGTAAGTTCGTAACTAATATGTATATATCTTATTCACTGTCAATTCTAGTTCCCATTTATGGTCGAGGAGTCTTACCCCGGCTTTGTCGCTAAGATTCACGCGGAGGAAGGCAACTTCAATCCCGACGTCTGGAAGACGTAAGTCGAATATTTCAATGACAGTTACTTTACGTTGATAATACAGGGATTCCTCGCTGAAGCCTCGCTGCGTCAACTGGAGCTACGACAAGAAGGCCCCCAACCAGGACGGCGACAACAAGGACCCCAACCAGGATGACGGCGAGAAATAGAAGGCCAATTGTTGCGATGTTGTAAATATTATAATTTTTCCCATAAATGCTGGTAAGAAATCATTTGTCCATGGTTTCGTTCGTGGATATCGCATGTTGAAGACTTTGCTGTTGTGGACTGGAAGTACAGATAGAAGATAGCTATAAACGTTGCAGCCCTCCGCTTTCAGCTTTGTTGTACGTGTATTTTCACCATGGTACGGCAATGGTTTAGAATTGATGATCGTCACGTTATGTCATTAAACTCCAAGGCACACTCGGAACATCGAGAAGCAAAACTTACATGTGAACGCAGTTGCATTTTTTTCTGCGCCGACCGATGACGCAAATTTACAACCAAACAGGATGTGCCAGTTCACTCTGGATCATCCCCGTTTCGTCTGCGGTGATTCATTTTTCCTCCCACTCAAAGACTTGAATAACCGCGGAAATTGAGCGATTCCACCTTTGAAATGTGCAAAATATAGCGGAGTAGAGATTGCACAATACATCCGGCCACACAGTCCAGCTGCTTAGATAAAGAAAGCGTTGCAGTTCGTTCTTTTAGAAAACAATTTTTCAGACAGTGACGTCCTTTTATCGTGGACAGAACGTTGGAAAGCGAGGATCGACAAAAGTCGAGGTCAGTCCCGACCGCACACTGTAAGAGATATGTCATTTCGATGACAGACGGCCGGCCCGATCGGCAACATCGTCCTGAAACTGGGCGGATGATATGCCGAAGACAGAGTGGGAGTGCACGAGCAGTTGCCGCGAACGCCCACTCGGAAAAGGATATCTAGACCCTCCGGAACCCTGGGACAAATCTGTTGTGCTGTGCCGAAACATGAGCGACATTGCTGCCAAACTTTCCGAGCACGAACTTGTGCCTTCGGTGCTGCCTGAGGCTCCGACTCAACTGCTCAACGTAGGTTTAGTTTATTTGATGTACGGGCAAAAGATTTCCTTTTCAGTGTTGCTGGGATGGCATCCAGGTTCAACCAGGCCAGACAATGTCTCCGCGCAATTTGAAGAACGCTCCTCGTGTCACCTTGAAAGTTGATCCGGAATCCACCTTCTCCATGGTCATGATTGGTTTGCCGATTGTTGGGAGTTTAGTTTGGCAGTACATTTTTAGATCCTGACAACCTTTCTCGCAAAAACCCCTCGGTCGCCGAATGGCTTCACTGGCTGGTAAGTACCCGTGTTTTGATTACAAAACTGTTTGTGTATTCTTCAGGTAGCCAACATCCCCGCCAGTAACATCAATGAAGGAATCAACGGAGGTAAGTGAATTCCTTTACCTTTACCTTTACCACAACCCGTATACAACCCGCATCAATGAATATACAATGTGTAATAAGTTATAGGCCAACATCAGATGGCTTACGGCTCGCCCGGACCCCAGCCGCGAACTGGTCTGCACCGCTACCTGATTGTTCTGTTTGAGCACCAGGGCCGTCGCATTCAGGTTCCTAAGCCCTCTTCGCGAGCCAAGTTCAGCCTGAAACAATTCATGGAGAAGCACAAGCTGGGTATAAGAGGTGGTTTGTGCAATTTGAGATTAAGCTTACCATTACAGGAACTCCGATCGCTGCCAATTTCTTCCTGGCCGAGAACGAGCAACAGTAACCAATTCAACTATGTTCTAACCACTGCAATATTAATCTACCGTAAACATCTGCTAGCAATAAACTTCTATAATTGCACATTTCCCAGACCCAGCAATTATGAGGTAATGCTTGGAGTCGGAGATATCCTGCCAGAACAGTCGACTGCTTCGCACGTTGAAGCTGAGTTTATGTAAGACTGAAAAAAAGTGTTCATCGCTTAGTTTTCAATGTCTTCTACCTGTAGAGTATGATCTGTCAACTTGGCAATGAACCTGATGAAAGGCCGCAAGTCGCCTTGGTTTGCTTCTTGTAAGCATTTGTAGTAAGTGAGACGTTCTTCAACTGGAATTATGACCGGAGGGAATCCAGCCTGCATCAGGATGAGATTCATTAGAAGGCGCGCTGTTCGTCCGTTTCCATCAATGAAGGGATGGATATAGACCTGAAGAAAAAGCTTGTAACCTCGTAACGCCAATTGAAAATTTCTTGTTTGAATCTCTAATTTCATAAAAGTTACCTACCAACTTGTAATGAGCTAAAGCGGCCAATTCAACAGGATCGATTTGCAACGTCTCCTCTTCGTTCAACCAGTCAATCATCTGCATCATGTCTGCTTCCACATTTTCCGGGCCCGTCGGCGTAAAACTACCCACAAAAACTTGAGTTGTTCGTAGCTGTCCGGCTGCGATGGGGTCGACATATCCCAAAACACGCCGATGAATACGGAGGATGTTCTTGATGCAAACAAATTAGCCCGGAACCACAAAAAAACTTACATCCAAAGTTAGTTTTCCTACATGTACCAGGCTCTGATTGATGTGTCTCAAAGCGGCGTCCATCCCAAGAATTTCATTGTGCTCAAGTACACTCTTGCCGTTGACGACCATCCGTGTTTCCAGCACGGACCGAGTCTCCATCAGAGTCATGGTACTTCCTTCCAGGGCTATGGTATGGTAAATATGCTGAAAATAGGACTCGCGCATGGCTCTCCTCAAAGCAGGATGCTGTCGAGGAATCTGGAGAAAGTACTTGTGCTTTTGATGAATCTCCCGCAACATTTTGTTGTCGATTTCTTCGACCAGAGGCAAAGTTTTCTCTCTTCTGCTGAAACCCGGATATTGCAGTAAGCTGTTTATAGCTAAATGTCTTACATTAGAGCTTCCGGGTGGTACGGGTTGTACCCGAGAGCCTTTCTGTACATATTCTCAGCCAAAACGATGTCTCTTCTCACGGTCTCTACAAAGATTCCGTACTCGGTCAACACATCCGGGTGGTCAGGGGCAAGGTTCATGGCGTGCTCAATGATAACTTCGGCTTTCTTATGGTCTCCGTGCTTTCTGGAGCGAGCTGCCGCGTATAAAGCGGCCTTCGCCTCGGAATCAGTCCATTTCTGGTTGTCCGGCACATAAGTAATGCTGTGCAGCGGGTTTTGGGCAACTTTGCGTTCTAAATTAAAGTTTGTTTTTTGGCTGAAAATGTAGTCTTACGTTTTGCTTTGTTTAGCTCGTCAACGTCCTCTTCTCCTATCTGCCACGCGTGTAGTTTGATAGGATCTTCCACAAAGAAAACATTCCCCCGATGCGCTGAAATCACCTGGGGCGCAGGAGACTTGGTGGTGCACGAAAGTAGACGTTTTGCTGTTTTTGGAAGGTTGTAGGTACACACCACTTCCGATGGGTTGAACGAGACGTTGATGCAAACGATGTGCACGGACAGGGAAACCAAGGCAGTGACCAACACGGTCTTAAGCCAGTGGCTGTCCGATTGAGAGATCGGAGAAGCTGAGCGATCAAGGCCGGCAGTCATTTCACCATTCCGACTGATGTGCACTAAAAGCAGGCGAATCTGAAGAGTGAGCCAGTGCGCGTTTGAAATAACAAATCCAAAAGGACTACACGCGGTCGTTACTTCCGAGGACACGTCACACAGCCACGCTTCTTTGGGATTCGATTTGTTGCCACCGCGAGACCGACTTTCATTTTTATTTTTGTGATGTGCCGTGTTTTATCGAATGCGTTCTTTGGAATCACACACGAGGCTCCTCGCAGTTGAAAGGTGACTTGCGGCGAGGTTGTACTTTGACGGTTATGAGCAAAACGAGTTTTTCGTTTTAGAGTGCTAACTTTTGGGACGCGGAGGACGTCACTGATGTCTGTCGGCCCGACTGTTTATTTTAGCTTCTTGCTAGTTACAAAACCTGCTTTTCGGGAACTGGTGATGAAGGCGTGGGAGTGTTAGGAGGACTTATATGGAAAAGGATGCCTCGTCTGCCTGACACGAATCCCAAAGCGCACTAATCAGCTGATTGACTACGGTATGCGTCACGTGAACTGACAATGTTCGAAGAAGACATTATTGCTCTCTGGTCTGATGCGCTCTCAGACCGGCAACGCTAGCGCCGCGCTCGTCGCCGGCTGCCTTTCCTTTTAGCCAGCCGCAGAGAGTCACTCACAGAACCCACGGTTTCCCGTGGCGCGACTCGATCGCTAGTGCGCTCGTGCTCGCCGGCGGTGCTCGCTTGGAGCTCTAGCGCGGCGCCCTCACTCACTCCCACTGCACTTCTTCGATCGCATTTCATAGGCGACGAACGACGCTGTCGGTGCGCTGACATCTCCACAAAGCAGAGCAAGCGCGCACACGCGCGCGCGTTCTCTCTGTTCTGTTCTCCTCTCCGTCCGTCTGCTCTCCTCGATGGCACAGACTAGTCCTCTGCGGCGTCGGGCGTCGACGCGCTCCGCTCAGCTGTTCGCGATTGATTCAACGACGGGTTTTCACCCAAAGATCGTAGAAACTACCTAGCGCGCAGGCTTTCTGCCGCTTTCCACCTGTATTCGCCGCAGGCTGCAAGTCTGAATCCCATGCGCGAAGGGTTGTTTTGGGGCCGTACTGAAAAAAAACTGTTTTCAGACCTTACGTGCGCCTCTATTCCGCGATCGCTTCGTCTGTATTCGATGTGAATACTATCTCCGATCACTTGCTTTGACGTTGTTTATTCGATCCTTATACTCTTCAGAATTTCTCAACCACACCACTGTCCACACGGAAGATGTCGCTATCCGGTTTCGTCCCTTCTTTCAAGCAACGTCGCCCACTAGGTATGGAATCGTTATTTAGTTTCGTTCGTCCAATTTGTGAATTTCAGCTGCCCGCAAGCGAGATGTCGCCGAAATTCGCCTGAAACAACCCGACAAGATTCCCGTCATAATCGAACGCTTCGACGGCGAGAAATATCTCCCCCTTCTGGAGCGCTGCAAGTTTCTCGTCCCTAGCCACATCACCGTCGCTGAGCTCATCAAAATCGTGCGCCTCCGTCTGCAGCTTCATCCGGACCAAGCATTCTTTCTTCTTGTGCAAGAAAAGGCCATTGTCTCCAACAGCACCACTATGGGACAGCTGTACGCTCGCGACCAAGATGAAGATGGTTTTTTGTACATAGTCTACACCAGTCAGCCGGCTTTTGGTACCGAAGAAGACAAATAAGCATCAACGACACACCTGTAACCTCAGTTATCGCCTGCTATTGCTTGTAAATACTCCATTGTACAGAATAAATTGTTACTTGTCCCATCCCGGCGGTTGGTTTGTAAGCGTTTTGTCTGAAACGAGCGGAATCTATTCATCGATAGAGAGTTGGGACTCGTTGGAAGCTGGCAGGCGTGTGCAATTGTGGCAGGTGGTTCTGGTTAGGTCAGTGCCGTTCAATCCCCCAGAAAGCCTTGGCAGGCGCGTGAGGGACTGCGTTGCGATTCCTTTCCGCGTGGGTGCCGCATTTCTTCGACCGACCCTGCGCGTTCGCCTCGTCCGAGGATTTCCATGCTGCGCGGTCCAGCGAGTGCGAGCCGCGAATCCTTGTTTATGCTAGTACGAAACTAGCGTCGCGAACGTCACGTGCGAAATTGTTTATGTTTACCATAAGCGCTGCGCTATTTTTAGATCCAAAACGCCTGGGTGACCGAGCCATGCACTCGCCCACCGGCATTTCGTCGTTTCGTTTCCGGAAACTGCGTGACGGAGTCGTGATACCACCTGATAGGTTCTTCGAAGTTCCGGACACGTTCGTGAGGCCCCCGAGTGCGCCTACGTTTTATCCCACTCCGGAAGAATTCAAGGATCCCATCGCATACATCTCGTCGTTGCTGCCAGCGTTAGAGCAATATGGAATTTGTAAAATCAGGGCGCCAGAGGTTAGTTGAACGAGCAGTGATTGTGGTGCACCATGTATATTCAATCTGCTATCATCAAACGTCCATTTTTGTTTGTTTTGATTACAAAATCTGATAATAAGAACGTACCAACTAAATTCAAGGCACAAGAACGCACTAACGTTTTCGAAAATTTGCGGAAACAGCTCGGTTACAGGAATTCAAACCCCAGTTCTACATGAATCCAAAAACGTATTTTCTTCCACGAGTGCAACTTGTAAATGAACTCAGCGTCACACATCGCTACCGAATGCTTTTCAACGAGCAGTTCCATGCTTTCTGGCGTTGCCGAGGGCTTGATCTGAATTTCAAGGACGTTTGCGGAGCTTGCCTAGATCCATATCTGCTTTACAAGGTATTGTGGCTGTTGATTCTGTCGCTTCTAACTCTTTATTCTGCTTATAGTGTGCGCAAGAAGTCCGAGAAGCAAGCGATTTTAAGCAGTATGTAACATATTGGGTGCAAGCGTTAGCAAAGCTAAAGATGCCTCTCCAGTCGCTGAAGGAAGTGTATTTTGTTTACAAAACGTATCTTCAGCCGTTTGCTCAATTCCTCACAAAGGTTTGTGTGCTTAGTTGAAAATAGAATTTTGAAGAACGCGGTGCATATTCAGATCGAACTGAAGGAGCCCAAACAAGAGGTGCAGTCACCCGAGATCACCACTTCACCGGACACCGAAAATTTCGCTACTAGTAATAAGGCGTCAAAAAAACGGACAGTTTTATCGGATCCAAGCTGGAAACCATCCGTAAAAAGAAGACGAAGAAACAGTCGGAAATCCTTTGAAGAGCGTATGGCTGAAGGTAGACTCTTTCTGCAGCAGTTAGAGGTATCCCAAAATGCTGCTTTCAGCGGGAACGTCCACTTCTGAAAAAGAGATGGATTGCCAGACCGAGTTTGCAAGAAAAGTCGCTCAAGTTGATTTGAAGTCTTCAACTGCGAGTTGCAATGCAAGCATGGAGTTTCTAAAGGGAATAGTTATCGAAAAGGATCTTGAAGTCGCTCAGTTCGTGAATAGTTTCCATACTCAAGAGCGGGATTATATCATAAAGCGGCAAGTTACCTGTGCAAGTTGCCAGCTGGGGTTTTACCTGGAAATGGCCCTACCTAACGCGCCGCAATACAAGTCCAACACTCCTGAATCGCAAGCACTCCGAGAATCCTTGTGGACAGTACAATGTGACCCTTGCACTGCAAAGGCACTGCATGAGCTCAATGGAAAGTACGGCTTTGAAGATGCCGACAGGGAGTTTACGATGGCTGAGTTCGCCCTCTACAACGAGAAGTACATGCAGGACGTTTTTCAAGACGAAAAGGTACTGTGCACTTGCAGTAATTCTGTTGGATGATGATTCCTACTCGCAGAATGTCGACTTAGAGAAAATCGAGCAAAAGTTTTGGAACATGATCCACATTCACAACGTGGAAAACAAAGTTTATTACGGAGCGGATCTTATCACGGATGAGCTTGGATGTGGATTTCCAAAGCCTTCTGAAGGCTCGAACGAAAGCGCCGATGAAACCACTCGTTTCTACGCCAATCATCCCTGGAATTTGAACAATATTTCCACGGGCAGCGATTCGGTGCTTCAGTTCGTCGGGCAGAGAGTGTCGGGTAAGGGTTCTTTCGAATACTTCTAGCTGAATCATCTGGATGTTTAAGGCATGACCGTTCCTTGGCTTTACGTGGGAATGTGCTTCAGCTCGTTCTGTTGGCACGTAGAGGATCACTGGACTTACAGCATAAATTATCAGCACACGTGAGTTTCTTCTCATTTATATATTTATATACATCCAGATGATTCAGCTAGAAGTATATTAACTGAGATCTCAATAAATAATTGTTTAGAGGCGCCAAGAAAATCTGGTACGGAATACCCAAAAAGTATGCCGACCAAATGGACGAATTCACGAAGCACCTGTGTCCGGAAGTGGCCAAACAGTATCCGGATCTGAATCATCATATGACCGCTATGATCGACCCGAATATGATTCGGTCTGCCGGGATTCCCGTGTTCACGGTTCACCAAGAGCCAGGCGATTTTGTGATAACTTTGCCTAGAGCGTACCACAGTGGATTCAACACTGGCTTTAACGTCAATGAAGCCGTAAACTTCGCTCCGGCCGACTGGGTAAATTCCTTTGCTGACCCTTCATAATTTGTGGTGTTAAATACTGATTTTCGTTTTTCTTGTTCATGACATGTTTTTTCAGCTTCGCTATGGTGAATTGTGCTCAAAGCATTACGTGAAGGTCAAGCGACAGTGCGTGTTTGCGTTTGAGGAAATGGTTATGCGGATGGTGGCGACACTGCTCCAGAACAAGTGGAAAAGGAGCGAAAGCTCACGATTGCTCCCGTTTTTTGCGAAAGTATTGCTGTCGGAAGCCAAAGGCAGAAAGCGAGTGGCCGAACTAGGAGTCAAATTGGGACGCCGTGTTAAGTTCGAAACTCTGAAGGATGACGATCGATCATGCTGCTATTGTCGCACGACACTGTTTCACTCGTCCGTCAAGTGCAAAAATCATCCGGGAATGCAAGTCTGCTTGGAGCACGTTAAAGAGCTGTGCTCGGAATGCTCGCTCAGGAGCCTTTACTTGAAGTGAGTGCGTTTGAAGAAGTTATTTGATTTGAGTGTTTCAGCTACCGATACCCAATGAAACCTCTGATAAGAATGCTAAAGAAGTTGGAAGTGATGGCTGGAGCGCCCTCGGCTTGGTCAAAAAAACTCCAAAGATTCAACCGGGAGGTCCGGCACAAAAAACAGCCGAGTAAGCGTCTTTAAGAAGTGTATAGTCTTAAGTGGAATGAAGGGCGCATGTGCAACCGAACGTACGGCATTTGATGATGATCTGTTGCCGAGCGAGAGCTCATTCAGACTCGTCGGTTTCAATACTTTGTATTGCAGCTATCGAACATGCACGGAGAATCGCCGACGAAGGGCGAATCAGACAATTTCCAAGGAACAAGGCGGTTGCGATTTTGAGGATGAACGTTGACAGCGCCCAAAAGTTGGTCGACAGCATTAAGAACAGCGAAGCTTCTGCTCAAGGGTTGGTCATATAATCATTACGCGGTGACAGAGGGTTCTCTTAGAACGGAAATCTTTCAAAAGCTGATGACGCCAGAAGAACTTGAAAAGGATTTACAACAGCTGAAATCCGCACCATTGCGTCCTGCACGCGGCGACCTTTTGAAAGCTACTGAGGTTTGCTTGGTACAGTCGAAAACATCGCTTGGGGTTTGGGCTCCCGGCACGAGTTTCTCGGTGCTGTTAACGTCAGATGTTCATCTTCTCGTCATTTACTATGGCGTAGCGCTGTTTTGGCATAATTTGGCGTTGTGCTTTGCTTTTATCCAAATGTCTTACGTTGGAAAGATACCGATTCCTTTCCTCTTTCGATTGAGCCCTCGCTCGTCCTAAACGGTTGCGTAATCTCAGAGATATAAGGCGTTTAAGTTAGGAACGGGGATTTAGAAGCAATTTCGTGTAGTTAGCGGAAAAGTGCCACGTTGCAGTTGTAGATCTTGCGATCCT
>KN166281.1:62391-79967 GCA_000757745.1 Steinernema scapterisci
TATACGTCCTCTAATTTAACAGGTTCATACACCTCGTGCGATTCGTCATAAACGATCCCCCACTGGAAACAATCGTGTTTCGTGTCAAATGTGTAGGTGAAATAAAAGGATCGTCTGTTCTTGGCGTGAAGCTCTCCTAGACTGGACCAGCCGCCGCTCCTCAAACTGGCCAGGTCGGACAAATCTTGGCGTTTCAATAGACGGCAGACGCGTTCCTTGAAGTCGAATGGGACGTGATCCATGGCTGGTTTGGAAATTACATCGATTTGAGAAGCTTATATCGACAGATAAGTGATGCTGAGAGTGCCAAAGGTGATGCTGTGAGGTACAGGAAGCAATGCCCCCACTCAAACTCGTGCAGGCTTGCATTGGGCTTTTTATCTTTTATGCTGGGCATGTCTTAAGTACTTGGTAAAAGTCGTATCTTGTAGAGCGACACTTCCACGGCTCGCATCGATTCTGGAGTTAGGTGGTGGATGGAGATGAGGTCGGGAGAGAAGGCGTCGTTGCCCTGAAACGAGACGAGACGTAAGGGACTAGACAGACTACCCCTTCGAGCAATGTCTGGAACTGATCATTTCTGGCTCTTCTGTCGCAGGCGCCCGGTCGGTTTGGGCTTCATTTGCAAGAACCGACCGGTCCTTGTCAGCGTGACCGCTAGAAATGATCCGTTTCAGACACATTCAGACGTGGTGTCTGTGCAGGCCAGTCAGTGAGCATTTTGAATGTCTATTAGAGCCCTCAGACTGTCTACAAATCAGCTCCACGCCTGAGTCACTGACTCACCTTCTTGGGTCTCTCCTTGAACCAATATTCGGCCTCCTTCTCAGGCAACATCCCTTCGTAGACCTGCTGGAAGTCATACGGTAGGAATCTCTGTCGACCCTCCGCGTCGGACGAGATCGTGGGATAGATGCCGGCATTAGCCAGGCACTCTCCGATCCCAACATCTTCGAATTCATTGAATTTGCAGAGCGACTCGTCGTCATAGAGGAATTCGGCAAAAACTCTCATTGTCGCTCTGCTTAAGACGTATCCAGCTCCTCCACTGTTGTAGCCGTCCTTCAGATAAGGCTTCATCCGGAAACCGATGTAATGGGGCTTTGAGGGGTCGAAGGAGGACAGGTAAGAGCGGAGATTCTCGATAACGACGTAGGTGTCGTCGTCGGCCTGGAAGAAAGATGGATTACGGTAGCTCGGTTCTACTTTTACCTTTAAATACCAGTCGAACTCCGAAGAAATGTGCTTGAAAACATAAAAAAGCGAGATTTTCGATTTCCAGAACAGCTGAGCGTAAGAGTCATTGAGGTTACGGTAGAGAGTACGGTAGGGAACGTGGTCTTGCAGGCCGCTGGAGTTGGAAGTGAAGAGCTCTCCATGGTCACATCGTCGAAGCCACGTGTCTGCCACAGTCTGGGCCTGAAAATTGTCGTTACTAATGGGCTACGGCACCCATAGCTGAGCTACCGTACCTTGGTAGTATGGTACTTAGGGATCGTCGTGACGAAGCAGAACAGATTCCCACTTTTGGGGAGTCTTTGGGCTGCCGGAGATACGTAGACGTCTTGTATAACTTGTCTAAAATAGAGAATTTACGGTAAGGGTTACTGTAGCGTACCGTATTGATGGAGTCGTAGATGGGGTTGGGTCATAGTCTGCGAATTCAGGATCACGTAAGTGCTTCAGGTAGGTGATGAAGACGAAGACAAATATGATTACTGGGATGGGTACAGGGTGCTGTAGGATACGGTAGGTGAGGCCTAAAATAAGACGAAAAAGAATAGAGCAGAAAACGCAAAACAAAAATGTCTGATCTCGGGCGGGCTCGAACCGCCGGCCTTCTGTGTGTTAGACAGATGTGATAACCACTACACCACGAGATCACATCTGGGAAAATCGACAATTAGTACCAACTAGGTTCCAGACAGTTTGGCCTGCACGACCGGTTTTGAAAACAAACTTCAAAGTAACGAATTTTTCAGACAGGTACATGCATCTTTTCAGACATAGTCTGGCCATGCAGACACGCTAGATTCTTTTTTCAGACATTCTATGTCTAAGACAGACCGCGCCAGTCCTGTCTAGACATGACACCTCTTCCCACCGCTCCATCATGAAAATTGTAAGAAATGAACTTTGCAGACAAGTTCAGACACTCCAGCAGACAACCCAGACACCTCCTTCTTCAAAACAGCTCCCCCCATTTCCAGACACCCCCTGTCTAAAACGGCCAACTCACTCTTCGTTCCCCGTATCGACTTGATCCACATTCCTCACACAAACAAAAAGTTTCAAACGCTATTTTGAGACCGACACGCGGAGATCCTATCTCCCACGCGACCCCGAAAATTGCCTCACGCAACGTTGCGTCTGAATCGATTTTTCGAAGACCGTTTTTCGGAGATCTGCCACAGGTTAGGTATGGTCCGGTGCAGGCTGTCAAAGTATCTTATAGTCTGGCTTATTTTGAGTCTGATTTTCACGAAACTCATTATCTTTTTGATCATGGGTTATGTGAAAGATTTATCAGAAGAGAAGCTGGATCCTATGGTGAAGATGTACAACCTGGATCGAAATGTGAGATTTCCGGTGAGCGGATTTTCCTATCTTCGACTTGGAATACGTGTCCTGTTCAGGTCTATCTAGCCTGGAACGATCTGCCCATAAGGACGACCTTTCGAAGACTGAAACAAGCCAAAATCCCGCCCTTAGACGTCGGGATCCTGATCATAATTGACGAGAAAACGGACCTAAAGGAGTATCTCTTCGCCCTGGAATCCGTTTCCTGCTACGCTCGCCTGCACGAGTATCCTTTTGAAGTAATTCGAGATACGCTGGAATGGCGTCGTCTGTGCCCTCAGTCCAATGCAAGTGCCTACCGTAACCCTGGGTCTCGATTTCCAGATTTAGCTTATGTTCCGGAGACATTGTATGGTCGCTCACCTCCTCTCGAATCACTCTTGGACGCTTTTCCTAGACGCCGACACAGGCGTGGTGAACCCTAAGAAGCTAATCGAAGAGTGGATCGACCCCGATGTGGATCTGGTTCTGTACGACAGGTTTTACAATTGGGAGGTGGCGGCTGGAAGCTATTTGGCGAAGAATTCGGACATGGCGAGATCCTTCCTGCACGCTTTTGCCAATTACGAGTACAAGGTTCCGGCGTGTTTCCATGGTTGGGATAACGGAGCTCTTCATGTAAGTCAGAGTATAAACGTTTTGTGCGGTTATGTTATACACGTCATTCTGGCCGAGTGGTCTAAGGCGCTGCGTTCAGGTCGCAGTCCTCTTCGGAGGGCGCAGGTTCGAATCCTGCGGATGACAGACATTTTTCTCACTTTAGAATTCTAATTTTTTGCATTTTTAGGCTTTAATCCTGGAATGGAATAACCCCGCCGAATCCTCAAGAACCCAGACTTGCCTCGATGCCTGGACTCACTCGACAGGCTGGGATGACCTGTTCACCTTTGAAGCCTGTTTTCGATCCATCGTAGGCCAAAACGTCACCTTCAAGAACATGAAGATCTTTCCCAAGGCGACAGGATGGATGCGTGACGGCTGGATTACATCGGGGAAATGGAGCCCAGAGACCGATTTTATGATCCACGGCTGGAAACTCGAAACGCTGGTCCCGCCACGATTGGCGATGGTGATGGACGAGCTGGATCTGGATCAGATGAGGCTGATACGTTTCGCCGGCTGGGCTCCTCCGTTCGCCAAGCATTTCGACTTGGAAACGTGTCAAAACGGCGACTCAACATGGCACTTTAATGCTGATTTGGTCGTGCCGGAAGGGGAGATCAGAAGACGGCAGGCGGAACTCAAAAGGGTTGTGGATGAAAGATATGAGGGCTCTTTGAGGAGGTTGGGAGATCTGTTAAGGAAACAAGAGTTTCAGATCTCAAGAGTTATCTAAATAAAGCATAAAAACGTTTTTGACGAGAGTGGGATTCGAACCCACGCCTCCGAAGAGACTGGTGCCTTAAACCAGCGCCTTAGACCGCTCGGCCATCTCGCCACTGATTACTCAATCTGCCATAAGAGAAACACAGACGTCTGTGTCGTGTTTGTCTGAAAAGTGGTCATTTTGGGACTTTTCAGACAGATGTGAGCGGTCGGTTTTGGATCACATTCCGACCGGTTTGACTGTCTGCCTCTTATCACGAATGAACAGTTACAATAGACAAGCCGCCATAGCTCAGTCGGTTAGAGCGTGGGTCTAATAAGCCCAAGGTCGCAGGTTCGACCCCTGCTGGCGGCAAAGCTTTTTTGTTGGTTTTACGCAGGAATTAGCTTAAATTAACTTTTTTCAGCCAGCTGAATTTCCAGATTTATCCTCAAATACCGTCAAAACTACATAAAATTGGCTTTTACAAAGATATTGGCAAATATTTGATATCATGATTTGTACAGACGGATCTTCAAGACCCCTAGAAACGATCCTATTCGGTGGGTTATTCCTGCGCCATGGGTTCACCGGCGGCCTTTGAGTGTTCTTCTTGTTTCCTCGACTGATCTGATTGGATCATCGACTCTTCTTTGACCAGATGAGGCTGGAGATGTTTCAAGCGGTCGCTATTCACCTGATCGATGAATTTCTCGTCCTCGATTTTCAGATTCGTCATTGCGGATTCCACGACTTCGGAGAGGCACGAGGAGAACTCGTTGAGGACCGCTTGCTGCTTTTCGAGTTCGCTGGGATCGTCGAGCTAAAGGAATTGAGGTCAGAAGGCCGTGGGTTACGGTAGCTTACTTTGAAAACGGCTTCTAGAAGACATGTGGCAGTAGCTTCGATGACTTCGTCGTTGAGGTAGAACCAGGGACAACTGGAATCAGTGAAATAAGGAAAATGACCCCAAGAGCAGCCGGATTTACCCCTTGAGAGCCTTAGCATCCAGGGGCTTCTTAGGCGTGGGAATTTCCTCGCAGTCATCATCGCTGAATGGACTCGTAGATCGGGGCTCCATAGATCCAGCTGCGGCGAGTCCTATGAGTCCAGGAGAGGCTTTGACTCTGTAGTTATCCCTGTAGGCGCGCTCGGCTTCGGTGTTCCTACAGCCGCAGCATTTGCACCGTTCTGTGCACGGGACTTTGGCCTGGAATAGAGCATGAATTGAGATCTAAAAGCGGCTTTTTGGACTCACCTCATAACATTCGCAGTAGTTCTTCAAGCAGTTCGATTTCTTGCAGTGGCACCCTCTCCGATGAAGCCGTTCTATGTCCACGGGACCCTTCTTCCCAATGCCAATTTTGGGCCTAAACGCGTGGGGATTCCTCTCCAGGGTCGCCTTCACGGCCCTCGTCCTCTCCGACTCGTAATCCATGTTGTTGTGGCAGTCCTTGCAGTTGCAGTCCATGCAGAATTCGCCGCTTGCGAAGCACTCGCAGTAGAGTTTCAGGCACTGGGATTTGGAGCAGTTGCACGGCTTCTTCGATCCTATCGCCTTCTTCGCGTTTTTCGCGTTCGCGAACGTCCGTTGCTGCTCGTGGGCGAAGTAGGTGAGCGCTGGATTCGCGCCGTATTTTCGGTAGTCCATGGGAGGTTGGTGCTGCTGGGGAGGAGGCTGGTGGCTGGGCATCGGAGCGGCGTAGGTGACTTGGTTCTCTTGGTTTGAGATGGAGGAGGAGGACGGCTTGATTTGGGCTCGGACGGCGCATGCTCGGCCTGTTTTCTTGTCGATTTTAAAGACCTGGAATTGAGGGTTTAGGATGGGAATAAGGGGAACGCTCGGGGTCTTAGGATGGACTAGAAATAGGGGAATAAGGTCCAAGAAGTTTGGGGATTCAGGGAAGAATCAGAGGAGGAAATCGAGCAAAATGAGAAGCCAAAAACTGCGCTAAACAGTTCCCAATAAATCGTCGAATAACAGCCCCCAAAGGCGCTTTTAAGGATCGCCAAATCAAGCCAAAACAGCACAAAATGGACGGAATTCTAACCGCTTCAAATCCACAAAAACCCCTCCTCACCTGACCATTCCTAATCGCATAAACATGATCCGCGCCGGGCTGATGTCCCCCAGCCCTAGCACTGGTCGTCGGCTGAGGCACGGCCTGCTTGTAAACGGGTCCAGAAGCGATCCTGGGACTCCTCGAGTACTCGTCCCCGGAGATCGGCCTCGGCATCTGAGGCGCAGTGTGATACCGGTACCTGGAATGCTGCTGCGGCTGCTCGGCGACGTCTTCGGGTTCCAGGACTTCTTGGTCCAGCTGTTGATGCTGGACGTGGTGCTGATGCTGGACATGCTGCACGTGGCCGCCGTGGGGATGCTGGCGCTGCTGGATCACGACGTGCCTGGTCCCGTCCGGCGCTTCATAGATCGTTTCGCCGTCGAGTTCTCCCTCGATGACTTCGACGTCCTCGACGTCGACGATCTCGTCGCCCTCTTCATAGTAAAGCTGGCTTTCGTCCACGGGAATCACGTCGCCATAGACCTGAAACAGAGGCTTAGAATCTCCGTTTCCACGCGGCTTCCAAGCTCACCTCGTCCCCTTCATCCACGTATTCCATAAGCTCCGCATTCGGGGGAAGATGGTGGTGGTACTGGTGACCGTTGTCGTGGCCGGACATCTGCGCGCCTGAGGAGAGTCCTGGAATGCACGAAAAAGGCTGCTGCGTGTGTCGATTGCGTGAAAATACAAAACGAGCGCCGGCTTGTCACAACATCGCCCAGTGACAGTGCGAAGAATCGCGCAAAACGCGGCAAAACATACCGTAGTTAGGAGAGATCAGGGAAGCGGAGATGGGAGACGAGTTATTGATTTTAGGATTGCTGCGAGGTGCAGGCGAGGAGTGGTGCTGGCGTGCAGGAGATATTTTATGGGGGACCTATAAGAGAACAGAGAAATCTAATGACGGATCCTTAGGAAACAAGGAAAGGTAGCCATGGTTCTAAAGATTGAATCTGTGAAGGTAGCGATGCACAAGGTGACGACGTTATATGGAGAGCTGACAGCGATGCAACCAGCTTTGGCATGAAATGAACTCTAGGACTACGCATATGGGCAGCTGACGACAAGCTGTCCATCAGAACTAGACGCTGTCGCGTAGTTCCAACAGATGTGATCTCGTGGTGTAGTGGTTATCACATCTGTCTAACACACAGAAGGCCGGCGGTTCGAGCCCGCCCGAGATCAAATGTTTTTCTTTTTTAACGGCTAATTTTTTAACGTTTTGCGGAATTTTTTAATGATTTTTGAAAGTTTTATGCTGCATTCTAAACCGTTTTGTTGTTTACGCTTCGCTTTTGCAAGCATAGTTGTGTTTTAAAAGGTTTTGCGAGACGTGCTTAAGATCATATACACGTGTAACAACTTCATATTTAAGGTGTGTTTGGTGTAGTGGTTAAGGTGTCGGACTACCGTGCGAGAGGTCGTGGGTTCGAGCCCGGTAGGCGCTATTGTTTTTTGTTAAACGTTATTTTTATTAACAACGTTAAAAATTCCGCAGCACATTACAAAATTCCGCAACACAAAAAAAATTCCGCAACGCGAAAAAAATTCCGCAACGCAAAAAAAATTCCGCAACACAAAAAAAAATTCCGCAGCACTTTAGAAATTCCGCAACGCGTTAAAAAATTCCGCAAGACGTTTTATTGGCGGAATTTTTTTTGCGTTGCGGAATTTTTAAATGTTAGCGGAATTTCGTAACAGGTTGCGGAATTCTAAAAATTGTTTATAGTACTTACCAAAAAAACGAGCCACCGACCGGAGTCGAACCCTTGATGTCCAGGGCTTAAAGCAAACGGCTTTACCACTACACCAGACGCACGTTAACGTATTTGTTGTTACGATCGTATATTACCCTAAGGGCTATTTGCTAAAATGTACTCAAATCACCTAATTTCGCGTTACTTCGTAGTATTCTCGTGTTATCTGCACTTTTGAGCAATAGAACACGTTCAGAAATCAATTTATTCTGATAAAACCAAAGAGAAAAATAATAACAAAAAAATTGAAAACATACGCTGCGGGAGGATTCGAACCCATGACCTTTGGATCTATAGCCCGTCGCGCTACCCTTGCACCGCAGGCACTTTAAGTCTGCTATGTTTCAATCAAGATATACTCCTGCAGGAGATGCTTAAACCTTTCCACCTACTAAGTGGCTCAAAGTACAACGTTTTAGGCTTTCCGTTCTGAATTCCTACCACATTTCGCACTTGACTACGAAAACAAATCCGAAAACTTTTTACAAATCCGAGTTCTTCCAAATCTTCCAATCGTTTCCTCGTCGATTCCAACTTCTGCATTTCGCCTCTTTGGAAGGAGTTCACGTACCGTTTAATGACGTCATAGGTCGGGTCCCAAATTTTTAGTTTTCTTAAATGCTGATTCTCGAAAAGATGGTATTCCAAGACTTCTTCGGGTAGGTCGACTGCAAAAGAGAGCGTTTCAACTGGTCCTAGGACCTCCAGTTTGGCAGTCCAGCTCACAACCGACTGTGTATAACAAGACATTGATAGCCTAACGTAACAAAATATTAACAAACGCCAAAAATTAGCACAACGAAAAATGACTCCTAAAGGATTCGAAACTTGTGTCGTGAGCGGTCGGACGAAGGTGAGCGGTCGGGCGATGTTCCTCGGCTGCTGCGTTCCGGGCTTCGCATGGGCGAGTCTTCGGGGGAAGTCTCGCGTTCTGGAGCCACCTTAACCACGATGCCTTGAGGAAGCTGAAGTGTCGTGAGGGTATCCGTCCACCCTACCATCTCGCAGATGATGTCCTTGTCAGTTGGTGGAGAAGGATCGAGGGTCCCTCACGACTTCGGACGGCGCTCGACTCACCCATTACCTGTATCTGTCGCGCGTCAGGTTCCTTTCAGTCGTCGAATCGTTGAATTCTCGGGTCAAGCGCTCGAAGATCTCGACAAACTGGATCCTGGAAGAAGTGAAGTTAGGGTCGGTATCCTTGATTAACGGAGCCTCGAGAAGTACCACGCGTTCCTGAAATTACAACATTTAAAATTAAGGTTTACGTTTGGTACTGCACTAACCTCCATACCCCTTAGGAGAAGATGAAGAGGCATCCTTCGCGAAGGCTACCAGCTGAGCCTGGGAACTTGTTGAATACTGAAGACGGATCTTTGTCAGAGACATCGAAGAGGACCCATCTTTCTTTACACTGTTACCCTTCTTGAAACCCCAAAAAGTCATCTTCAGCTAGCTTCAAAATCGCCTACCTCAATTTCAAAACAACGCTTGTCGTCAGTCGGCCGCTATTTCGTTACATCCAAACCGCAGAGGCATCCGACTCTTAGCTGCTCTGTGGCGTCTCTGCGTGTACACGTCGATGACCGCCGCAAATGCTCTTCTCCGCAGCTGCGGCTTCATTGTAGCGTTCCGTTGACCTTTTCACGTTGTCGACGGGCGCTGTTTTGGCGCCCGGCGCAACGCATTCATCAACTTGTGCCTGAAATCTTCGCATGAATCTACAACTTTCAGATCCTTATTCTCCAAAATCTCTCAATGAAAGGAATCTCAACAGAATACATATATTTCCGGCCACGTCTACACGAACCGTCAAGTCACATAACAACAAAATTCCACGGTTCAAACGCTCCGTCCACATATCCATCTAGAACCAAATTGTGTTTTTGCAAGAGCCCTGTCTTCAGACCTCTCACTCTGACCCAAACGTACAGATCCAGAGACAAAACCGAGTTCTGCCAAATCCTTTGTTTTCATTCCCGACGGGACAAAATCCACGGTCCTACCGCTTTTGAAAGAATCGACGTAGCGTTTCACGACGTCAAAGCTGGCTTTGAAAGTCATAAGAGTCTTGAAACACGGACTTTTGAATAAATGGAACTCTGAGATTTCTGTCGGGAGATCGTCACCATAAATGAAGGATATGGAGGGCAGTTTCCAGAGGATTTCGGTGTTCTCAGTTGAGACTACTTTTCCTATCACCCATAAAAAACTAATTGGATAAATTTTCGCAAAATTGATAAAAGGCTGAAGTTCTTTGAAGTCGAATTTTCTGTTCGGAGAGCTCACTCTATACTTCAGTAAACAGTAACCGATTCTCCTGTAGCGGAAGCCGGCTTCTTGTAAGATGCTGAGATCGACTATCTGATTGCCGATGTGAGTCGTTAGTTGATGGGTGATTCCATCGTCCCCAATTTGCAAGAACAGGTTGTAATTGACACGTTTTTGCTCGTGGATCCGACCGACGGCGGCCCAACGGTTGGAGGGAAGTTCCGAGAGAAGTCCGGCGTCACCTGAAACGAAGAGATGGGCGACGGAGTCGACGAAGACGTAGGGGAGATGGTCCATGGTGGGAGAAGGGGATCTGGGCCAGAATTCGAAGTCATGAAGCCGGAAACCGAGTCAAAGTGATGGCTGGGTGGCCCGGCATCGCTCCTGAGATCCGCCTTAAGCCTGTCCCTCTTGAGTCGCGCTCTCGGCATCTTAAGCCAAGACCTTGTAAAGGCCAAAGCTGACCTTAGATCCATCTTGCTCTCAGCCCCAGAATCCAAGTCGTTCGAGCTTTCCGAGTCCAGATCCCGATCAGTCAAACAGCGGCTCTCAACAACCAAGACGACATTTACCGTTCAATAATTTATTCCAATCCTCAATTCTTCAACACAAAAAGCAGACTTTTTGGCTTTCCATCTTGATATCCATCGACCTGCATTTCGCACTTCAAGTGCCATGCCCAAAATGGATCCATCTTATTCCTCAATCCTTCCACGCCCTCCAGCGTCTTGCCAGTCTTCTCCAACGCCTGCATTTGGCCTTTCTTGAACGACTCTTCATACTGTGTCACGACGTCGTATGTTGGATCCCAGATTTCGAGTTTCATCAAGCGCGGATTTTCGAGAAGATGGTATTCCATGACCACCTCGGGCAGACTACGGTAGAAGTACAGGGCTTCGTAGGGCTGTTTCCAAAGCAATTCCGCCTTTTCGGGAGAGAATCCCATATCGTAAGCGTGCATAGAATCGATGGAGAACCTCTTGAAGAGCCCAGAGAACTCTTGAAATGCGTCTCCGTCGAGGTTGATGTCGTATTGCGCACAGTTAATGATATCGCAGTTGACGATTCGCTTGAACCGGCACTCGGAACTCAAGAGATCCTCGACTGTGTAGTCATGACTCTGGAAATCTCTTAGAAGATAAGTATACCGGTTCTCCTGGATTATCAGCTTCAAAGTATAGTTCACCCGCTTCTCCAGATGAGTCTGTCCGACGCCAGCCCAGAGCTTCGAGGAGAGGTCGGGGAGAGGGCGGTTGGAGTGCTTGGAGAGGAGGTGGGCGGTAGAGTCGATGAAGCGGAAGGGGACAGCGTCCATTGCGGTGGGGATTAGATGGAAATGAGAGGTTGGATATAGAGAATCTTGGACAGGATCGATGCTAGGGAAGCTTGGCTATTCGCAAGGCTTGGCATCGCGTGGGAACGGGCCTTGCTTACCTGGGCTACCTGCCACAAAGCTCCTAAACGCTCTTAGATCGGAATCTAAGGAACCTTAAAACAGCGACTTTCGCAAAATGTGTTTATTGAGCGCTCCGCCTGCACCAACAACTTAACGAAAGCCTTCAAAGTCATCAAACTGAAGTGACATAAAGCAATAAAACGTCATCTTTCTAGCCTCTCCGTCCAAGTTTCCATCTAAGACCAATTCGAAACTTCTGTCTAAACCTTTTAAACAATCCTCAATATCTTCGTCATCAGATTCCTCGTCCTCGACCAATCCGAGCTCTGCCAAATCCTTCGTTTTCTTTCCCGTCGGGACCAAATCCACAATTTTCCCACATTTGAACGAGTCGATGTAGCGTTTTATGACGTCAAAGCTGGCTCCGAAAGTCACAAGTTGTCTGGCACACGGTCTCTTGAAAAGATGGAATTCCACGATCTCTGGGGGAAGATCGTCGGTGTACTTCAAGTTTGCAGCGGGCAACTTCCACACAATCTCAGTTTCTCGGACCGAAAATTGCATGCCGGAAATATCCAAGTTGAAAATGGGGTATTTCTTGACGAATTCGAAGAAAATCTGAAGCTCTTTGAAGTCGATTTTGACGTCCGAAGTGGTTGTGTTATAGATTTCAGCATAGCGGATCCTCTTGTACCGAAAGTCGGCTTCCCGCAAGACGCTAAGATCGACGATCCAACCGCCTTTGGCAAGATATAACATATAGGAGAGTCCGCTGTTTTTAATCCACAGCTGAAAATTATAATCAACGCGCTTTTGCTGGTGGGTCTGACCGACGGCGGCCCAGAGGTCAGAGGGTAGTTCCGAGAATGGGCCGGTGTCATCTGAGAAGAAGAGATGGGCGATGGAGTCGACGAAGACGAAGGGGAGATGGTCCATGGTGGAAGGTCAGAACTCGAAGTTCTGGAACCGGAAACTGAGTCAAAGTGATGCCCGAACTGCCTGGCATCGCTCCTAAGATGGCCGAGGATTACTACAAATCCGTCTAAAGCCTGTCCCTTAAGTCCCGCTCCCTTGGACCCAAAGAAGCCAATGGTCTTAGATCCATCTTGCTCTCAGCCCCAGAATCCAGGTCATCCGAGCTTCCCAAGTCCATCTCAAAGCCATCTTTCCCATTCACAGCCTTCCTTGACCTCCTCCCCCTGAGAACCCCGTCCCCTTACCACGTCCCCCATCTAGCCTGCACCGAGAATCTCAACCTTTTACTCACAAACCTCATAAATATTAACAGCCGAGGAGGACAAACGTAAATAGTTGACATTGCGATGACAGTTGACATTGAGCGGACCCCTTCAGAACTTCAGCTCGTCGTCGCCGGGCAGAAATTCCCAGGGAACCCATGATTCATGTGTTCCTCTCCCTCAATCTGGTCTTCGTCATCCTGATCTCCCTCTTCGCTTCCCCCCAAATCCAAGTCCAGACCGTTGCCTGCGTTTGCTACGGCGTTGGCTGCAAGAATAGGGGTTATTAGGGGATTACGGTAGCCTGCACCTTACCGCTCATCTGCTTTAAAAGCTCGGCCATCTGATTCTGTTCTAACATCGCGGCTTCGTTTATGCTGGCTTGTCCTAAAATGGGCTTGGGTTACGGTACTTAAACGGACTGATAAGCTTACGTTGTATCGTGGCGAGGGCGCCTGGCTGAAGACCCATTTCTATCTCCTTTTGGCGTTCAGCGATCCGGCTGACCAGTTTCATGGCCCAGGTGATCTTCAGGCTTACGTGGCCGCCTTGTTCTACTAAGAGACCAGGCTGTTTCTGGAGGATGAACTCTCGGGCAAAGTCTAAAGCTTGGTTGGCGGTGATATGTCCGTGGTTCTTGATCTGGAATTCACGATTTCAGGCTTGGTCTCGACACGAATGAAGGCGAAACTCACATTGACCATATACTCGACCAGCTCAGCATCCAACTCATCTCCGATCAACTTCGGCCTTCCCCGTCCTCTTCCCCTCAGGAACCCGGGCGATCCGGAAGTGTGTGCTGGGTTCGCGAAGTCCATCTTGAAGCTCTCCTTCTTCAACGGCGTCCCGGGCGCGCTGTCCGTGTTCTCGCCACTGTGGCTAGGCAGCAGATCCGTCATATCGTCCACGATTCCAGCCGCCGCGGCGTCCTTGGGAGCGATGTTCTTGATCTCCCGTTTGTAGTAGTAGGATGCGATTGCCGGGGGGATGTTGAACTTCCTGGCGGCTGCACTGGCTCCGTGCATGTGCGCGTATTCGGCTACAAGCCGTTTCTCTTCTGGTGTGCAGTATTTGGACCGGCGGCCGGCTTGGGAGGTTCGGGGTTGGGCTGGAATGGGGAAGGTTAGGGAGGGTTGTGGGAGGGGGAAGGTTTGGGTGGAACTGGGCCTGGTTTAGGCTTGGAATCTACAGTTTGGGGTCAGGATAAGGACTTACAAGGAGGCAACGGCATCTTATTAACCGGCGCGACCCCATTGACCGCCTGATGCCCGTTTCCATTCTGTTGATTCTGGAAAATCTGCATCAGAAGCGTTCCCGTGTCCACGTTTCCGCCCTGCTGCTGAGGCTGCTGCGGAGCCGCCGCCGCCACGACCGGAGAACTCGAGTCCGTCGACCTGGAAACTGTCGAATGCCGGCTGTGCGCCTGGATATGCCGGGGCTTGGAAGTCTTGAGCTGGCATTTGGATCCGTCCCTCCTCTCGCACGAAGCGCATCGACACGGATCGATCTTCATCACTTCCATGATCCTCCCCATCTGGTGGTGGAGATACTTGAGATCGGCCATGAGTCCCTCGAGCGTCAGATTCTCGTGCTCCTCTTCGTCCCTGGACTGCTCTTCGCGGTCTTCGTCGCTGCAAACGCCGTTTTCCAGGTCCGGCATCTCATTCTGGTCTTCTTCGCCTCGATCATGGTGATCAGAATGGCCATTCTGGGATTCGGCTTTCTGGCTCTGATTCTCTCGCTTGGCTGAGATCAGAGAGTTCAGGAGCGTGTCCAACTCCGGATTCGATACGTTCGAGATGGCGGCAGTGATGCCCGGCTGGGAGGCGGCATTCTGGTGGCCCAGGCTGACTTCCTCGAGATCGCGCATCGTCGTTTGACGAGACCTGAAGATAGGAATGCGGTTAAATAAGCGAAAATCACGATTTTAATGCGCGAGATGGGCAGAAGCACGTAAAGTGGGAAAAGTCACACAATGGGCGAGAGCGTTCGAAGTGGGAAATCGCATTGGAAATCCAGGAGAGCGAGAGAATCTTGACCAAATCAAGCTCCCGTAGACCCGAATTTTCGTAATCCTCAGGTTTCAATCATAACACCACAGATCCCCAGCGGGCACATGACTAAAAAACCAAAGGCTTTGGAGGTCTTTGCGCAGAAAATTAGCCAAAACCACAAATAAATAATTCAGGAGAAAACGTTCTTGTGACTCATCTAAAATGAGCATCACGCGAGGTCATCCGGGAGTTTGAAGAAGGCATAAAAGGGGATGAGAAAGGGCTATTGGTTGAGGAGGAACTGAAGCCGATTTCGCTTAAATTTGCATATCGAAAAAGCCCAAAATTTAGCCAGAGTTAAGCATCATTCGAGCTTCAGGATTGGCTGACTAAAGATTAGCCAGATCCCAAAGGTTCCCAGACCCCAAAATTCACCTTTCCAGAATCTGTTCTAAAATCCTAAGACCCCCAAATCCTAAACACAAAGATCTTTCCTCTCCCAGCTCCCCCGAAATCCCCAAAAATGATGGTCCTGGGCCAGGACCACCCACACCTCCCCGAAACCAGGAAGCCCGATGTCAAAAGTCACCAGAACAAACTTCCCGAGCCCCGCGCGCACACGCGTTACACATCAATACAATCGAGAAGCGCCTATTATTCATGAATCAGCCGGTCGACGGCGAGCGGGTGGCGGAGAAACAAGAGAAAAAACAGGCGCTGCCTTTAACAAACGGACCAAAGATCACCAGGCACCACCGCTGCTGCTCTTGCTGCCCATCTCTGCGTGCGCCTCTCTCTCTCTCCCTGGGTTCCCCGGCCGCCGCCGTGACGACGTCGATTCCTATCTTAAACACACACACGGCGGCTGCGGCAGCGCATCCGAATAATGTAAATATCGAAAAAATTCAAATTTTATGTCACACACGAAAACTTCAAAAACACGCGTTCTCTACTCCCTCTCTCGCGCGCGCCTCGCTGGACTCGCCGGAACGTTTAGGATTGCAACATCCCGAGGCCACAGAAAGATAAGAAGACTGGGAAAAAGAGTGGCGGGAGCACCACACGGCTGCCGGTGCAGGCGACAGCGGTGGGTGGCAGGAAGAAGACAGGGAGGAGAAGGAGGAGGAGGTCGCTGGACCGAAAGGACAACGCCGAGCGGCCGAAGAAGAAGAAGACGAACGCGGGTGCAAGTAATCAATCAGGGAAGATGAAGGGAAATGTCAACTTTTTTCGGAGACGCCGGGAATGTCATGATGACAAAAAAGGAGATGACGGGATCTTAGTATGGGTGGTTTTAATGACTGCTTGATGAGGAGGGGAACAGGGCAATTAGGTTGGTTTTGGAAAGGGCTTTAGCTTTTGAAAGGAGGGAGATGTACACAAACCTGGAATTAAGCATAGGAAGCATTGATTTTTGCCCTTTAGATTCTAAAAATGGGTCTCAAACGGATAATTTAAATTCTAAAAACAATAAGAAAAACAGGAAAATTTGTTTTTAGGCTTATTGAAATTAACAGTCTGAGACCGGCATCGAACCTGGTTAGCTCGACTGACAGCCGCAAGCTTTACCCACTCAGCTATTAGCACACTACAGCAGGACCCATTTTTATCATATACAAGGTAGCCTTAGCCACTTTGGCTTTTGTCTGAAACCGATCATTTCTGGCCGTCTCCCAACTGACGACCGGTCGGTTCTAGCTCAAACACGACCGGTCATCTCTGCCCTGATCACTAAAAATGACCACTTACAGACACCAGATCCATCGATAGACAGAAAACCAGACATGCTTGTCTGTGTCTAGAACCAATCAGTCTAGAATCAAATTCGACTCTAATGGACTACGAAACCACTTTATCCCTCGACTCCTAAACTTCTCGGAATTCCACGCTTTATTAACTTTACATACATTAATGGGTGTCCGCTTGTGACAACCTCAAGTGGTTCTTAGAATGGAGTTGCCTGGATTAGGACTGGAATGCTTATTCGTGGGTGACTTTCCTTAAATTTGGGGCCAAACTAAAAGGGACTGAAGTGGACTAAAGCCAGCTGAGGGTGCAAGCCACTCTATTCCTAATCTCCGCACAGGTACGAATTAATTCCCGCCACGTGTTTAATCTTAAACAACCGGACACGACCGACACCTGATAAGATCTAGACACCATAGACACCAAACATGTCCGGCCACCTCCTTTAGCCAAGACCTTCCTGGATAAGCCCCGTTCCCCCACGACCCAGCGTCACCTCTCGAATAACTCCCACTTCAAGACCCTCTCCCAACTACGTCCTGGAGTCATAAACGCACAAGAGATCACAGCTCGGCGATCATCGGCCGCCGCTATGGCGGCGTTGCAGCTGCAAAAGCGCAACAGCGCCGAAAAACGGAAATTCGCGGTCGCGATTCGCGTAGTAATGTCATTTGATCCGAGAATCTAAGGCGGAAAAACGGGGAATTAAGGGTGTTGGCAAGTGGGGGAATGGGGATTTCGATATATAAATTTAAGGGCGGATTTCGGGAAAAACAGGGAGGCTGCAAGGGTTTGATTGCAAGATTTTTGAGATCCGCATTTTGCAAAAAGATAAGAATAAACTTAAGAATTCCATTCGGAACTTTAGCCACTCGGTCGGCCTAAAAAGGGGCCGATCGGCATGGCTTGTTGATCGGGATCTTACCTGACCGACTAAGGTACCCTGAGACACAATTCCGGAAATGAAGCCTCGGGTACAAATGGGTATAGAGGGCAAGAGATCTCTGGTTTAGGATCCTGGCTTCAATTCTGAGATTTAAAGGCTAAGCTCAGGTGTCCGACTAAACTTAAAATTGGGGAATTAGGGGAGATCTCGTAACTGCCTCAGGTTCAGAACCTCCAAGATCGCTTCTTGGGAATCCCGAATTCCTCTAAATCCCCTAATTAAACTTTTTACCCAGAATTGCCAGCCTCTAAATTAAAACTGAAAGATTAATTAATTTTC
>KN166281.1:97881-134926 GCA_000757745.1 Steinernema scapterisci
GCATTTATTTTTCCATTTCTATTTTCAGGAGAGAATCAATGCAGCACATGAATGGATCAGAAATGCCGGAATTCTCAGCGCGTTGGATAAGCCTGATTTTTGTGCGGAAGACTACGAAAAAGGGGCTCGATCTCTGCTAGATGAAGCGCAAATCCTGCAGCTGGATTTCTCCAAGGACGGTGCGGACCGTTTAACAAGGGTGTGTATTGTGTTTGATTATGTGCTCGCTGATGCTTTCGAATTGATATCTTTATATTAGTTTTCAGGGGCTCAACATCATCGGCAAGATGAGAAAACTGGAAAAGATTCAGGAGGAAATCGACCAATGGGGCCAGTCCGAGCACTGTGATGAGCAACAGTACGTCACGGAGGCGGATCAACATTTCCACAACCTGGGAAATCTGCTTAAATACTTCAAGCATAGCGTGCGATTTGATTTGTTGAAGAAAATAGATATTTCACAACTCACGGACAACAGCAAAGATTCGAATGTACCCAAAAAGTACCGCGAACTCAGTGAATCAATGATCCAGCGAGTGAAGGACGTCGATATAGTCGATCAACAGGTGCAGTTAACGAAATCGGCGAGCAGGTCAATGTTTCTAACAATTTTAGTGCAAAACGTTCTTTTTCACAAACAACGTTTCTCTGCATGATGCCAAGAAACTCTGGGAGAAGATAAGATCATCAAGCTGGTTGGACAGCAGATGGATCAACCGCCTGCGCCAAGAAATTTTCTACGCAGAATGTTTGCGTACGCTTACCGAGTGTCTTGCCGAAAGAGGAGAAGTGGAGCCTAATCTCAGGATAGTGAAGGAGTTGGACAATTCAATCAAGCACTCATATATTCTGAGATCGGAGCTGCAACACATCAGGAACCAAGCTGCACGTTTCAAGACCACTGTAGAGAAGTTTGTTCAAAGTATCGAAGTTCTGTTCGTAAACAGATGCACCTACTATTCTCTCTATGACGTACGTAAAAGTGTTCTTAGACTTCCCATAAACGTTTCAATTTCAGATCATCGGTGGACGTGAAGATGCGAGCGATTTAGCTGAAGGCAAAATTCTCCCGCTAAGTCTGCAGGAATACAACACACATATTACAGAACTGGAAAGCTTTTATCAATACGATTATTCGAATCCACTTGTAATGTTTTACATGCTTTTCCTTTATAAGAATCTTCTTTTCCAGCACCGTCATTTTGAACTGGTATATGGTCCAACCGTGGATCTATTGAAATGTGTTCGAAAAGTTAATTCATGTCGTGAATTAAACATGACTTGCCACTGTGGAACGCGCCAGACAGTCAAAGGATCAAACCTCACGTGCTTTCTCTGTCGATCTATATTCCACCGTGAGTCATGGTTTCAAGTAACTTTGGTAAGTTCTTCTTTTGTTTCAGCGCAATGCGTTAGATGGGAGCCAGCTCTGGAAACTCTCCCAACGGGAATCTTCTTGTGCCAAAGATGCCTGCGAGGGAAACGACCGACAATAGGACAGATAGCCTCTGTACTCGAAGATTACAGAAGCGTTTCTCATAGTTTGGAATATCGAGCCGTAGAGTGGTTCAAAGACTATGCTACGAATGTCCGCGATGAACTCACAGCGGCTCTTAAGCGTTCTCGAAACATTCAAACAGACGAAGACTTTGAACGGTAGGTTTCAGAAGAGGAACTGTTCAAATAAGTTCCATTCAGAGTGAACGACCTTCTCATCAAATACCTGTCCATGGAATGCTTCAGTACATGTATCCTGCGTATTCTCAAGGACCACCCCTACCTTGAACGATTGTGGCCGTGGCGCAAACAAACGCAGATTGTCCTGGATACCATCAAGAAGGAGTACAACAAGACAAATCCCTTCGAGAAGATGTGGCAGAACCCGTTCCCTCTGAAAAAGTCGGGGGATGCGGATAAGTCAGACGATGAGGACTGCTATGAATCCGACGACAAATTCTCCGGAATGGATAACGGTTTTCCAGTTCAACGTCCATGCGCTCACGAAAGATGTCTGAAACCCTTTGGTGAGTTTAATCTATCTTTGTGAATAAGTTGTAACGATGAGTTCTTTGTAGGTAATTCGGTCGGTTGGGTCCGTTGCGACGAAAAAGACGGCTGCAAGCAATGGTTCCACTTCGTCTGCGTCGGAGTCACCATCTACACTGTCAACAAAAAAACAACCTGGCTTTGTGAAAACTGCGACAAGTGAAAATATTTGTAACTTTGATTGTTTTATTCATATCTCAATGTGTCTGTACATAATCCGGCTGAAATCGCCATTCAGATGTTCTCAGTGGTGATGAAACAGTGCATATTGGGCATGATTCCGTCACCCGTATCTTATGATAATTTCCGAAGATCCTCAGTGGACGATTTGAAATATTTGAATTAAAGATATTGTATTTTATTGTTCTCCTCCCACAAGATTCCCCATTATGTTTCACAAAATCTAGGTCATCCAAATTATTCATTAACTTTCAATTACATTCCCGCTGGGAATACCTGCTTGCGCAAAAGGATCATAATCTCCAGATATGTACAGACAGACAACTTAATATTTAATTACGATCAGCAGTGGCCGCACGAGCTCCTGCAGAAAATCTTCATGAACTTCGACTCGCTCCTGCACTCGCCGATTTTGGCCCAGTATCCACAGAAGAGGTTCTTGTCTTTACACTTCTTCCCAACGGGTGCAACGGGTTCTGGGTGGATCAGTCAGTCCAGTAATAATAGTAAAAGCGAAACTTACTACTTTCAGGTTCGGAGGAGCAAAGACCACAAGCCTTGCGGCAGTAATGAGACATGTACTTGGACGAGTGCTGGCAGTGTCCAAGCTGCTCCCACATGTCGCAGTGAGCGTTTAAATTCTCGCACTCTGAACATGACTTTTGTTATTTGTAGCAATTGCCGGTTAAACTTGCTTTCTTTGGGCTTCTCAGTGGTCAGGACAGCTGAAGTAGTTGTTTCTTTTTCTTCTGTCGTCGTAGGAGTCTGTGTTGTAGTTCTTTCGGTCCACCGGCTGCTTGTTCCGCGAGGAGCAGTTGTGGGGCTGTGTGTTGTTGTGGTTACGGTGGTAGTGGTGCTCGGAGCTGGAGTTGTTTTCTTTTTGTCGTCACATTTATAAAGTCTGCTGATCTTCTCCGCGTCCACGGCGCTCAATTTGTAGCTGAAACCGAAGTTTCAGTTGGAATTTAAGCCAGTATTCTTACCGCTGTCCGATCTCCGCGCCTTTCTTCTTCGGAGTAATCGTAGACTTTCCGTTGCGCGAAAACGCCAGTTTGTGGTAGTGCATGACCGACTCGTAGTCGTAAGGCATGCCCAAGGGGTCGATGATCTTTCGTGGGTACTTCTCAAAGTTGCGCATCATTCCTGGAACAACGAAAGAGTTAAGACAAATAGTGGAATTAGCGAATCTTGCAACGTACGGAAGATTGAGAGGTTTTTGACCAGATACAATTCCAAACTCGTAAAGAACTAATAAGTAACTGGTCTTGATAACAACTAACCCGGTCTGATGTTGTCCTCGTCGATTGTCACAAACTGATCTCGGTCCGTTCTGGAGTGCTCGTGGAAGAATCCCAGCGCGTGCATCAGCTCGTGTGCAATGATACCTTTTGTGAAACACTTGCCAACCTCTAGGGAAACTGTTTGGTTCCCTCCAGCTCGTCCCACGTACGAAGAGCATCTGCAGGAGTCGATTAAGCATTCTTCAGTGGCCACCACTCTACTCACCCAAAAGCAACGTTTCTCTTTATGTAGATGTAGTCAAAATCGGATTCCTGTCGAGGGACAAATCGAATGCAGGTCTTCTCTTTGTACTCATCAAACGCCTGAGCGATAGCCGCTCGCTGCCTAAAGGAAAATAAATAGACATACTGAAAAAGGTGAAGTTCAAAGCAAAGCGGATAGAAACGCACGATTCGGTCATTCCTTCTTCCATCATGTACGGCACTCGAGCGTCGTTCCACAACTTGTCGGGGTAGGTTTGAAGGTTCAGGGAACTGTGGTACTGAAATGAACATAGTTGAAAGTGATACTTGCTGGTTTTCAGCAACATGTAAAGGAACGTTGTTGATATTTAAAATAATAGTTGGTTTTGAAAGTTTCTAATACTTCTTCTTTTTGGAAGACTCACTAATTCGTCGTTTAAGCAGGACCTACCGGTCTATCGAACACGTAGTTGTAGTCAATGGGTACATCTCGCATCCGGAAAGTCGGACCTTCATCCAAAGGAATGCCGATAATGTCTCCTTCGAACAGGTCGGTATTTTGCATAGCATCCAGTTCTTCGGCATTCGGCTTTTTTACTGGAATCAACTTAATAATCTCCGAATTTCTCTTCTTTTTTTTGTTTGTCTGATTGTTTACATCGAACGAGCAAACAAACGTGGTTAGTGGAATGCGTTGAATGAAGACGAGTTTTGTGTTAGAGTCAACAGGAGTTCTGCTCTGAGCCGATGGTCATTCCCAGTCAATGGAAATTGCGCTGCGCCCTATGCAAACTTTCCAATGAGTTGTCGAGTTACGCAACTGACGTGCTAAGGACGTCGTTGAGCAAACCTTTGGGAATAAAAAAGGCCGAAAAAGTCGCAGACTTTTCAATTTCCTAATCAGATTTTTCGCGTCTGATATGTTTGCGTTGGTGACTAACTGGTTGATTCTGTAATTATTTGGGCAATCGTTGAACAGAAAACGAGGTACATAATTTGGGCATTCGAGTACTTTTTTGCAATGGGTAATTTCTTGCTTTATAAAGTTTTTAATGAACTCAAAATAAACATTGAAAAACCTCTTTTAAGCATATCAGGTAAATTTGCGTAAGGCGACGTAAGGCGATCCAGAGATATATAAATGAAAGAAAGACTTTTACAGATTAAACCGCATCTCACCTGGGGTTTTTTCAGCCAAATCAAAATCTTGCGGCAGGAGGAAGTGCTCCGTAAATGCTGAAACAGGAACAAAATTCAAGAGCTGCCGTGGGGCCGAAGTTATTTACCATCATAGGTAGACTTGATACTCTCTGCATGTGAGTGGGGAATGGCAACCACGTTAGCCGCCAACGAGTGCCCAATAAGCGCGGTGCACATAGTAACAAAAAACATGATCCTCGGAGTTGAATCCAGCGAAGTCATTTGAAATAACAGAATATCAGCTACGTTAGCTTCAGAAGAAGGACTCAGAGATTCTCGTACAACGAAAGCGACTCCGAGAGCGTGAGAGAGTTCGTGGTGTCCGTTTCGTCTGCCTTTTCGGTCGGAGAAACCGCGTCGCCACTCACTCGCTCTTCGGTGCGCAATGAGAAGCGCGAACTAAGTGAAGCCGATTTGAGGACTCCGAGAGGTTTTTTGGTCCCCGGCGCACTGGAGACCCGTTTTGACTGCAGCTGCGGGGCGGTCGTCCAAGCGTCCTCGTGAGATCCGTTTTGAAGGCGGCCCCTCGCATTGGTCAGTTCACTGAGTGAATTGTCAAAAAAGCAAATAATGACCGTCGTCTGCCCCTCGGCCATCTCGCGCGCGCGAACTGTTTGTAGTGAGGGTCATCTTTTACCTTTTCATCCCATTGTCTTGCAGGTGTCGACGCCCGATCACTTCAGGGACGCGCGCAGAACCAGCGTCATTGACGTGTGACTGTCCCTTACTTCTTGAAACAGTGTTTAAACAAGTGACCTTGCCGGCATCCCTATGTTACTGATCATACCTCATTTCTCATTTCCGTGGATCGGTGGAACTCGGATTGCACAAAAATAGAAACAAGTGTGCGGAGGACAATAGTCGTCTGCTTTCATATCGCAATGCACAATGGATGGGTGGCTCGTGAGAAAACAAAAAATAGAGTTACTCATAAGTCGCATGTTTGTTTGAGTGGTATACTTGAACACATCAAAAGCAGTCAACATTTACTAGATATAGATCTTTAAAGTCTGATCAAGAAGACATAATTTTAGAACTTGAGCAAGATTCCTTCGTAAGGGCCAAGAGTGAGACCATCTTCCAAAGAGATGTGATGGTGAGACTCTTCTTTGTTGTTCGGACTGCTGATGATAACTTCGGCTTTTTCGATGGGACGGTCTGGGACGATCTCGTTGTCAACCATGATCTTCTGGTTGGTTCCGTTGCCAGACTCAGGAAGGTTAACCACAAGCAAAAAGACCTAAAAGAACCTATTAGTAACAAAATCAGCAGTTCGGCTCTTACCGGATCGCTCGACTGCGCGACGTAACGGCTGATCACGATGAGATCTCCCACCATTTTGATCTTGATATCGCCAACCTGGATAACTTCAGTACGTCCACGCAGCTTGGCAAGTTTCTGGTACACACGCAGAGAGGAACGGGTCTTCTCGTACAGGGCTTTGAAGTTGACGGTCTTGAAGTCTTCGGTGGTGTCGAAAATACCGGTGGCGGCGTCCGAAGTAAATCCAGCGTGATCAGAGTCATCCCACTGCATGGCCCCGCGATTCTTCAGTTCACTGTCCTTAACGGTGCTAGCCAAAGAAAGCTCTTCTCCGTAGTAGGTCTGCACGGGGCCGGGCATGACCATCTTGATCATAGTGAGCAGCGTCTGGATCTTACGGGCATGTTCTTCTCCAAAAAGTTTGTCCGCACGTTGGGTGTTGATGTCTCCGGTCTTCCAGATCGAAGGAAGACGCTTGCCTTCAGAATCGGACTTCAGGGCAGAGCTGATGCTCTTGCGGACGCACTTCACGATTGTTTCCTTAGAATCGCAGAAACTTCCATTGCGTTCGCTGAGCGACCGGATCGTATAGCTCAAGCCATCGTTATCGGAGTGAGCCAAGGAAGCGCTGGGAGAGTTGAAGAAAATGAATTCCTTGTCCTTGAGTTCTTCAGTAGCGGTGAGTCGTTCCTTGATAAGAGCGCTGATATTGTGGTATCCACTAAGTACATTGTCGTTCACGTGGAAACCATCAATTCCGAGTTTAGCAAACTTGACGGCGGACTTGATGACAGCGTCACGAGCTTCGGGGTTCTTCAGGTTGATGCGGACGAATTCTTCATTCCCAACGGGTTTGGCCACATAGTCGACAAACGAGGGATCCTTGTTCCACTTGTGATCCTTGCTGACCGAAAGCGGAAGGTCCATGACGACCTTGATGTCCTTCTTGTGAGCCGTGTTGATCATAGCGACGAAATGTTCTTCTGAGCCGTAACGGTCGTCGACTTCTTCCAGATCGAGCACATTTTCGGCGTTGAATGAGTCCTTATGGGTCTTGATGACGGGAGTCGCCCAAACAGACGTGACTCCAAGTTTGCGCAACAAATCCATCTTTTCAGAAACACCGTTGAAGTCTCCAATGCCGTTGCCATTGCTGTCGCGGAAAGCGGGAGTGAAGAGCTGAAAAACCGCACATTTTAAATCTGCTCCTGAATGTAATGTTACCTGGTAGTGAACAGCAGTTTGGTCCCACTTCGCATGAGCCTTCGCATCGCATTTGGGGCTCAGGACAACGATGACGATGGCTCCAGCGAACATGGCGATCCATACGGCCCAGAACATGATGAACAACACATACCGCACGGGACGCCAGAAGGGATCGTTGCGGTACTTCTCCAGTTGCTCCTTCGTCAGACCGATAAGTTTGGTCGAAGTCTGCATGTCGACATTTTCAGTGCCCTAAATTGTCGCCAGTAGGCTGATTAAATAAGGGGTTCCCGACATACCTTGACAAATTTGGCATCTCCAGACTCGATGTTGTAGGATTGCGGAAGCTTGCCGCTCTCCGATGAGGGCATCAACGACTCCTCGGCAGACATGCTTGCGATCGAGTGGTTCGACGATGGAGTCTTGGACTCCGACTGAAATAGGGCAATCAAAATTTTCTGCTACGCACGCCTTTAAAGTGACAGCAAAGCTTTTTCGCGACACGTGTTTTTGGCATTTCAATTGCCCCTAAGCATCGGAACGAACAACGACGACAACAATTCACGATCACCGCTTTAAGGCATTGCACTCTACGATCAACCGACAAAAATACGTGATCGCCAATCGCTATGTCTGTCAGCATGACCAACGACTTCCTGAAGATAAATTCACCATCGTGAATGAAGAGTTCGTGGCGGGACCAAAAGACAAAGTACGTTTCCCTAAAATCTGAAAGAAAGAAGAAGCGTAAAGCAGCCGCGGATTGCAAGAGCAGAGTTTTCAAATGAGAATGCTTCGCCTGAGTCTAAGCCAGTGAACCTTAATTAGAGAGCACAAATAGAAGGGCACTCAAGTGTGATAATCGCATGGAGAACACCCGACAGGCTGTCATCGCACAAGTGTTCTACGAAGATCTTCTGAACAGCAATTGCATTCAAAGACCCTAATCGCTGACGATCAAATTCGGGAAGACGAGTGGTAAACTAAACAAAGAAGAGAGAGGCAGCTAAGCAATAGGCGGGCAAGCGATGGTAATGACACGAAAGGTTGGCGCAGGAAGGGACTCGCGTCGACCTTTCGTTCGCTGTATTTGACGAGTAGAGATGATCGGACTTGGTTATCCGGCGACCGTAAAGGTTGCTGTTTGTCGCTATGTCTCATCACCACCGTCGCTCCAAAGCGCTCGCACGGACGAATATATATCAAGCGGAGAAAGGACGCGGCGCACTTGGAGTTTCTATGCAGTGCGCGACCTCGTGCGAAATGCCCTCGATCGAGTTAAAACACGACGGATTGACATTTCGGTTGAGAACTAAATGCGCTTAGTACGACCAAAAGCCAAAAGTAGGATTAAAAATAAATAAATATATTTACACTTGTATCTCTGCAGTCAGTAAAATCAGCAACGGACAGAGAGATTGCTGAGTAGCGAAGTAAGCCATTGGCACGAGCTGAGAAAATAAAGCAAGCGGCAATGTTAGCTTAGTGATAGGAGCAGAGCAAGTGGGTCGCCCACTGCACACCTTTGCGTTTCGTACCGACAACTGCAGTCGAGAAAGCGCTCGCAGGCGACGAAAGAAACGTCCGCACAGCGAGGCCAGCGATGTCGGAATACCGATGCGGAGATATCGGCGAGGATCTACAGATCGCCGCCGTGCAAACGCCGCCCCCACCCGCGCCCGCAGAAGCCTGAATGAATTCGAAAGCGACGGCGCGAGCTGCTCGCGGGACACTTTTTTGTGGGAAGTGCGGAAAAACGCTCGAAGAGTGACGCTGCCGCCACCTCATTTGCGTTATTCTGATGCAATCTGATGATTCGCGGCGCTAGCAGGAAAAGGTCAACATAGACGACGCTGGAAGACGCTGGCTGCTGGAATGCCTACAGCCGACACCCTTCCTCCGCAACGGCATCCTCAGAAGTGAGGAAAGACCTTTCCAGCGTGTACTCTCCCTCTTCGGATGTCTCTGAAATTGATGGAAGCGGTTGAACGGAAAACGATATAAACATGATCGCAAGTTTGTTGTTTGAGAATAGGGTGACTAGAAACAAATTCGCGAATAAGCCTCCCCACAACGCGGAATTGATTGTATTTCAACACAGAGCAGAAGAACCGCCATAAAGAAAGCCTTGACACATACATCATGCCACAAAAACTAACATTTCGAGACTGTCTAGACAAACTGGACAATGCTGAGATATAAGCTCACCTGTTTGGTATTCGGGTTTTCCGGCATGACAGTACGTTGGTTGGTTGCTCTAAAGTAGGGACAGGCGGAACTGTTTTCTCGATCCTTAGAGCGATGGTCGCTGTAAACAGTTTTTAAGTTTTTGGTGGCACTTTGTTTGTTTGAAATTTCGCAGGTCAGAAAAAAGCGATCCACAATTTAAAAAAAATAGAGGGCCCAATCATTCCAAACAAAAGTCGTTGATCGTTAAAAACTTGCTTTTTGGGTGCAATTTACTAACAAGGGAAGTGTCCGATGTGGTCTCCTCCGATTTGGCTGAAACTTGGCACAAAGGTAGCCCTAGGTGTATCTAAGAAAACCCAGAGTTGCAGCTGCCCTAACCCAAACAGTGACCATAAGAGTGACCATAACTTTTCACTGTTTGGGCAACTCTGGGGTTTTCTTAGAACACCTAGGGCTACCTTCGTGCCAAGTTTCAGCTTAATCGGAGGAGACCACATCGGACACTTCCCGTGCAAGAAAAGCTGCGAAATTCAGATACATTCAGATACGGTCTATCGAATAAAAAACATCATTTATTGGAGGTTCCAAATAGACGATTTCACAGCTTCGAAATCAGCACAATGGCGATGGCGCCTCCAAGCATAGCTGCGAAAACTCCCCAAAAAGCTCCGAAAGCAGCGTATCTAAAAATGGATAATCAGCTTGGTCTCTGTGCACTTTGTGAGGTACCTGATCATCCTCCAGAAGGGGTCATTACGGTACTTCTTCAGCTGCTCCTCATTGAGACCCACGATTTCTTCGATGAACTCGGTAGCTTCCAAGTTGTACGAACGGGGGATCTTCGAACACTCGGAAGAGGGCATCGAATCATTGTCCACAAACATTTTTGCCAGGTATTTCTGGAAAAAGCGGATTTAGCACTCGCTTGTGTAATCCCAGAGAAATACGCTCAACTAAACCGACAACGAAACATGGGCCGATTGATTATTAGATAAGCGACATCAATGGAAACTGATAAAGCCGATCGTAAAAGCGAGGTGCTGACAAGTGCTGCAGCTCAAACAAGAGCCACATCAGAACTCCCAAGATGACAAAAGCAGTTAATGAACTTATTTGAAGGTGAAAAACTGAAAACCTGAAAAAAATTTTATTACAATTTTGAATAGATTTGATAAATAATGAAACGCAAGCGAAAAGGATACGTTTACAATAAAGAACGAATTGGAACACTCCACAATTAAACGAGAAGAGAGGTGAAAGCGGTAATTACAGATTATGTGCCGGAAAAGTCCCAGCTCATCCCTTTAACAGTCCGAATCAGTAATCTCTTGTTACAACATTTGTTTTTAGAGCACATATCAAATCGATTCCGAGGTAGGAGAGAGATGAACGTACAATCCTCAAAGCACCCAAATAACGCGTTATTTACAAGGGAAACGAATTCCCCGGTAATTAAAGACGGCGTTTCTGGCAATAGATTTTGATTTAATGAGATGGCAGAGCCAGATGAAAGTTGTATATAATGGACAGCGAACGGCCACGGTAAGTTGCCGCTAATCGCATTATGAGCAAAGCATCGGATGGAGAGTAAATAAGGTTCGCGCGTTCTTTCCACCGCTTTGCCTCGAATCTCAGAGTTGGCACGTTTTCTATTTGTTCGAATCGCCCGTTCCACAAATTGAAAGAGTACACAAACGGAGTTATTTTCAAAATGCATTGACCAAATCAAAACACTTGAATATTCGTAATAATTAACTTTTGAATTATGAGTTCAAATGCGGCAATTAATTGACTTCTCTTTACATTCTGTTACTTTAGAGAGATTAAATACTTTTTACGTACTCTCACTCTTATTATTCCACATAATCACCCACATCCAGCAAGAAAAGAATGTGCATTTTATCAACTTTAAAACATAAAAGTGGAACACATGAAAACAGAACCAGACAACTCATCCTTCATCTGCAGGCGGTTCTGTAAGCCGACATTTGAAACCTTCAACGTAGTTCAGGTGTTACGGTTATTCTGAACAGCATCGGAACACGCTAAATTGTACTAGATCACAAAGGCTCATTTGTTGATGTCAACTTCTACCAATTTTCTGCCTGATTCAGTATTTTCGGATTCAAATATCGCTGTCCATATGAGGGATCAGCGTTGTAAGAAATTCTTCTAGTGGGTCCAACAAACAACCGTGCGAACACATTTACGAAGCTGCCTTTGGACCTTGTCAACCTGCCCCTCAAGCCACTCGCTTAATCTGTAACGCCGAGCTCTTGTTTAGAGTAGTGCCGAGAGCTCGTGACTAAAGGCGACATTTAAAATTTTGTTTTTCGGTTTTCGCGCAGCGCTAATCGTTCCGCTCGCTTACTCCACATAACTCGAAAATTGTTTTAATACACCATAAAACCGAAATTTGCCGCTCTGGTCACCGCATTCAGAATTTTTTCGTTTCGTAGCGCTTATTTGTGCAGTGTTCGGAGTTGTTTCGTGCGTGGGACACATGCATGGTCGTCATTCAAGTAGAATTGGCACCTTCTCACCCATTTAGAGAGCGTTGAAAGCGTATAATTTTCAGGCGATGACCGTCGGCCAGACGCGCGAAGGCAGTAAACGGATTTGCTTGCGCAAGCGACTAATTATATGCATAATGCGACCGTCCCACTCGAGTTCCAGGCTCACCCGATGCGGGAAATTCGAAGTATGAAGTTCATTTTTCCGCCGGCGGTTTTGAATCAATAATTGTGTCTGAGAGGTGTTCTGAGCAAAGGACCGTCTTTGGAACTCGTGCTTTTGTTCGTGTGTCGTGTGCCGTGTGCTTGAGCGGATATCTTTGGCTCCCATCGGTCGAAGTGGGTGTACTGTAGTCAGATTGGTTCGGAATCGCTTTTTTGCTTACATTGTTCCTAAGTCTTCACTCGTTTCTAAATTTGAAATTTTTCTTGTTTTTACTATTTCTTAACTTTGAAGAACCTAGCAAACTCAGCAACCGGAATTTCATATTTGTAGATTTTGATCAAAAGCCTAATTTAAGCACTTATTGTTCGATTAAATTGTACCGAAAACATGCGGGTATCAATAATGTATTGCAAAGTTAATTTCTAAGGAACTCAAAATGCTAAATGGAACAAATCCACATTTTCTCTCCTCACATCCCCTTATCTTGAAGCGATTAAACCGCGGAACTGAGTTCTAAGGTTGTTCCGTAAACAATTCTTTTAATAAATGAAATTACGGGATTCTCATGTTTTTCAGAGTCCATCTGCAAGTCTTTTCGCGCTGTTTGCAGAGCCGTTCGCAGTGCTTGAAGTTTTGAGTAAACGCTCAGGGTAATTGCAGTTTGTGCCGGGAGCAACACCCCAGCTGCAGTCTTGCTTTGAATGAATGCCCCCTTGAGTCGCTCTCAAAAACTGTCTCCTCGAAGAGTTCGCGTCGGCGCTTGAAAACCAAAGAGCAATATCGCTATCACTTAATTCTTTGAGGGATTTGTTGCGTGGAGCCCCTCTCAGCTGTCGTCGCCGTATCTTCGGGACATCTTGGGTTGGCGCCGCCCAGAGATCCGGAACTTGACCGGACGACTCTTTCGGACGTCGCGTCAATGGACCGCTGACTGAGTGGAGTGTCGCCAATCGGAAGTGTTGCGAGCACGTGTCAGTGCCCAGATCGTCTCGCTAATTGATCTAATGCTTAATTGATAGACAACGATAAACAAATGGGGATATACGGGAAGGACCAGCCCGGCTCCCGCGCGCCTTCCCAGTCATTAGCCATCAGTCGGGGCGCTATCGAAACAGAAGAACAGTGACATTCGCGACCAGCAGCTGTTCGTTGTCTTATTGACGGACATGTGCTTTTGCCCCTGCTTGCGTATGTCCTTCTTCCGACGTCCGAGGGCGCGGGAGGTCGACTTTATCCTTATCCCGCACTTCTGCTTCCCGACCGGCCATCTCCTTGGCCCCTCCCAGTCCTCCAGGTGCATCTGTTTACTTCTACGCTTCCTAGACTCATCCCTCGTTTTTTGGGTGCGACTAAGCAGCTCCTCCCCCAACCTTTCCTCTAAGGGGAAGAAGAAGACACTTTCCTCGTTTGTCTCGCACATGTGTGACTTGCGAACGTCGCGGACATTGATTTGTGATTAAGCGGAACTTTCACATTTGTTCTCCTTTCAACCTTTCCTCTTTTTCAGAAAGGCATATTCTTATCGGTCATCACTCTGAAATGCCATGATCGATGCGCCTTCGATAATCTTCGTCACTTTTTTATGTACCACACTGCTTCAAGCGACTCGATCCGAGCTTCCAGGTTGGTTTTTAAGTCTTTGGCTTGTTTTTTGTTGCCTGCCAACACACGTTGGAAGCGTTCTTTGGTGAACGCAAATTAGTTCCAGCGCATTAGCACTTGTTTGCGCATCATTCCCTTTCGTGACACCATTTCCTTTGTTGCTCGACGAGATATAGAGAAGCCCAAGTGGAGAAAACGTCGTCTGCTTTCGAAGAATGCATTTATATACTAACAAGTAGTGGAAAAGTCTTTTTTGGGAAACGGCTCCGGCTGAGGTGCCATTTGTCATTCGAAACGCAGAGTACGCCAAGCGTTGCGCTATGGGTGGGTCGTTTCCGGAGCCAGTGATTAATTAGAAGCCACTCCAAATTAGAGCCGAGCAGCGCGGGATCAACCCAGCCGGGTCTTAGCCTCCGTACGCAAAGGCTGCAATCCTTGCAAAAAGACTTGCTCAAGAGAACGGGCAAAAGGTCATCTGGGAAAAGAAGAACTCATGCCTGATCGATATTCGGCGATGATGATATGTTAGAAAAAATTACGTTTTGAACCAATTGGATTGTGCAAATCATCGACTAGACGAGCAGCGCTGGAAGTCCGGGGCCTACTCGGGTCAGGCCCTTGCCCGCGCCCTCATCATCGCTTCATTATAGTTTCATTTGTCGGCATAACAGACATATAATAACGTCATCGTCGTTGTCGTTAGATCCCGCGAACCGCTCAATCACCCGCGGTCTTAACTTGGATTGGCTGCAGAGAGACAAAAGGGGATAATGAGAGGACCCAAAGCCGCGCGGCCACCGTAATCGGACCTAATTATTTAGCTAAACACGATGTTTCTGGGCTACACACGAGGTCTGACTTTTCAAATTTCAGCCCACTCAAAATGCTTCGATCAACAGTATTCCACCTTGGAAATCGACTTGAAGAGCGTGGTCACCCTGCAGAAGTTGGCCATCCTGGGTCCGATCGGAATCTACCACGTTTATACCGAGATATCAGATGGCGTCTTCAGCCAGCTGTTGCAGAAAAACGGCCACCCGATGGTACGCTGGGTGGAACATATGCGTGAATCTTAATTTGGCTAATTTAAGGTACTCTACTCGTCGCTGACCGCTGGAAACGCCGAGTGGCTGACATGCAGCGTACTAGCTAAGAGGGTTCGTCTTGTGCCCGTCTTCCGCAAACAAGAGAATATACCCGTCTCGATTTTCGTGTCTGCTTGTCGTCATGGTAAGTTCCTTTGCTTTCTGAATATTTCACGAAGTCGCGCTTTCACTCCCTGATAAAATACAACTAGGAATTTTGGAGAGAGACAATATCCCGGGACAGGAAATCGAGTTGACGGGATTGTTTGTTCAAAGGAGCAAGGAGGCAAAAAACATGCATAAACAACTCATTTCCCAGTTGTTTGTTTATTTCTTCCTTGCACACAAGCACGCGATGCGCCTTAAGCTTATTTGACTGCCAGAAAACAAGTGTAACGCGCAGGAAGCGAGCAAAAGCAGCCGGAATAACAACAGTGGAAATCCAAAGCTGAAAGGAAACCGACAATGAAGACATGAAATGTTTCGAGACACGACAAAAGATAAATAAGCAAACAAAAAAGATGGCAGTTTTGTCCAAAACACAAAAGTGGGGGTTGTAATTTGGGATTTTTAAATTTGAACCGAATTTCTTGTCTGTAGGTTTGTCTCCTTACAAAATTAAAAAGTTTCTTTCGGTGTTTCTATTTTTGCGACACTGTTACAACTTGATTCAACCGGCTCCGAACGACCAATTACAGTACTCTTAGGTTTTTTCTCCTTCATTACCCGCATTTCAGACACCGAAATCATCGCGATGGATGATCGCTCCTTCTTCATTGATTCCCGGAGTGCAGGTCTTGTCTCCATGTACGAAAACGTGCTCAGCGTGGTGTTCCGCACGTTTTCCGATGGAATCTTCCTCTTCTCCGGTGCCGAACAAGGCGACCTGTTAGTTGCTCAAATAATTGCTGGTCGGGTCTATATTATTTTTGATTTTGGTAAGATGCTGAGCAATTTAAAAGTGAATTTTTTTATTTTAGGATCTTTGTCGTATATGGAAATCTCGGGCGGTACAGCCCTCAATGACGGTGCGTGGCACGAGCTTCGGTGGGTGCACGAATTCGACTCAGTTGAGCTGATTATCGACGGCGTCCTCGAGAATTCCACGTCTCCGACGGGTTTGTACCGGAAGCTGGATTTTCATACGGAGGTAAGTACACCGCTGTTCATTTATTTCACAAACCGTTTAATTCAGATAGAAATTGGGGGTAGACCCTTCGACGCTCAAAGTAACACGATTCAGTCTTCATACCGTGGTTGTTTGGCCAGCGTCCGATTGAACAACATCGAGCTGCTGCATTTTGTCCCGAAGGGCGCTTACGGTCCTTGTTCGGTCAGTTTGAAGCAAAATGGTCACAAAACCTAACAACATATTACAGCTTCCTCACTACCAAATGATCACCATCGCTGAAGGCGGATCTGTCTCTGTCCCGTACTCGTTTCTGCCGCTCGCCTTCGAATTTCGAGTGCTGCCGGTTCCGGGCGAATTCTTGAATGTGCTGGAATCGAAAAACGGGAGTCTTCTGGTGCTTTCCTTCAACAAGAACATGAGCATTGAAATGAACGCGAATTCGTCCTTCACGAACCACATTTCTCAACCGGGTAAGTTCAATGTTTCTGGCTGAAAAGTCGCTGAAGATCTGCTAATTCTGAATTTGTGCGAATTCACGCAATTTTTGTCGGGCGTCGTACGAACTTGCGACTTTTATAAAAGAAAACAACCGCTTTTTTGCCTTCGTAAATTGCTGAAGAGAAGCGATCGCGCGAAATTCGATTTTGAGAACCGATTTTCCTTTCAGATCTGAAATTCGACGATGGCTCCTGGCATTCGATGATCTTCAATATCCGAAATGGCCGACTAGAAGTGGAAGTCGATGGGATCACCATAATCTGGCTTGAAGGGAACATTGTGCGCACGATCGCACTGAGAATGTCTGTCTTCCGACTATCCGCCATCGGATGCTACCGCTCCACAACCGTCTCGTTGAGATCGGCTCACGTGATGGGACTTGTACATCTAGACAAATGCATTTACGAGAATAAGTATGCTTCTGTTTGATGCTCTTAAATTCTAAAGTTGTTTCAGATGCCGACACGGAACATGTGAGAACGGCGGAAACTGCATCCAGACGAACCTCAACACTTTCCGATGTGAATGCGCTGCTAAACACAAGGGCAACTATTGTCACACTTGTAAGGAGTTGAGTGCCTTGTCCACTTTTTATTTTGTTTCTTTCAGCCCTTCATCCACGCTCCTGCGAGGAATTCTTCAGAGCATCTTCTCCAAAGAGAAAAAAATCGTTTCAAAATGTGACCATCGACATCGACGGTGGAGGTCCTTTACGACCGTTCACTGTTCTATGCGAGAGAAATCATTCCACCTCCAATGCTTCTGGCCAACCCGATGTAATCCGAACTATTCTGAACCACGATCTGACCGACGGCCTACTGGTTTCCGGGCCAACGGAACCGGGGGCGATTCGGAGACCATTAAGTTACGCTGTGAGCACTTCACAGATGGACCGTTTCATCGATGGCTTCGAGCAGTGTGAACAGGTAAGCGTAGTTCTTTTCAAGGTATACTGATCAAAACCTTAAGTGGATGAGTTTCGCCTGCCAAGGAGGAAGTCGCTTGATGACTTTTGGAAATGAGCGCAGACCATCGAGCTGGTATGCAACTAGGAATGGTCAGCACGGACTCCAATGGGGAGACGCTCCACCCTATTCTAGAATGTGTTCTTGTGCTATGAACTCCTCTTGCACTTACAATAGGTACGTGTGCGTTTTTGTGGTTTCTGTGGTTCGGGTTTGGTTGTTTTGTCCCTTTTTGCTGTGCTTCACGTATTCGTAATTTTTAGAATGTGTAACTGCGACAGCGGAAAAGACGGCGTCGACGAAGGATTCAACAATCACAAACACCTTTTACCCGTCATGCAACTATATGTTGGTGGAACGACGCAATCGAGTTCTTCTGTGGTGATAATCGGACCTCTAGTTTGCACCCATCGAGGTATTTCTCTTTGACGGAGTTGTCATATTAATTGAATTTAGTTGTCAATGATGCTCTGGTGTTTCTCGACCGCAACAAACGAATCGTGGGGTCCCAAACGTTCCACTCGACGACCTTCGATATCTATCTCCAAGTGCGATTCCGTCATCCCAGGGTGACCATTTTCACGTGGGAGTCTACAAACGGACAGAGATGGTTTCAACTCTTTTCCAGAGGTAATTTCGAAAGTTCGCAAGCTCATTAATCGAATTTTGAATTTAGGTGGCCGACTTGTGGGCCAAATCGTTAATGGCGGCAGAATTTGGGAGATCGAGAGCAGCAGCATCATAAACGATAATGAGTGGCATACGGTATACTGGGAAGTGGACGAAAGTTCTGCGCGTCTTTCGGTCGACGGCAGCGAAGTCTCTATAGCGACAACTATTATCTTACCGTATACCTACACTTGGATTTTGGGTTCGCGGTCGGAACAGGGCCGTGACGGGTACGCCGGACGAATTAGGAACTTGTACCTGAATGGTCGTGAAATCGCGTTTTCTCACTATCTGCGAGACCCTTCCTCGTCTTTGATTGTGCTTGGAGAGGCTGGGGCGTGCCGCCCTAACTCATGTCAAAATGACGGAATCTGTGAGGACTACTACGACAGCTTCAAATGTAATTGCAGTATGACTCCTTTCGCTGGTACTTACTGTGAACAAGGTAATCCCCTCAATTATTCCTCTTTTTTTCTAAAAAATATGCTTTCAGAAGTCGGTGCCTCGGTCCAGCGTGGTTCACAAATATCGATTCCATGGCAGCATCCAGCCCATGTTTCGAACTGTTACCGAGTCGCGATCCAAACTACTCATTCTGGCATCTCGATTTTGAAAGCACGTGCGCTGTTCGCGGAATCTTCTCTGAATATGTCACTCACGCAGTCTGGTACTCTTGCTATGTATCTCTTCCCTAACAGTTGATTCCCATTCCAGGTTTCCTCAACGTGAACATTTTCGACGGCTTTTTCTTCCGTCACAACATGACCAGTTCAAAATCGAATCTTGCGGATAACCGACTGAAGGATATTGCGTTTTGTGCCGACAGGCAGGAGTTTCGCCTTACGGTAACTTCGGTTCGAATTTCTCAAACTCACAGCTGTTTTCAGATCAACGCCAAACCAAGTATTGTGATTGCGGGTAACTTCACGTTCTTCAACGATCTCAATGTTTGGCACTTTTTGGACAAGAGTAAGAGGCTGTGAACTAACGGATTTGTTAGACAATATTTTAGACTTCACCGGCTGTCTCACAAGAGTTCAGATCGGAACGGTATTTCCGTTGAAAGAACGGAGCAAATCCAGACTCACCTACCAAGGAAAAATCAAGTTCGACAGTTGTCCATACGATAAAATGTGCGTCCGAGGCAGCTTCTAATTGTGTAATTACGTGTTGTTCTTTAGGCTTCGTAGTATCAAACACCAAGCGACTGAAAAATCTGTCAACATCAGCGTTTCGACGGTTATCGAGTCTGTGGGAAAAGTTCGCTTTTTGACCCGTAAGTGGTTCCCGTAAACTTTGGCGTTGCTCGCACCGCGTTTCTGGCAGATGCTTTTTGATCCTTATCATCAAGGAAATATGTACATTCGAACCATTTGCAGCTGCTATGTGCCTGATCGTCCTCAGCTGCATAGCCCTCTCAGCCGGCTTTTTGTCCTGGTACATTTGCAGCCGTCCCGACGGAGTCTACGAAACTAACGAGAATCTCAGTGCCTTCTGTACTCCAAGCAAGTCAGTGGAGCCCTTGGTGGTGGACACTTTCCAGAAAGAGTACTTCTGCTAGTGCCGTTTTTTGTAAATATCCCGTTCTTTCCTGTACATTCCAGATGATCTCTTCCGCGTTCAAAGACTATAAAAACTAACGAATAAAACTTTATACGATCACCGGTTTTACTTTTTTGGTTTAAACAGATGCAGGAACAAGGCAGACCCAAGTAGGACAAGGTCTTCGCATTTACCCGTTCGGAAATTGTGAACATATTTCCGGTTGTTCAGCGGTTTTGAAAAGCTCGATCGAGGAAGGAGCAACTACTCTTGATCGGTGCTGGGACGTGGTGAGTCCAGAATGTCCAGATGGAAGGGACTGAAAAAATTGATCAGATTAGGCACATTTAAGAGACCATATTCCAGTCAAACGACAAACACGACGTCAATATTGTTTCAAATCAAGGGGACGCGCTGAAAAGATTGGTCCCCTTTGCAAAAATTCTAGTCCCGTAGATAGAGTGGGATCATGCTTTGCAGGTATGAAAGTGTCGTTCGCGTGATCGGTGTTTTTGCGCAGAAAGGAGCCGACCAAACATTAATGAATGACGGATTGGAAAACATATTCGATGGATTTGGATTGGAAATATGACCAAAAGTTCCGTATGACCAAACACCAAACGAGAGTCTTTGGTCGCGTCATCTTATAACTGCTTGTAATTACCTCCGAGAACTGTTCGACGAAGAAGTGTTTGTTGCGGGGCTTCCTTTTCTCCTGAACATGTCTGTCCGAATCTTTGGACTGATGGCCCTCGGTGGTGGAGTGCTGTTGTTGACTGGAGATGTCGTGCTGGCTACGGTAGCCGCCCGTGCAGGTATACTCGCGATTTCGATAGATGGCCCATGAATGGACCCTCTTCCCACTGCAAAAGGCGCTGCCCCAAAGGACCACGGCTGGCCAGCTCCCGTTTGCGAAAGGAAGCCGCTAACTGTGTGATCCCGGCCAATGTTAACCACGTCGTGGCTGCTGTCCACAATGTCTGTTTCCCCGCTTCCTGGTCGCCAGACGTCTTGTTCACTTTGCAAAGAGACGGGAGCCGAAATCTGCAAAGATTCCGTGTTGCTCTCCACGCGCTCAGGCTCCGGGATGGTCTGAAAGCATGATGGATACTGGAGAGAAAACACGACGATCACACCTGCTGAGGCGGTGGTGGTGGAGGAGGTTGGGGAGGAAGATGGTGAAGGTGGTGATGGTGATGGAAGGCATGCTCCGTGAGGAATTTATGGGGGAACAGGGACGAGGGAGATCTGTTTGGCCTGACAATGGCCGCCTGGGCGTCGTCAAAGAGTCGGTCGTGAGAGTGCAGGAGCTGTTTCGTGTGCTCCGGTCCCAACCTCTGCACCGAGCTAATCACCGTCCGGGCGATTCTCTTAACAGGAGTACTGTAATTGCTGCAGATTCGAAGCGTTTGCACCTTCCAGTTGGTAATTGCTTGTTTACGCTGCCTGGCCCGCGTTTTCTTCGTTTGCTTGATTACCATAAGACCACGGGTCTCCATGCTGTTATCGCCGTTCTCGCTCAACTTAATTGAATACTCCAGCTGGCAGGCTGCTAAGCGCTCCTTCCGCACCGACCGCTCCAACACCATAACGATTTGCGCATACTGAATTAGATAATTAACTTCGTGTTGCTCATGAATTCCATTAGCAGCAAGCGTAAAATGCCTGACTGACTCACCTGCTGCCGCCAGGCCTTTTCAGCTTGCGCAATAACAGTGGTGTAAGTGTTACCCATCATAGCGATGAGAATGTTGATCATCATGATTGGCATCACGAACATGTAGAACACAAAAAGAGTCTTCGTGAGAGCTTCGTAGTTAGCGCATGAGAACTCCTCGTACTACAAATAAAATTTCGGATCTTGTGAACTTTCGTACAGCCGGAGCAACTTACGTCATATCCACCCATGCTGGCTCGAAAGAGCGTGACGAAGGTTTCGAGGAAGTTGCTGTACGTGTAGATCTCGTATCCGCTTATTGAACACTTGTGAATGTTGCCTTCTGGAAGTTTTTGCTTCGCGTCCATGTCCTTCCCCACAAAAAAGAAGACTGGAAGCGGACGGATCACTAGAGAAATCATTGAACAATGGTTACCCTGAGAGAAGGAGACCAAGAAAATCGCTGAAATGATTGCAAACCGTATCATGTCACCAGCAATCATGCTGTAAATCATTTGGACGAAAGGTCCGGTAAGCTTTAGACTTCTAAACGGCGACCATAAAGTGACGGATAAAATGAAGAGCCTCACCTGGCAAAAAAGAGCAAAAAAATCCAAGATCCGGGTAATGCGAACACAAATAACGCTTCCTCCACCTGCCGATTTCGTACAATCCGGAAAGGCACGCAAGCAAGAATGCAGAGATTTGCCAAAAAGAAGACTATTTTTGCTGGAGCAGTTTGCTGGAACGGAACATTTCAAAGAGCGACTTTCGACACTCACCAAATTTCGAATATATCCGTATAACCCTTGTGTTCGAATCTCGCCCAGTTGCTGCACAAAAACAAAGAACACACAACTCAGAATTGTGGCCACCTCTGCTGCACATCGAATCTGCAAATGCTGGTGATAACTTTACGTCCGATGCCCTCGAGTCTCACGTAGTCATCCCATTTCGGGTCTGTCATGTATAGCCGCTCTAGTTCTGTCGGCCTGAGGTAGACGACTATACAAAGGAGTATCAAGTGGAAGATCAAAAGAGCCAGACGCTCAAACAGTTTGCGCTGCAAGAAATGCAATTTAGTCTGGGAACGGATGTCTAGACTTACAGCTGCGAACGCTTTCCACTTATCCGCCAAGAGTCGCTGAATAACCTCACTCCCAATCATTTCCAAGTGCTCAGGTGTACTGCCGTTAATGACCGTCATAAGCGCAGAGTCGTAATCTAAGCGTGAAAAGCATGTATGAAAGCACTCAACGGAGACATACTTGTGGAACCGTCGGAGCGAATGGTGTCCAGAGTGCTAAGAGGGTAGGCGCTGCATGTCATGTCACTGAACCTCCAGAACTCCACTTTCATCAGCTCTAACATTTCTTCGAAAATCTGGCGTCGACCGAGCCTCGAAGCCAGCGTCAGCGGAGTGTACCCAGCGTTGTTCACAAGGTGAGTCTGAGCAGGCTTCGCCCAATGTCGGACAGCGTAACTGTACATCGACTAAAAAAAGATTTTTTAACAAAAAACGAAGTAACGGACGTACATTGCTGTAGTTAATAACACACATATGCAGAATGGTATTCCCGAAGACGTCTTGGAGATCTGGGTCGGCTTTGTGTTGTATCAAAAGGTCGTAAATGTCCTTGTTTCCGAAGCAAGCAGCAAAGGCTAGCGGGTATTCGCCGTAGTAGGCATAACCTAAAAAACAGCGTGTAGGAAACGTAGAAGCGTAGGTCAGCATACCTTGGTAGTCCATCAACTTGCCCATTTTCGATTCTTCTGGAAGGAAGAAATTTCCTCGCGCTCTCGCGTTGACGTCCGCTTCTTTGGACAGCAAAAGTTGAACTGTCTCGTAATCGTCGTGCACGATTGCTAAATGAAGGGCGCTCTGGCCTGAAACAGATCATTTTGCATCGATTTGTTCTCAAGACCGTCCTACCAAACATCTCATCGCCGAGATAGATATCGTTCGCCAGACCCGGATACCTGTTTATCAGTATCCTTGCAATCTCCATGCACACAGGCTCTTCGCGACTGAGCAGAAGGTGGATTACGGTCTCTCCGTCGACCCCCCTTTTGTTAAGACGCCACTGCGCGTAGTGCTCTCTGAACTTATTTTCATGTTTCCGCGGGTTGTTGTTTTCCACCTCGATCACTTCTTCGTTCTTTCCGAGCTGAGCGTTCTGAATATTTACTCACTTGAGGCACGTGCGCATCCACAAACCACGGCTTTTTTCCATTTTGAGTAATCAGCTTGTGTGATCAGCTGGGGTTTCTCGCCGTTCTCGAACATCATCGAAGCCAATTTCTCTTCGGCAAACTTCAGGACTCCTTCTTCACCTTCCTTTTCGTATGCCGAAATAAGCTCTCCACCTGTAACAGTCCCGTTATGTAGTTTGTGCGTTTTAAAGTTCTACTGAGATTTGATCGGCGGATGATCAAAACAGTGTCTCACACAGAAACGTGATCTCAGTGCAGGCTCATCCACAAGACCACTCAAGCAGTCGCTTCAACTCATTGCAGCCTTTAAATATTCACTCACTTAATAAGAAGTAAATGCATATTTAACTACTGCAATCAGAAAACGACGGAAATGAACGTAGAGCGAGTTCCGCAGAAAAGTTGGAAAGGAAATGAGCTATTCGGAAACAAGCTTTAACATTGAAAAAGCAGGGGAGACAGAAAGCACCAACCGGGGTCAGAGTGGGACAGCTCGCACAGACAGAACTGCTATTGCGACAAACCTTGACGAACGCCGACCCATTTGTAGAGGTGGTTCTTCTCTCGTTCGCGGTACAAATTTGACCATTTTTCGTCCGGATCAAACTTCCCGTTCTGCTCAGTTCCTACAGCAGCTGATCGCTGGGTGAATCTGCTTTTCAAGTTTCCCATCTGATCATCGTTTAGGGAGCCTTGGCCAGGCAACCCTTGTTTCTCTAGAAGCGGCCATGGAATGCTCTCATGATGGCGAAAAGACAAAAAGCACCACTTCGAAAAGTGAAATTGGAAGACCGAAAAACAAGAAATTGCAGAAATTTCCACGAAAGACGCGATATTCTTAACAAACCACCGGCGTCTTAAGGAAAATGGGAGATCGACCGACTAGCATTTATTCCACATTCCGCTTTCTCCTGGTACACTTCAGGTATGCATGTCGACAGCTCAGGCCAAAGCGAAACAGGTGGACGGGAATAAATTGCCGCAAAAATGCATCCGCATCCATCTATGTTTCACACCCGGGAATTCGGTTCCAATGCCTAAGTTGCCTTACTATCGCGCGGCTTTTCCCCTCCCCTCTCCTTCGAAGGGGTGTTATAATTGTACTTTTGGGGGAACAATGTAGCCGCAAAAAAGGTAACGTGCATTATACATTGAATAGTAGAATTTGAAAAAAGGCAAAAGGGGATTCTTTCGGAAAGGCAATAAAAATATGAAGCCAGAACCAAGCAAAGGAAAACAGTGTTATTTGTACAACAAAAAACGTTTTGGATCTTCTTAGGAATAAAAATAGCGAACAGCCAACTAGAGCAGCACAAGCAACGCTACTTACAGACGTCTTATACCGCAGATCCAGCAATCGTTGAGCGACTGCGCTCACAGGAAGTGTTTCGCCGACGGAGCCCAGTAGCTCCCGAAACTACTCAACCGTAGGTTTAAAATCCGACAATCGATTTCAACGCACTTTGGCTTCCTCACGCACTTATAAGGTCACGATCAGTTCCCAGCCCAAGAAGCCCAAGCTCTGTAAAAAAGCGAATTCCGGAAAGAGCGGGTGTTGGTATCAAACAGCTTGGGTTTCAGCTAGACACCTGCGTCGGCCAACCCTTTTGTGTCCTATTGATTAGCCGCGCCACTTGGGTACTTAACTTGATTTACAAGAGTAAACCCAATAAAACTACCGTAAAACAGTAGCACGGAAAATATGGTTCATAAGAAACTGGTAGTGACCAGCAGAGCTTGAGGCGCATTCGAAGTACAGGTGCACTTCTTTCCGGTGAAAAATGGGTATTCTGGATTACGCGCGATTCTACTGCATTGCATGATGCCATCCGGCGTTGGCGTGAATGATGACATGGCTGCAGCTCCTTATCTTCCGCAATTTTCGGAAGCGGCGAGAGGGGCGAACACGCAAACTCTTTACTGAAGGCAATATTTCAGCACCGCATTTTCAGTGGTTCGAACAGCAATTTTGAAAATTCCATAAATTCTTGTATGTGAGGTGCCCAACACGTGGAATCTGGATGATATTATAGTGGGGGAGGGACCTAGCGGTATGTTTTTGGAGGAGAGGGGATAATAGCGAGCCGCAGAGGCGATCGAAATGCCGCACGCCACTCAAACAACAAAATAAAAAAGCAAGGGCGGATGACTGACTGAGTGATCCCCTTTTTGGATCAAAAAGAAACTTTGGGGAGCACACAGGAGATGATGGCACGTGTTAATTGAAATTAAGGGTGTCACAATGCGATTCGCCGGAAACTATTAATTCAAGTGCATTATGTTCTCGGCGAAATTACTTAAAGAGTGAAGGAGTCTCAGAAGGAAAGCCAATGTGGAGGAGAGATTAACTGCTCCGGAATGAATTCAGCGCAGCCTAACTTCCGTCAGTCATTCAAGCGAAAAAGCAGTCACATTCCCGAAATGACGTCCACCTTCATTGGGATCCGTAAAAAGTTCACTCCAAGCTGTAACGACGACGCCTCTGAGCCAATTGTATCTACCACCTTGAGAAGACAGTGCTGTTTGTGCTGGTACGGAACTATCGATTTGCGGATACGATTGAGCATCGTAATCCAAAGTTAATATGCCCGGCGTCTGCCACAGGTGAAGGGGTCAAAACAAAATTAAAAAAGCGCCGCTTCCAGCGCCGATTCCCGCGTACTGACTGACATCACAAAAGTGTTTTCGAGCAAAGCCGAGGCACTGGGATTTGCCAATTGTTTCCGACCGCGGTCTTCTGAACCAGTCGACAAGTCCATAATCTCCATTAATTGGAGAACCGAATGCCGTTGAAGGCGCTTTGGGAATTCAATGCAGTTTCTGGGAGACACAGAATTCAATGAGGGCATGACTAAAGTGACATCGAATGATTTGGGGACAAGATTGCAGTGGTCAATAAGCGGTAGCAAGGAAGGATAAGTGACAAGAAACAAATGAAGTCTGCAAAGGGGCACTCACATCAATCATACATAAACTGCAGCTCTGTCTGGCAGCCAGAACCATACCCGCGGAATTACTGAAACCAATAAGGGTTCGAATGAGGAAAAGGCATACAAGGCTAAAAAATCGGTTCGTTGGTAGTTTTCTAAGACTATCTCGTCAACCAAGCCAAAAGATGTTTGTAAAGAAGTTTTCAAAAAATACCTGCATACGGTGGGAAATGGCTGCCCCCTTAGGTTTGTTTATATATAACCCCTAAAAGATTTTCCCATAGAAAAGGCTGAGGACTTTCGTGATCACATCCAGTCATGGGTGGGTTAGGGTCGCACTCGCAGGTGGATATTTATAGATTAATACTTATCGTCAATGCGAAGGCGGATGGAAGGCATAATTTAGTTAGGCTCCGCCAAGCGGTGGCCCGAGCGCCATATGCAGAAGATATAATTATTCGTCCGAATATTTACTGTCATTAGTATTTTCCTGTACAAGTTGTATTTCAAATCATAGCTGCGTGAAGAAACTTGCTTATATAAAACGGCTTTATTCTATTGTTCAACTCGAATTATTACTTAAAACGAAAATCCAATATTTACAACAGCATACAACGACAATAAACAGCATTAAAGCGCTTTCTAATAATAAAATAGACCCGTTTAACTGGAACGCAGTTCTTGGTAAAGAGCACGAAGTGAAGATAAGACCGGCATCAGTACAGGCATCACAAGAGGTACATAAACAGCAAGCTTCTGGTCCGGAGAGAAGTAAAGAAGGCCCAATAGAGTAGGTTCGTTGATGGACTTGTCCGCCAAAAAACGTGCTTTCAACACGCTATCGAGCGATCCACCGTCGTTATGTTTTCTTTGAGCGATCCCGGCTTCCAGCAAAGTCACACTGGAATTCACTAATTGCGAAACCTGAAATAAAACTGTTCAAGAAGGGTCAGAGTACACGTATTTTACATAGTTGGAAACAGCGATGTTGTCAATGCTCCTGGTAAGCTGATGTATGGCATCAATAGACGAAATGCAGCGCATCGTGTTGTCGACAAATGAACGCAACTTAAGTCGCTCAATTTCCCAAGTAGACACAGGCGCAGAATCCCTGCTATACACAGCGTCCAAATCCGAATCCATTCCAAGCAGGACTCTCAGAACGCCGATCAAATTTTGCGATGCAGACGAAAGGAGCTTGGAGTCTTCGTCGAACTGTTTTGGGGCAACAATACCTCCCCACGATGCAATAGCGAACGCGTTGGTATCATCTGTCTAAAAGAATATATCAGTCAAAATTTGGTTTTATTTCGTGTCACTCACATGGTCATCCAGGAGAATAATTGGTTCTGTTGACTCCAACATAACAAGTTTAATTAAAGGTTGAGCCGATTCAATCGTGGAGGTGGAGGCGTCAATGGCCGAAATTAAATTTGCTATCTGTTTTTGTTCTATGACGGTTCGCTTTTGCACATCAATGGTTAGAAAGGGGCTAAGGTCGAAGTCCCAAAGATGCTCAGCGGTGACGTAGAGATCAGTAACATTGCGAATGCGATTCGCAAAACGATATACCGCGGTTAGTGCTTCGTCTTCAATAACTTTGTTCGATGGAACTTCCTCACGAGTAGCCTTCTCCAAGTAATGGGGAACATAAATCAGATGAACATTGTACATCACTGACAAAGCAGCCGAATCCCAAATATGCCTTTTCTAAACATGACAAGGTCAAGCAACATAACGAAATATACATACCTGCTGTGCAGCGGGAAGACTTGCGATTTCAAGAGCTCCCATCGCTTTCTTCTGGTCACGTCGTACAATGGACATCAAATGATTCACATCGATCATCACATCGCGAATGGCAAAGTTGATTCGGCTGCATGTTTTCTGAAGGTCTTCGTCCCACTGAGCATAAGACCAAAACTTGGATCCAAGATGGACTTTTTTCGATGAGAAATACGGCCACTGAACGGAATCAATCAACAGGATGTTGACTGCGGCATCATGAGTTCCGGCGTTTTTATATTTATGCGCATCATCAATCGAGCTGAACACCAGCTTCTCGGTAGAGAACTTCAGGGTAAACTGTGTTTGATCGGCAAACTTCTCCAATTCTTCAAAGATTTTTGATGATATTTCATCCAAATTGTGAGCCGACAAACGATCCGATTTCACGAGTCCCAGCCGGATGGTGACAGGAATCTTCATCACGTAGTCTCCTTCAAAGTACTTTAGTTCAGCTCGAGGCGTTGCTGTTGTCAGCCACCACAAAACGGCTCCACCGCAGAGTACGACAGCAATGAAAAATACTGTGCACAAACGTCGATAGAAGAACTCTGCCTTCTCGTACTTTTGGTACGCTCCATTCCACTCTTGGTTCATACTGCAAAATAGGTCACTTTGTAATTTGGAAAATGAATCGGATACTAGCAATAGGACAGGTAACAAACCAACCACTTCGACAAGTAAATCAGTAAAACACCGCGCAACATTTACTTAACTTTGAAATAATAAATGATACGACGATGTAATAATGTACACATGAGATCAGCAACCGGCAGTATACCATCGGGCTCGTTGGGCAAAAATATCGCTCCGTAAATCTTGAGCGAAACATATGCTTAAAATCTAAAAGATCAAGTCCATTTCAATTAAGAATTCGATAAAAACTGACTTGAATTATTGCTATTCCTACTGTAACCGTACAAACGATTAAAATGTTGTTGTCGAGCCATTGCTGGAGCTTTGGTAAACAGCCTTCAGTATAAATAGCGTTATTGGCTCTTTCCCGCTGAAATCTCAAAAAGTTAAATCACGCAGAGAAATTGCCAACATACATCTAATCGCACACGATGACCACAAGCAAAATTTTGGAGTGGATCGTTGCTGATACAACAACTAAAAGGGACACCACCAGCTTCTTCAGACTTCAGTGCTCTTGCCGAAGCGTTGAAATAGATGTTCATGTCCCAGTCGTCAGCCTTATTGATACCGCAGCACTTCCAATCCTGCTGCATCCAGTCTATGAGCGTCTGTAAATCCGGATCGTCACGATACATTATGACCTGAAATTAGGTGAACTTTCAAAAAATTCACGTGAATACCTCAATTACCATATCATCGAGGCGGGTCCTCAGTTCCATATTTATCCAGTCCTTCGATGAAAATGCTAACACCGCAAGAGCCGCCTCTGTGAGAAGCAACAAACCAAGCAGAGACGAATAAAATGAAAGAAAGCAAGTGTTTTCTCTGAGAGCTCCGATGCAGCCTAAAACAAAAATTAGCGTTGCTTACTTACTACCATACCGCTGAAGCCAATTAAGAACGTGACAAATCCGACAACTATAAGAATCCATGCCGGGTCAAGGTAGAACTTTGATGCCCTGTTCAACTGGCTATAAGGATTGTTCTTTTCTATGGCGGCCCAAGTCCCGACGGTGAGCAGCAGAAATCCAATGATCCAAAAAACGACATTGAAACCGAAAACTGTATACTTCACACAACAGTTTATTTCTGACTTTCCCCGAGCTGATCTTGTCAGATATACCATAGCCTGAAAATGAGAAATAGATCAACCAGGTGAAACACAATAGGCAATATCTTCTACTGATTGAATTAGTAAATAATTTTGACCCCAAACCAATATTTAATAATTAAACGAATCCTTTTTCGAACATAACATACTTGCGATCTCGAAGAACGGTGGTGCCCCGTCATCGCTGCTTGGAGGCCGGAGCGTAAGAAGCAGCGCGAGATGTTATACGACAAGCGCAATCGCAGACTGAAACAAAAAGCGGAAAACGATCATGTACGAGCCGAAGAAACCATCATCAAACCTTGTTCGCGGGGAGCCAGATGATTGGCGGCTGTGATCCGACGAGCGCCGCTCCCTCGCACCACGAAAACATCGTGGAAAACAGACGGGGTTTGCATCAGGAGAGTCGTGGCGGGACAGTTTGCATGTCGATGTGTCTCTCCATCATCACCTGATTAAATCTCTCGGAGGCATGTGGCCCAAACTGGAGAAGCGCGTGCGATCCGCAAATGGGGCTGGTGTCTCTCATTCTGCCAATCTATATACTTTCTATGCACTCTTTTCTTTCGCAGGGGCGGACGATCTCGTGCCTCGATGTTCCCATAGCAACGGCCGAGGTGCCACTCGCCGTTACTCCTTACTTATTCCTCATTCGCCCACTCGGCATGGTTGCATACGTGCTGCTCGCCTGCTAGCTAGCTTCTACTTTTCTCTGAGTTATATGTATTAGCTGGCGAGGCTGTGTATTTCGAAGTCATACTCATTTTGTATCCCCATTTTTTGCTTCATATTATCGCTTACCCCTGCTGCGGTTTACTCGTTTCTTTCCGTTTTCAAAGCGCCGAACTTTTAAGGCATGAACCGACCCAAATCACCAGCTGAAGATGGTTTTGTCATCATTGATTCCGAAGATCTCCTAGAGCCTGTGAAAGAGGTCGAGGAACGCCGAGAAGCTGTAAATTGACCATTCCGGTCGTAAATTCTTTAATTGAAGCTTATTTAGAGTTCATTGGTGACCGGCAAAGACGGATTCGCAGAGTTTGATAGACTCAGTCTGGAAGGTTTGGAGAACGGAAAGTTGCAAAAAGAGCGGATGGAAAAGAATGGTGTTCAAGAAACCGATTCTACTAATCAGGGAACTGTCGCTGGAACTTGCTCCAAAACTGTGCGGAGCTTTTCGATAAACGATTTGCTAGCCGAGAACGACCAATCAACTGAACCCCCGAAAAAGAAACCAACTACGGTTCAAGAAGCTATTGAATCCAATCAACGACCTGAAAACGGCAGTCAAAATAACGCGGAAGGTAGGGCACGTAGTATATGCGCAATGCAATAAAGTCATTTTAGAGAACGGAACTTCGCCTGACAACGCGCAAAACGTTTTGAATCAACAAAACATGCAGCCTGGTACTTTATCCAGCTTAAGACTTGACCCTGCCAAGATTGAAGTCGTCTATCGTGAATTTTGTCGCATCGCCCCTCGAATTCCGCGGGTTCAGTCCACAATGCACCACCTGGGTTAGTTCTACTTTTGTGCCTAAGTATCAAAATTTCGTTCAGTTCGTCAAAATATGCTCCCTCGCGAAAGAACTGAACTACAGCATATTTTTGCGAGCGCGTGTTCTCTGGCAACGCTCATCTGGGAGCAACTTCGTGCAACCCACCTGCGTCGCAACGAGATAACCGAGGGAAGAGCGGAGTTGAGTCCAAGTTTTTTTGCCACCATGGTAACGATTCACGAGTTGGTCTCTTTCATTGGGACTGAACTCTACACTATGGCGGAGATTCCTGACACAATTGGACAATTTTCGACGATGTGCATTTTGCGCACTAAGATTCAGCAAGAGCCAGAAGACTCCATTCGCGAGGCGCACTATAAGGAATGGAACTCCATTCTCGATAATAACATGAATAGCTTCAAGATGCTCATTGTGGCCGTTGAGAAACTTCGGCGAGAGGGGACGCTTGATGGTCAACCGGTCGTTGAAACAGTAAAAGCGGTTGGTCACTACCGCCGTGTCTTTGACGACGAAAGAGTACGTGTTCCCGCCATGGTAAAATATTTCAACGACTTGGGAATATTTCCCCGTCCCGGCCCCGCAAGTGGACCCGCTGAGCAGCCCGAACAGCAATGAAACCGATTTGTGATTTGTACTTCTTTACGAAAGTCGCCCAAAACTCAGGTTTGCTGATCTCCATTTTGTATTTCTCTCTTGTCGCAAAAACACACTTTGCATATCCTCATTAGTCCTACTTCTCCTCCTCTTCATCTTTATTTCATTATTACCATTAGATAGATATATGTTTTTGAACATCTATAGAAAATATCCATTTCGAACTGCTGATTCACGGAGCTCTGAAATGTCGAATCTAATAAATAAATGTGTTTGTGGACTTACTTATTATGGCGTTTATTATTTTTTTCCGAGCACCCAGTGTGCTCACACCGATATCCTTCAGGTTTTGTTCGTCTAGTAGGAGGAATGCTTCCATGTCGATCTAAATTCGAGAACGCTGGTTAGACCGATTTGTACAAGTTCTTATTACCTCTTGGTCGCGAAACTGAGCAAGATATTCCGAACAGCCCAACTGCACAAGCACCATCGCGGGATCTACAAACGTTTTGATGTCCCATTTAACTTCCATAGGCAGCTGAGGCACACTGTCGAAAAGACTAGTGGATGCAGAAAAATCTAAAAAGGGAGTCTCTTATTCCGTATGACACGTTGTAATACTTGTGAGTGGAGGAGACTTTAACCTATAGAAACTCTGCAGCGCGGGAGATTTTCCTTTCAAGTGAGCATATTCGTTGATTTCATCCTCTTCTTGAACCGACTCGAGCATGCTGGTTGGTGTCGGTGCCTAAACTCGCAATGTGAGGCTGAATCGTGAGATACTTACAACATACTTTTGATGAAAGCGATTTTGCAGATTCTTGATTGGGGTCGGTCGCAGAAAGAGTTTGATCGTCCGAGCTCCAGATGTGCTGGAATCCATTCTTAAGTATATCCGCCGGCAGAGAGTTGCTGAACCCGTATCCTGACCACAAATCGGTCGGCTGCCGAACTTCGCGCAGGTTGGAGTCGTAAATGGCTGCAAGGTTACTGTTTGGTTTGGTCTTCGCTCCCACGCCCTCCTACCTCGGTTCGCCTTGAACAGCATCTTGTCTCGATCCTTCGCGAACTGCCGCTCGATCCCCGGTGTTTTCCATATATCACTGCAAGTTGATGACATTTCACACTGGTTGTGTTTTACGCTTAAATCTATTCAAGCAATAACAGTTTTTGTTAAATTAAAAGATTACCTGTTTTGCTGCTCAATGTGTTTTGCCCCAGCGAGAAGAGAATGCGCTATTGGAGACTCTTCCGGGTCGGGCATGGTCGTAGACTCTAAGATTTGAGAATGCTTGAAGTCATGTACGAATGGGCGCAGCGAAGCTTTTGTAATTCGCAATTTCTCCATCGATCTACAAGAGATTATCATCATACACCAAATGGGTTCCGACTTAGTACTCTGCTGAAGCCTCTTTCAGAATTTTACGCATTCCTTGGTACTCGTCGCACACGTCAGAAATATCTGGCGACAAACCGAGAAGCTTGTTCCGCAGAACGTAGACATGGATTAAGTCGATTTCCTGTCCTCTTATCGTGGTCGTCTGAACGCGAATTGCGGTAGAAATACATCGTGGCACTGTGAGGTTACTTGGATATTCTCGTTGTTTTGGCCAGTTTTCCTACGCTCACTGGTCACAATCCCGCGACTTCTTGCTGCCGAAATAAGTTCTTCGGCGCCGAAAACATTTCCATCGATGGATTCTTTCTCGAAACTCAAAGACACGGGAAACAGGCTCTGAAACAATATTCACAAAGTTATCTTATGAATACTTACAATGATAAATCTTCTCGCAGTCAAAACTGCATCTGGAGAGCCGGACATGTGAATGACAGAGATGACTTCGATACTGCTCGGTCGGTAATGAATATTGGCGCCGGTGTACTGAGCAACATAGTTGATGTAGCGGAAGTTAGAACCCGAAGCAAACTCGTCGAGCAGAGCTTTTCTGACTTCAACTGTCGTCGAGCTAGTGCACGATTCCGCAGCCTAAATCAATAAGCTATACTTTCCCATCGCGGAAATCACGCGCACTAACCTGACGCGAAAATAAAACTTTGATCTTCTCGATAACTTGCAAGAAAACGTCATGATTCTGAGCGGTACCGCGAAGGATGAAAGAAATCCCACCAGAATAGCTGTGTCGGACTTGAACACTAATTTGGGGCAGAGCGACACGTCGGGACAGTTCTCCTAGACTCGAAGTAATGGAACCGTGAGGGATTTCCACGGTCAAACAAACTGGAGAGATTTTCTGAAAAGAAAGCTGACCATTGGTCCGATAATTCGGCGTCAATACCCTCAATCTCATCCTCGCTTCCTCCACCTGAACCAGAGGTCCCGCGATAGATACCTGATTGTTCTTCTCGGCGTCATTGTGCTTGTTCGAATCGGGAAAATGGATATGGCACATTGTATCCTTCATAATGTCTTGCGTGTTTCGACCACCGCGTCCGATGATTTGAGAATGCTCACAAAAGGGAATCTCCATTTTCAGCGTCACCCGATCGCGCTGAAACCATCGAGTGAAACAATGTTTTAGATAAAACAAATACCTTTATTTTGAGCACAGCTGAAATGAGCTGTTTGGCATAAAGAATCTGTTCTTGGTTTCCGCAAATCTTCACGTAGGGATCTGAATGAACCATATTTACATATCCAAAAATGACAAACACTATTCGTACCCTTCTTGGTTTTCGCTCCAATTTTCAGCTTCGAAGGCCACGAGACGATTGCGCCCGATACTTTCTGCACTTTGTCGAAGAATTCCTCGGCTGGTGGCAATGCGCTGCTGCTCCCGGCCAGAGGCATCCCTGAATGCAAAAGTTAGAAAGTCACGGAAGAAGATTGAGAAAACACCTGTAATCATGGATTCAAGCCTCTTTCTGTCCACTTGCAGCCGCTCCTCTTCGCAGCCTGGCCCCCTTTCCTCCACATCATCAGGAATATCGCAGTTCATTTATGAACGCTTCATACACAACTGAAAAATGTTCGAATGTCGAGTGTTGAACCTTACAGCTTAACAATTTTCCGCGACTGCCGACAGGTAATTGGGCAAATGAGCAAGGTCATTCAAGAAACTGTCACCAAGCAAAACCAAGTTGTTTTCATTTCATGCAGAACCGGTTCCGCCATTCATCATCAGCTCGCTTGGATATTCGATCGCAGAAATCGTCAGTCGTTGACTTTGGGGTCATGGCAAGGAGATCAAGAAAAATCGCAGCCTCTGCCGAAAGACTAAAATTTGCAACAATTTTTTCGTTAGTAAGAATATTTGGTTGTAATAAAATTCGAGTGCTATTTCTTTATTTTGCGTCCTGCGGTGTATGGCGAGCGGCGGTAAATAGCACCTCATCCGAACCGCCTTCTGAGTCTTCTGACCATCAAACGAAGCCAGTAGAATATATGTAAGAAATGAGACTTCAGGGCAAATCAAGCAAAATCAAGATAAAAGAGCGAATACCAGAATTTAGATTCTCCTCAGATGCAACGCGCCGGGAAGTCACATGTCTTCATCCTGTTCCTCCTAGGCCAATCGACCCAACGAAGACCAAACCGCGGCACTCCGCGCTAGAGATGAAACGTTGCAACCGACTCGAAAAGATTGTCGGTCGTCATGAAATGGCGCTTAACCGACCTAAGTCAGCCGAAGGTCGCGTACAAAGTGGCTGAAGTATAATATCAACAACATTAAGCAGATCATCGGAGAAAGAATCATTTTTGAGAAGATAGGGAGGAAGAAGACGATAGTTCGTGTCGACTGCCACCCGCCACCATAACAGGTTTTTGTTCGTCACGAAGACGATCTAAACCGTACGTCATAACAGCACTCGCCGTAAATATCGAAGCGAACGCTTACTCATAATTAGTTTGAAGTAGAGCCTTGGACTGAAGCTAATGCTTCTTACGGATTCCCCGGATTCTTTGGACATTATCGACTGACTATGTGGTTTCCAGCAACGAGACGAAAGACCATCGACTGTTACAACAGAAACGAAAAATAAATCCCTCGTCTTCTTCAGCTTTGCGATCTTCGCTCAACTGAGCAGACTCACACCTACCCGAAACCGGGATTTTGAACGCCCGCTGATTTAAAATGACATTTGCTGCTTCTCTTTCGGTGACTTGATAGCACGCGCTGAGTGTTATCCCCTGTGCGTAAAATGACTTAGTCCAAATGACCTTGCACTTGACCTTCCTTCTGACTTTCGAGATTAAACGATGGTTCCTCAGCCGGCTCTTCTCCAGAAACGCTCATTCATTCCTTTTTCTGGAACCCTTTCGTGCTTCCGAGGACAACTTCTTGTTTTCCACTAACTGCGCCGCAACGAAAAGAAACTTGCGGCTCCGCCTTCGATCGTTTCGGCGTATGCACCAAATCCTAATCGCAGGTTTCCATCTCGGTCGATCACAGAAGCGAGGACGCCACCACTTGCCTTTCACACTCGCCCACGAGAACCGCGCTCACTGCCTCTTCTTCGGACGACAGTTTCCCTTTCTTGTTCGCCATGTCCACTTGTGCCCAAGGGTTGGTGCCTCTATTGATTTGTTCTGTTTGTTCCAACGTATGCATGTTACAGAAAGAAGGAATGCGTCTGTCGCCGACTGGCTTTCAGCATGAAAAATGCTTTTGAAAATGAGTACTTCGAAGCATTTTACCGGAAGGCCGTCCAGTGCATTTCAGCGGATCAGCATGAGCGTATGGTGAAGTATCGGCACCGGGACGACGCTCTCGCTTGTCTAGTTGGACGTCTGTTTCTTCGGCAAGCCACCAAACGAGTTGTTATCAGGAATATCACTCGTTTTGTAACCCGAAATCGTTTAGTTTGCCGATGTCGAATGGAACACAATTGAGT
>KN166281.1:134936-152647 GCA_000757745.1 Steinernema scapterisci
AAACATTAAAGAAAACTAGTGGTTGTATTAATGAACAGATAATAACCAATTCTATGGTGCCACTCGGATTGAAAATGTCTTTGTAACATATAAGCATACGGGAACTCGACGCCACAAAAGTGGCAAGCGTATGTTCCCGCTTCTTCTCTTGGCCTCTCTTGACGTTGGAATAGTTTCGAGGGTAGCACACCTGAAAGATTAAAGAAAACTAGTGGTTGCATTAACGAACAGATAATAACCAATTCCACGGTGCTGTTCTGATTGAAAATGTCTTCGTAACAAATGAACATACGGGAACTCGACGCCACAAGGATCGCAAGCGTGTTTTCCCGCTTCTTCTCTTGGCCTCTCTTGACGTTGACACGTATTTGTGGGTAGGACACCTGAAACATTAAAGAAAACTAGTGGTTGCATTAATGAACAGATAATAACTATTTCTACGGTGCCGCCCTGTTTGAATATGTCTTCGTAACATATAAGGATACGGAAACTCGACGCCACAGAGCTTGCAATCAAAATCTGACTTCACTCCACACTTCATTATGTGCCGTCCAGATTTCATATGTCTTTGTAACACAGAATCACTGCTGAAATTTACGCCACAGGGGTCGCAGGTGTACAATCGACTCTGTATACGGCAGCAGAGAGGGATTACATTGGAATTCAATGTAGGCTCAGCAATATTGCTAGCAATCTCCTATAAGTGAAATGTTAGCTTAGCTAACTTAAATATTATACTCACTTCTTTTGGAGGCACCTCTGTTCTTGGAACAGTGTGGGCAAGCACAAACTCGCTTAGGAGCAGGGCAGCGCTAAGATTGCCTATATGAGGTTGCACGAGTCGACATATTTCGTGGTGATCGTTGATGACGTACGAAAAGTTTCCTATCTGTGATAAGTACACGTGGTAGTCCTCGGGATCCGCCACTGGGTCGTTGTTCAAAGCTTGCAAAAATTTTTCCAATGTGACTTCAATCGATCGATCATCGTAGAGAAGGTACTTGTAAGCGATTCCTGAGATCCATTGCACACCGTTGACAAGTTTAGACCGAATTAACTGTCGGTCTGTTGAAGATCCGTACTGCTTCATTGTTTCTAGAGCACAATCGACGGCAAATCCAGAGCGAAAGCTTCGATGGGTGACTCTTCTGCAGTGAATCCCAAAAAAGTTTGCAATGTGGTTCATAATTGGTTCAATGGAGCGCTATACAAAAACAAAATTAAACTTAGGTGCCACAGAAACGAAAAATTTACTGTAATGTTCGGAAAGAACCGCGTAGAAAAGTTCGGAATCTTTTTTCGCTCTTCAACGCTCAAGTTCACTCTTAGTCGAGTATAATGTTCCAGCCACCAAACGGGGCAAAACTGAGTACGATCTTCGTAAAGCAGGTAAACAATAGGCTTGTCCGTTACGCCTGAGCTACGCCTCTTATGATTCTCCACTACTACTTTTGCAAGTTTCCTTTCCACATTTGTGAAAGCAATGGTACTTGTATGGAAAGTAATCTTTTCGGGATTCAATAGCGTCAATTCCTGAAGACGTGCTCCGAGATGGCATGAAAGAAGTAGAAAAACTCTTTCTAAACAAAAAACAATGGTAAAAAGTAACGTGGAACGTAAGTAAGACAAACCTTCGACATGTGATAGATTAGTCTTATCACACGGATGAGCACGTAGATAACCCCATAGATCTCTTTTTGTTATCGCCCACTTCTGGAGCGAATATTGTAGAGAATTCAGAGGATTAGAAAGCATCTTGGCTAGTTCCGCCTTGTTTTCTTTCAGTGGCGTGTTGGATGAGTTGTCAATCCATTCAAACACTTTTGTCTACAATTAGATACGTACTTAAGCAAACAAACTGCAAAAAAACTCACCATTGTTTCATCCGGTAAAATAGAGCTGCTGGAGAGTTCTCGATTGAGAACAAAGTTGTCGTTTGCGTCTAGATCTTCAACGTCGGACCGCGTAACCTGCGAGAACTCCGATTTAGTGTCCGAATCATAGTTTGAATCTTCCGTTTCAGATTCGATTTCCATGTCCGCCTGAGAAACTTATGTGAAACTGATATAAAATCATACTCTTGAAAACTAACACTTGTCTTCCGATATTTTTTCTTACTTTCTTCCTTACGGGAATTTCGCGGCTAAATTTGCTCCCGCTGTCGCTCGCAATTTACCTGGAAAAGGAGAAGCATTAATTGATGCGAAATTCATTCAATCTCGAACAAAATCGGTGCAAATTGGGTTCAATCAAAAGGGGAAAGCAGTGGGAACACACAAATCGCGCAAATTAAGCTTACGGAAAAGTTGGCGGTGTTACAAACACCAAATTCCAACGTACCTCGCTCGGGTTGACCTTTTTTGCCTGACTCTCAGATGGGTGAATTTCTGTAAATGAAAATTTCGTGGATAGCGTGGTGTTGCAACACCAACCTTTAAGAGGCAAGAGGTTTAAGAAAACTCCGAAAGTACTTTTACGTTTGTGGTTACTCAGTAGTGTTCAGTAGACAAAAAGCGTGGATCACTTGGTTGTAATATCCAAAGAAAAGAACAAATAAACAATAACAAAAATCATTTAATTTAAGAGTTCCGTTGTTCCGCAGAACGCGGAAGATAAAGATTATAAATCAACGTTGATACGTACAATCAGAGTAGCCAAGACTTTTGAAGAAACCGGGATCGGGATCGTTGAACACGGTACAGGATCCTAAAGTTTGTTTGAGTATATGCCGGAGCGGAGCGCTTCCTGCTTCGAACACTTTAGTTCCTGCTTCTTTCTGTTCAAGCATAAGGCGTTGGACCGATCGAAAATTACACTTTTTATATCCGTTGAACCCTCCATCTTCTAAAACAATGAGATCTTCAAATTTCAAAACGAATACGGCGTAAGAACGTAAGAAAGGTTCCTCTGCTCGATTGACCAAGATGACGTAGAGAGGTGTTTCCGGAGTCTCCGCAACCATGCTTGAAGATGAGCTTTCCTTGCGAACCACAACGGTCGCATTGTCCGATTCCGAGTGAGTGGATCGGATCAGTTCAGGGGTTCCGTTGCGAGCTGACAAGTGAGCCCACCTTCTGTCATTCTTCTGTCTGCGACAGCGTTCAACATGTTGTCCAGAACGTTGAAGACCTCCTCATTAATCTTCATGAGCAGCTTCAGACCTTGTAGTGTGTCGGTGATGAAGTCCATTTCAAATCCAACACCGCTGAAGACACTGAAAATGAGGAAATCGCTCTTCGCGGGTAGAGACTTGCTAGCTAGCTTTTTCTGAGGCAGTTCGATGTCATTGTCTTCTAACAGGTTTAAATTATTAGAAAATAAAGGATAAAAGCACAAAAAGTTACCGCACAGATCCCTTACGAGTCGCATCGCATCCATTACCCGGCACCCAGACGCTTTCGCTGTCTGGAGAGTCTTCGTTAATGGAAGGTAGCGAAGTTCTTTGGCCGTGAGATCGACAGGACGTATAACGCATTCAATGCTTGACCAGGATTCCATGTTCCAATCCTTGATCCATTTAATGTGGGGTTTGTAGTCAAATCCTTGGGGTTTGACAAGGCTCGGTAGCTGGAACGAAAACGTCCCTTTCAAACGTTGAAGAGTCTCGTGAATCTCTTGCAGAATTTGCACTCTGAGTAATGTTTGCATAAAATAATTTTAAAAAGAAATTGTTGCCTACCTAACGTTTCCGTCAACGACAACATTTCCTTGCTCTCCTACGAGCAAAAATCCGTCTTCTGACTCAACGATTATTGGATCATTCCCATGAATAGTGGGAGCAAACCAGGATTTGAATACTTCTAGATTTCGTAGCTCTTCATAACGACGCTTTCGCTGACGTTGTTGGCTGATATCTAGTTTCTTCAGCTCTAGGCTCGCCTTGTCGGCCTTTCTTATCTTCTCTGCTACGTTGCGAATCTTCTTGGCAAATTTGTCCCTGAACGTTGCCGCTTCCACCGGTGAGACATTGTCGTCCTGGGTAGAAAATGCGGGTGGAATCGCTTCGCAGTTCTTCTGTGATGCCTGAGAGCCTCGATCAGAATCCTGGGATTTGCAGGAACTAATGGATTCCATCGCTTTCTGAAAAAAATAAATAAACGAAGGTGACCCAATTCGACCGAATATAACGCGCAAACGCGCCAAGAAGCATGTGCAACTGTCAAATTGCGAACAAAGAATGATAAACACGACGTTAGGCAACAGTGAGTCGAGACGTTTTGCATCCTTGCAACCCAGTTATACAATGGTACGTTCGGTCTCGACCCGATAAACATGAATTTGCGATCCCTCGCCACTGTGGGCAATACTTGCAGGAATTCGAGCGAGATGGATTTCTGCTATTCTTTCACTCTGTCCATCGAAAGACTCGGCTGGCCCGCGACGTTCTTAGGAAATCAGTCATGCATGTCTTATGCATGATATGTGGCGATAGGTTCGACGGCTCATTGGACAATCCGCTTGGCGTTATCCCATGCGGCCACGTCTACCACGAAAGGTGTTTGAGCAGATGGTTGCGGGCATGTCACATATTTTCCTTTTCAACGTCCAATAAGCTCTCCATTTTTAGACAATTGATAGTGAAGGCCAGTTGAACTATTCGTGTCCATTGTGTCGGAAGAGAGCATTCCCGTCGACGATCAGGCGGATATACGTGAACACGGAAGACTCAGCGGGATCACATGTAATTAATTTTCTCATTGTTCCAACCGAAAGTACTGACATTCTAAATTAATTTAGGAATACCGTCTCAATGCAGAGCTTGCCACTTTCAAAGATGCGCTGGAGGCAGCAGAAGTCGAACTGTCCGCGTTGAAGGCAAGAATGGCTTCGGTCGAGAAAGAGGTGAGTGATATTCGGCAAAAATAAAACTTGGAAAATTTCAGAAAATTGTCGAAATTCAGAAGCTTCGCGCGGAGAGGGATCGCCTCGACGGAGTTCTGAAAGCTTCAGAGCTGAAGATGGCGGTCAAGTCGCAAGACTATGAAAAAGAAATCGCCCGGCTTCAAAACGCGCTGGATGCCATGCGGACGCGAGGGGCAACAAAGCAGTTACCAAAGAAGTTCGAGCCGAAAGCAGAACCTTCGAGGTTTAGCTACATCGAGAACGTCCTGTAAGTTAGCATACTAATTCACTCGTTTGTGTAATATGCTTTCAGGAAGAATACAAAAACCCAGCATCATCTATCTGGCTTTCCGAGCCGGATGCTGGAAGACCCGGAGGTTCTGCAATCCCTCAAGCGGCAGGCATCCTCTTCTGCGTCTTCGCCGCCCACTACCAGAAGGAAGATTAGTCGGAAGCAAGAATCAGAACAAGAAATCATCCAACTGGACTCTGATGACTCCATTTGATTTGATCAATGGGTTCATGTTGTGGTCACCGTTCCGGGACTCAACGTCTGTGGCCACCGTTCAGGGACCCAATGAATTTCTTATTGTTAAATAAACCTTTGTGCGATAAAATCTTGTGCAACATGGAATCCTGAAATCGGGTTTTTGCAATGCGTCGCTCGTAGCTCGCTACCAGAAAACATTGAACTAAGGAAAAGCTGTTTCTCGCGGCTGTCAAAAGTCTTGCTGGAAACCGTCGACGAGAACAAACCGAACGAAGCTAAGACACTGTAAGGCTTCACGGGCGACTTGCCGCGCGACGCAAACACAAGATCTCTGGCCACGCCACACACCCAGATATTTCCTTCAAAGGGGTTCAATCACGATGATCAACACTTTTTATTTGAATATTACTTGGACGAAATTCTGTAGATGAGAGTTATGTATAAGACAAAAACATTTTATTGTATTAGCACTTCAACAAGACATCAAGCAAATCTTTTCCGTAAGATTGGAGGCTGCACGCTCTCCAATCATTAAAAAAAGTGAACAATTCAAATTAGATCAAACTGCACTGGATCACCAAACAAAACTCTGATAAATCTAATTCCATAAACCACTGCTGGTCTCTGTGAGTAAACTGAAATTGATCACCACATGAGTCATAGATTGATTGGAGGGTGGCCTCCGGTAAAGCATCCTGATGATACTGAACAACGTTCCTGCATTCGCGAGGGTTCGCCATCAACTCCTAGGTTTAAAGACATGAACCTATGAACCGTTTAAAGAGATTAGACTTACGTTAACAAACGCCATGACTGAATGGACGGCTCCAAGGGGTGCTCGACCAGTGTGCTTCAAGTGAACAGTACCGCCATGTTTAGAGCACGCGAGCAAGCCGACTGCTTCTGCGACGGAGAAGGGCCCGGAAACTTGGAAAGACTAAAAATGGAAGCATTAATTCAGGTGGGAAATGCTCTCAACTAACATTCAGTGTTCCACGAAGTGCAGTAAAAAGGTTTTGGATTGATGCAATATCCGCGAGGAGGATGAGAGAAGAAGTCGAGGTTCCAGTTCACAACGATCCTCGACAGTGGCTTCGATTCCAGCCGGTTCAGAATCCTTGTAAAGTTGGCGGAGAACTGCAGAGAAGTTAAACTTAAATAAGTTTTGGACAAAAGTAACTTACGTGGAGCTCGTGGTAGTGAAGGGTGACCTTCTGAATCTTCCTGGTCGAATGAAGATCCAGGATATTGTTCACGTCGCCCAAACGTCCCTCTAAAGCGTTTCTCCAGTCAGGAATGGAAAGAAAGAGTCTGTGCCAGTCTCCGACAAATAATTCCTTGACTGTGTAGTAAAAGGGAAGATAGTCTTGATCGTCCAACTGTTGACTCGTGGATCGAGTATCTGCGACGTCTCTTCCGCCATACTGGTCCAAGTGAGCGGCAATATCCTCGCGTTCAAGAATCATCAATTTCACAGGAACCAGACTTCTTTGGCGGATTGATTCTTCTGCTACTTCCTTCAACTGCCAGTTGACCAAGCGGAGGGTTAACAAGTCGTCAAGGTCAAGATAACCGACGACTTGCAGGAGCACCTCGTTCGGAAGGCTAAGGATGGGCATTCTAAACAAGCGAAGGCTTACGAAAAGGATATCAAATAAGCTAATAAGTTGATACACACCAAGAAACGGAAAAACACTGCGGGAAAGTTGGCGTGAAAATACCAAAGCGTCGCGAACAAAGAATACCAGAATTCCACCCACATCGCAAACACACTTTTCGGCAATTGCCACGGTAAGATTTGGACGCAATAAAACGAGGAGAACGTGGAGAAGCTGATAATCGCTAGAACTCAACTTTTTTCCTTAGGTTATTTGAGATTGAGCACGCGCGAACAATGCAAATAACGACGCATCACAACGCCGTATCCCAAGATGCCAGTTATCGCGAGAACTCAACTTTTTTCCTTAGGTTATTTGAGATTGAGCACGCGCGAACAATGCAAATCACGACGCATCAAAAATCCGCCAAAGTATCGGTCACAGTGACGAGATATTGCGCATACCTGTTCATCGGGTCAAGACTCAATTATCTATCTCCAAGCACCGTCCAAAATCCATTAATCGCAAATTAAACGCAAAATCAAATCATTAAACGCGACGCGCATCCTTAATTTTCCGTAAAATTGGTCTTCATCTGCTCCAGATGACCCTTGGACAATGATCGCAAAACGCAGGTCGCCGGCTGCACGACACCAAACCACCGAGCCAACCCAATGGACCACCGGGCCAAGACACCCAATCCCAATTTCGGGAAATTGGAGATTAAACACCATTGGAGAAGTACAAAGGGACCGGCCTGAACTGGGAGAGCAGTACTGACATCAGTCGTCCTAGGGTGACCGGACATCGTAAGTTCGCTATATCGTGTCCGCGAACAAAGGTCACATCTTGTTGGCAACGATAATGAATGAGGGTGCACAAGATGAACGCAAAGACGTCCTACAATCCACAAGAAACGGGTGTAAAATGAAGAGATCCATAAAGATCTGCCGAATTAGTCAAGCTTCCAGCTGTCCCGTATATAAAAAAATTGAAACTCTGAATTAAACTTTTGTTGGTTGGTTCTTGATTGGAACCACGAACCACGACTGGTTTGGGATTAAATCTGGGTTGGATGGTGCAAAATCGGATCTCCCAACTGAGTCTTGGTTTGCTTCTTAATCGGGAGATTGGCCCAGGGTTGTGTCCAAGCAAACTGGTTCATCCAACCGAGCCTCTGGGTGTGCTTGGAGCCACGAACCATAATCAACTCAGAATTTGTCGAATCCCTGGTTCCCGAACCCGGAAGCCCAGCCAGTTCTTCCCTGAGAAGCTTTATCCTTAGGATCACTTTCCATCTTCACTGGCATTGCTTGTCTTCAAGCTTCCAATCATCATGGCTCCTATTGCCCCCAAGTTCACCACCAATGACGGCCAAACATTCGAGCCATACCTTCGAGTTTTCGAGCGGGTTTCACACTCAATTGTACGCTCACTTTCGGCGACAGACGATGTTAGACCGTCGCGGGTTACCCTTTTATAAATCGACCGCGACGATATAAAATTGTCTGTTGCCGAAAGTAGGTATCCATTACTAGAACCAGTTCAATGTAATTTCAAGGATACAAATCGCGAGCGTACAATTGAGTATAAAACCCGCTTTCATAGGAAATTGTACTTTCGCCGTCGCCGACAAACGAACCCAGTGATCACTATGGAATCAGTTTGATGTAATCCACTGGGTTCGGTCTCTTCTATTGTTTCGTAGATTTTGGATAACGGTGCGAATCGCTCAAAGCATTACAAATCATAATTCTAAATGCTGTAGGGCTAAAATGCATCGCTATGCTTTGCATTTAAGAACAAAGACTTTACTCCAAAGTACACATTTTGCACAATGGATAACGTTCCTTACGATTTCGTATCCAAATCCCGGACTCTGCTCATGCCTCCAGATGCCTCCGATGGCGAGCGCTTTCAAAAAACGATCCAACAGTTGGCGTCAATTTGGGGTTTTCCAGAAGACAAGAAATTCTATTTGGACATAGCTCTCTACTCTGTAAACAATGACGAAATCCAGTTCAGGTGTTCCTATTACAATGCAGGCAATCTGAAACAGATACCGAGTTCTTCCGAATACGCAGCAAACGAACTGCATGTGTACACTACGCCGATGCTGCAAATGTCAGAACGCAGTGTGCTTGATCAACAAAACTACGTAAACTTGGCGAATCTGTTGAAGAAAACGGAAACTCCAGTTACGTATGCCGTCAATGAAAGCCGGACAATGACCGCGAAGTTGCACAGTTTGCTGAGTCTGGCTCCTCGCGTGGCTGATTTCAGTTACGGTCATGATTCACAAGGAAACATTACTGATGGAGCGTGGTTGCCCCCATATCTCTGTACGGCGCTTGTCAGAGGCGCACTATATTATGCAGAAGTGAGCTTCTTGATGCTGACAGAAGATCTAGTCACGAAGTTCCTAACGTTTACAGACAGCTGTAATTTCAAAGTTCTTCGCGTAGGTGTCTCAGAAAGCAGTCCAATCACATATGATCTATTCTTGGAAAAGATCGCGAAAAAGGCCATGAATTTGCTAGAGAATGGCAACGATATCATGTTTTGTGTTGACTCTGCTCATTTCGACCAATATAAGAAACTGTTTGGTGATCGTTTGACGGGTTTCTATGTATGTGAAATGAACTCTGTTCATCTGATTAATGGAGAATGAAATGAGATTGCGTTTGCGTGACCAGCGCGCAAGCGCGCGAGAATAAAGTTGATGCAGTATTTTTTGTTTCTTTTTTTCGGAATTGGAATTATTTGAGCCTTAGTGAAAGATTTGAGTCTACTGCAAGTACCTAGCTGGCTCGAGTTGATTGAGAAGCGCAACAATATGAACGCTGATTTCGGAGAGCCATCGTGCTATACAAATATCACTCCATCGAAAATCCTCGCTTACAGCTTATTCGAAAATTCGAAATTCTTTTAATTCATTCAGAAATTCGAAGCGTACACCTATTTCGGATTTAAAACCCTGGAACGGTCGTAGTTGCTGAGGATCAACAGCAAGGTCACCGAGTGTCCCCAGCACTTGCCACCGTCGAAACATACAATCATCTCATGTCAGATCGTTGGTGTCGAAACACTTTTTGAAAACATTACTGGGTTTATTCCGACGGAAGCCTCAAAGGTTACAAGTCTCACACCACTGGAGAAGATAAACGAACTGATCAAATGCATAAAAATCGTTCTTCTCTTTCGAATGGACCCCCATGCCTCCGACCGGTTTTTGGCAGGATCTAGTAGGACAGCTGATGTTGACAACCGCAACAGAAAACTATTTATCGTGTAAACATCAATAACAAGGCGTTTGCTTGCTCAAAACCACGTGGAGCACTCTTTTGTCCTTAGGGCTGGTTTCGTCGACTTCGAATCCTTGCTTCAAGAAGAAGGATTTATTGCATTCGAAAACCGTTGTCATGATCTTGGCCAGGCCCGCTGTGCGGCTGAGCCTTTCGATCAGACCGACGAGTGCTGATCCGACTCCTTTCTTCAGGTAATCGTGGATGATTTGAAGTTCGTAGCTGAAGGGGCATGGTAAACGTTAATATTTCGACAAATTCTTTAAAGACTTACATGTAGGCAACAGGAACCCCGTAATCCAAATCGATGCGGTAGTACCTTGTCCTATTCGTTCGTTATAGGTAGCAGTACTCGTTTGCATATTTCGTACGCCATGCAGTGACGAATGTGCGGAATACGCTCTTGTGTAAAGCTAATTTGTGCTCGCCGAGACACATAGTCCGCAATCTTGCACGCGAACACACCGCAGTCGTAGTTGTTTCGTTGTTGAGGAGCATCCTAAATACCACAATCAAATTAAAATAATGAAATTATGTTTTACCGGGCTGTTCTTGCGTTTCCATCCACTCTTAAGAAACTGTGTCTTCTTCTTGTCGACCCATTCAGATTGCAGGTAATCCCTGAAATTGAGTGTGGTTATAGAGTTTGTGAAAAGTGAACGAACATGATGGTCTCCATAATTTCCGCACCGTCTCTTGGTTTGGAGTCGTTTTAGGGAGAATAATATGGGCAAAACCCCTTACACGGCTGGACAGCTCCTCGTCCTTCAAATGGTCGAATAGTGTATTGTGTTCTCTGTAGTTCACGATACACTTGTGATGCGAAATGATCACATCAGCCAGAAGGTGATCCTCAGGAGGCGTCATGTGTTCGTCGTCTTCCGTGTCTTGAAGCTCAGTAGGGTTGAACATATACAGTTCGGCCAACTCATGACCACTGAAGTGATTCTGAAGTGCCACTTCGTCGTCTTAATTTCTCCGCGTCTTAATTTCCCCTTTCAATCCGTCACTTTCAATCAGCTCTAGGCTCAGGACAACACGTTTCTGCAGGGTAAGGACTGCATGTGTAAAAATTGTTTTTATGCTTCACTGAAAAGACTTATGATTGTGGTTATACCTGCTTTCTGAGCGCCGAAGGCGCTCTTAGTCTGAATTTCAAAGAGGTTTTGACCTGCAAACAGACGGCGTTTCAAACAGCGACACATGCTGCTAGGCTCAGGTGTTACAGAATGTTGAGAAGACGATGGTTGCAAAACATGGCGCCGAACAGGCGGTGGAGTGTACATAGAAATCAAAGACGGAGTGGTCGTGGTTTGGGTCAGAGCAATTGAAGAAACACTCAATTGTGGGTTTCCGATCAATTATGGGTTTGACTTCGCTAAGCCCACCTGACTCTCCTTAGCTTCTTCAGCCTTATCTACTGGTCTCTAACCGCATCTGGCACTTTGAAGTCTTTAGGTGCTAGGGAGGTGGGGTCGTTTCTTTCCTAAAACCCCTTCAATTTAGATTAAAGACTGTCGTGGTTTTAGCACGTCTCTGGTTTTGGTTTTGGCCAGGTTTTGGCCAGTTGTCCAGTTTTGACCGGTATCTGGACAATAGGCTAAGGATGGGTCTTGGACACAAGCCCAGAATGTCCGGGAGTCCACAGCAGATGCATCTTCTGCCACATAAGCCAGGAATAACATAATGGAGGAGACAGGAGACAAGGAGGAGAGGAGACAAGTTTGAATTTTTGGACATCATTGGGAAGCTTTGCACTCTGACTTGACTCAACCTACACAGATAACCAAAAAACCCGCCTTTACGAAAGTACTTTTACGAGAGTACGAAATGTACTTCTCTTCCGGACTTCAGACGCTGGCTAAACTTTGACTGAAAATCGATTTAATTGCTCGAACTTACATTAGACGCCTGTCGTGCAGCTGAGGATCCGAATGCAATATGATTTTTGTGCTCTTAGATTGTTCCGAGAACTTCCGCTTGGCCAGCTCAAATGATCGCTGGATCGCTTTTGAAGAAAATTCCTCTCCGTTATTCTCCGTTTTCTCTTTGGTTGTAATCTGAATTACCTTCAGATCTGGGCAAAAGTGCTGGAAGAGGTCAAGCAATAAGCGCCAGTTATGAATTTTGGCCTTCGCAGTGACTTCCTGAAATGTGAAGATTAAGTAACGATATATATCTTTAACTCAATGCACTTGCCTTAGGGGTACACGTGATTCTTGAATCATCGTCCATAATCAAGCCGCTGAGAAGATATGGATCATAAATGATGATTTCGCTTGTGGTGCTATTCTTCAAGAACGGAGCAAAGAGATCAGTGTAGGTGCACTTGCATGTTACGCCTTTTTGAGTTTTTGGAATATCTGTTTTAGAAATCCAGCTAAAAAAGCTAAAATGTTGACACCAAGTTTGTTCGGTTGAAATACCTTCCGTAGGTGGAAACAGCGGGCAATTTTACAACGTTGACGGGCTTATTGAACTCCACCGATTCTGAAAAAGCTTGTAAGAACTGATAGCGGAAACGGAGCGACCTACTCCAAGAGTCAACCAATGACTTACGAAACGTGTACGGTAGGTAGGGTGCGAGTTTTTCATCTAATTCAGTCACTCGCTGATAACACTGATGAGGGTATTGTCTAAGAGAAGCGACATACGTCGGCTAAACGAAAAAAAGCAATGGGTGAAATTGACAGAATTTCTATCTTACCATTTTGGACAAAAATCCGCAGCACAAAAGAAGGGTGAATCCAGCATAAAACCCGAATGCTTTTAGGGGCTCCAGTGATCCGTCCAACTTTTCGTTAAGAAAGTTTAATGCGTTTCCAAGCTCTAACGCAGCAGATATCATTATGAATGGCAGCAAATCTGAGTCTACAATTTCACATTAGTAGGTTCTAGAAGTGATCTCATTATATTACCTGGCACATGAGGTTCGTCGAGAGAATCATCTAGCAGCTTCTTTATAAACACAACGAACCGCGTTCTCTGATCAGCGCTTAAACTCTTGACGTGTGGTACCAAATTTACGCAATGTTTCGAAGCAGGTGCGATTGAGCAAGAAGAAATCAACTACACGAAACTTAATTTACCATTCAATAAGTTTCAAGCTCACCTTGGCCTGCACAGACTTCTCTTCAGAATCAAGGAAAAAAACTGCTAAAGAAACTCGCGCGTTTCATCTCGTGCTTCCTGACTCAAGTTTTTCACCAAACTAAATTTTGATATCAAACACTATAAACCCAATGCTGGTTTCAGCTACTAATCACAACCTATCAGTATTGGAAAACAAGCGTACCTGTCTTTGTGGTTCCATAGGAAGTAAATGGGCGTAATACGCAGCTTCCAAAAATCCTTTCCGTGGACCGTTTCAACAATCACATGGCTTCTATTCAGAAGACTTTGATTTGAATACGAAAAATCAAAGGTTACAATTTGTTACAAAAAGTAAACTTACATGGATGGCTTGATCCGGAGAACCTTCACGAAACACTTGGAAAGTCATCTCCTTGACTCCGTAAGGAACATCTATATGCACCTTCACATTCTTACTCTTCTTTCCACCTTTTATCGTTTCGACTATCCTGAAATCTTTGCTAGATTAGACCAATAGAGTTTAGAAGCGCTCACCATTTACGGTCATCAATTCCTTCCACTTTTTCAAATATCGGCTCGGCGGAGTATTTTCTCTTGAATTTAACTGTAACCATGCTATCAGCAAAAAGCTCTATCAAAAGCAAGTAACCTACATTCAATTCCATCGGTTTCGAAACCTTCCATGATTAGCGCACTGAAGCACAAAAATTACTTTCTGATATAAGTCGCTTATGAGTCTAACCACAATCCACGAATAACACTCATAGCAAAACCGACCCAATTTGACTTCAGCTCGGAAAATTATAAACTTCACCAAAATAGGTCAGGATGGCTTAATCCGAATGAGTCGCAAGCAAAGTTGTGAGCCGTCTTTTCGCATTGCTCAATCAGCGTATTTGAAAAAACGGTTTGGTCGGGGAGTCGAACCCGCGACCTTGGGACTCTCAGTCTCGACACATACCTACAACACTACACAAACAATTACTTGCAAGATATACAACCTGTGCTGTAGCCACTTCAGTAAATGCATAGGTTGCTCAGAAACGCGCTTTACTCCGACTACAACGATTAATAAAAATCGCGCTATAAGCTCATATAAGCTAAAAGCGATCTGGTTTGCACCGTTGTCACGCAATATGTATTGGAGCTCATCGGGAAGCAAATCGGAGGTTGGGCAGGGTAAACGCTGTGGGAGCCTGATACCGTAAGTGAGCTACTTTGTGACGGCCGGTCGTGGGCGACACGCGGACGGATTTTCGTGTCAGTTACCACTGCGCGCGTTGCAAGTCTGTTTTAACACCATCTGAGCCAGGGATGAGCGCGTTAGAATCTTTAGTCCGTCATACTCACTCCCCAGGAACATGACTCTGGTTAGGTTGCTCAAACTTCGTCGCTTCTAAATGTATTTCTTAGATTCGAAATGACCCTCTTCCACGCCGCAGGTACGTCGACCTTGATTTATCTTTAAATGGTGCTGAGGGTGCGCTGTTTGTATTATTTTATTCAAAATTCTATGCTAGGTTGTGAGAGCGATCATTATGGCTTTGTGGGAACATTTGAGTTGTTCTACTCATGCACGTTCTGTGTGTTGCATCAAAACTTTGGCTCACAATATTTCTATCCGATTTAACGTTGTTTTTCTTATTTTTTGAAAGGTTATTCTGCAATGTCATTTTTCATTTTTGAGCACCGGGTGCGGCGGATTCGGAACTGCGAAATCAAAAATGTGACCGAAGTGCGAAGATATTCCAATAATGATGTGTTAATTTCATTTGCGATGGGTATAAAAGCAGTTCGAAAAGCGCGACGTGACATAGAGCGTACATTGAACACGCGAGGTCAAACTGCAAAGTCCGTGCTTGTTGGATCTTCTGAACGACGGTCTTATTTTTCCCATTATGCGATCGATTGCCTGTGATGAACAGTAGTTCACTATATGCCACAAAGCTTACTGCTTCGATACAGTTCATGTAGTGAAATTATTTTTATGTTTCAGAAAATGCGTGTTCTGGTAGGAGTCAAGCGTGTCATCGACTACGCCGTCAAGGTTCGCGTCCGCCCGGATAAGAAGGGCGTCGTCACGGACAACGTCCAGCATTCAATGAACCCCTTCGACGAAATTGCTCTGGAAGAAGCTGTGAAGATGAAGGAAGCGAAGATCGCTAAGGAGGTGGTAGCGGTTTCGTTTGGACCCGCCAAGAGCCAAGAAGTACTCCGTACAGCCCTGGCGAAGGGAGCTGACAAGGCCATCCACATCGCTGTCGAAGATACCGAAGCCGAAAAGGTGGAACCCATCCACGTGGCACGAGCTTTGGCCAAGATCGCCCAGGACGATAAATTTGATGTCGTCATCGTGGGCAAGCAGGTTACCAAGAGAGTTTTCACCTGTATTCATTATCTGACATTTTAGGCGATCGACGATGACGCGAACCAAACTGGTCAACTGTTGGCTGGTATGCTGAAGTGGCCCCAAGCCGTATTCGCCAGTAAGGTCGAAGCCGATGGTGCCTCGCATCTCAAGGTTACTCGCGAAGTCGACGGCGGTCTTGACTCCGTAAAAGTCAAGCTGCCAGCGGTGCTTAGCGCGGATCTGCGTTTGAATACACCGCGCTACGCTACTCTGCCGAACATTATGAAAGCTAAGAAGAAGCCGCTCGATAAGAAGACACCTTCGGAAATGGGCATTGACATGTCTAGCCAGACAGAGATTTTGGAGGTAAACTTTAGCTCTGCTTTACACGATTCAATTATAATTTTAGGTTGCGGAGCCTCCTGTTCGCAAGGCCGGTGGATTTGTGGATGACGTCCCCACGCTTATCTCTAAGCTTAAAGAGAAGGGCGTTCTCCAGTGAAGCAAATAACGTGTATAAATTTAGTAGATTGATTACTGATTAAAGTAATTTGTATTGTTGTGTTATTCATCGTGATTGGCGGTTGATTTCCCGCTTGTATATCTTACGTACTTTCCTTACGCGTATTGTTATATGTATTTAGTGTGGACAGCGGTTAGTTTATCAATTTTGATTTCAGAAGACTATGAAGATCCTTGCTGTTTTGTGCGCTTTGGCAGCTTTCGCCTTCGCTGAGGATGTTTCGGAGAGTGTTGTAAGTCATGTTTGTGGTACTTTATTTAAAAACTTACTTCAGGTTACTGAGAAGGCTCCCCTCGATTCGGCTCGTCTTCTGGCTTCTAAAGCTAGCTTGAGCCAGTACGCCGTTGAAGGGATGGACTTCGTCTTGGAGTACAAGCTTCATAACGTTGGCGACCGTGCAGCTCTTCGTGTAACCCTCGATGACCGTCACTCCTTCCCCACCCAGGCTTTTGAAATTGTCAAGGGAACTCTTCAAGTTCGCTGGGAAAGGATCGCGCCAGGATCAGATGTTACCCATGCTGTTATTGTCCGTCCCCGCACCTACGGAGGCTATAACAACACCGCCGCCGTTGTCACGTACTATCCTTCCGATGAGGCCAAGGAAGTGCGCGTTGCATACACCACTGCCTCTGGAGAAGGTAAGGGCATACAGCTTTACAGAAAAATGCAATAGCAATATTTTCAGGATACATCTTCCGTCTCAAGGACTACGAGCGCCGCTTCAGCCCTAAGGTGACCACCTGGACCATCTCTGCCCTCATGTCCCTGCCGCCATTTGCCTTCATCTACTACCTGTGGAGCTCCAAGGCTAACCTGTACAAGGATAACACTGTTTCCAAGAAATCGAAGTAGATAGATTGTTAAATGGTTTGTCTACCTTCTTAAGTTATTGTACTGAATTGTTGTCTGGATTTGATGCTCCTTGTTGAAGATAATTTGTAATTAATATTTATAAAAATTTGTGTCCATCTCTCTTGTTGGGTATACCATGACTGAAAAACAGGCTATACGTTCTCTCCTGAAACCATTTATTATATACTATATATACACACAATAATTATACTTGTGGTTTATATTATGAAGTGACCGACTGTACTGTACACAATGTGTAGTTCATCAAGGAAACTTTCAGGTGGGAAATATGCAAGTTGGATGTGTATGTCGCCGTCTGGCTTTCAGCATGAGAAATGCATTTGAAGACAATTATTTTGAAGCGTTTTATCGGAAAGCCGTCCAATGCATTACGGCGGATCAGCATGATCGTATGGTGAGGTATCGTTATAAAGACGACGCCCTCTCCTGTCTTGTTGGACGTTTGTTTCTTCGGCAAGCCGCTAAGAGAGTAATGCATGACACCTTACCCATTTTGTAACCCGAAATCGTTTAGTTTGCCGATGTCGAATGGAACACAATTGAGTTTGGAAGAACCCCTAAGGGAAAGCCCTATCTTGTGAATCCCGAGGACACCACCTTCGGAATCAACGTCTCGCACCAAGTAAGTCAGGCTTTC
>KN166281.1:156617-234823 GCA_000757745.1 Steinernema scapterisci
CAACAAAGACTCAGAAACAAAGATGTTCTTCTCTCAGGTGGACTTCGACTTCCTTCTTGATGGTGCTACCGTAATCAACCCGCTCCCGGACGATGGCGCCGAAGACTTCACCGAGTTTATGAAGAAGCCGCGAAAGACCTTTTAAACTAATACTTTTCTGCCTTTTAAATGCTTGTTTTCATATTATGTAATACTTTAATTAAATGACCAGTACAACTGATCGGCTTAAGACCACCCGGCTCGTGAGTGATTCCGCGTCCGTCGGCAGTGGTTTTTTCATTTGTCGCTGTTTGTTAAGAGCTTAAGAGATCCGCTATTAGGATTGTACTTTATTTGACCGCTCTTGACTCCTCCCTCTTGTCTCGCGCTGACCAGCACTCTTCTCTGGTCGTATAAATCGTGTCCAATGGTCAAATGGCTGCATTTTTTAGTTCTGGCCATTCGACCTTTCACTGTTTTAGCTGACTTTAGCTTTCAATTGTTTTCAATTCGCTTAAGGCTGTTCAGTTGCTTTTGTCGCGAAGTGGGCTTTTGATGGGAAGAGAAATTTTTCGTGTTTGCGTTCGTGGCATAAACTTGGTGATAACTCAAGTAACATCACGGAGGCGCTGGCGACCGTCGGCTTTGTTAACGGTACGCGCGTCCGACGGTCTTTTCAAAGCACATTTGTTTAAATTCACTTTAGCCACTCACCGATTAGTCAGTTCAACAATCGTTGACCGGTCTTAACTTCGTTCTTTCGTGGTCCTGAGTAGGAAATCGGATACCAGCATCCACCCTCTTGAGGTTTCTGCAGCGTACACGTGAAGTGGAGGGATTTGAAAAGTCGTCTGATAGGGCTACTGTTAGTCTTTGGGGAACGGGCCGCATTAAAAGATTTAAAGAACAATAAGGAGCGCAAACAACCGCCACTACCGCATTCGAAAACAGTGAATTTGAAAAGAGTGCCTATTATTTAACCAGACGAGAATTTCCTCCTCTTGCCTTCGTCTAGCTCTTTATGTTTTTCAGTATGAGAACTTCTCGAGTGCTTTTGCTGAGTTCAGCATTACTCACTTTCTTCGCCGGCGTCCACTCGATTAAAAAACTCCAGCAGGATGACTCACTGGTAAGTCGTTGTGACTGGTCAAGCAAACATAGTGATCAGCAACGTCGATGCAACGTAATCGGATTTCTTTAGCTTTTCGACCGTTCCGTCCCCGACTATGAAACCGTACTCACACCGAGCGACTTCGAAATGAGCCAACAGATGTCCGATGTGTTGCAGTTCGACGGACAAGATATTTGGGACAGCGACGCGATGTATTCAACGGATCGTTTCGAGGGAGACATTGCAAACGAAGACGTATGGGGCGCGATTGTTGCGTTTTCTTAAGTTTCCGTTCAGTTGAATGCGACCACAGTCCACCTCTTTGTTAACGGAGGCGCGGGGCGTGGCCGCCACTTAAACGCTCTAAGGAATATGCACCAGCTCTGGAAGAACGGCCGAATTCCGTATACGATCAGCAGCCAGTACAGCAGTTACAGGTGAGGAGACGCCTGGCATAAACATAGAGTAAGCAGGGCAGTTACAGTCGTTCAATGATTGCTTCCGCCATGGAAGAGTATCACGGAAACACATGTATCAAGTGGGTTCCCAAGGAGAACAGCGACAACGACTACATCCACATCTACCCAGACCGCGGATGCTATTCCATGGTAGGACGAACTGGAGGACAACAGCGGCTCTCGCTTGGTAGCGGATGTATCCAGAAAGGAATCATCATCCACGAGATGATGCACGCGGTCGGATTCTTCCACGAACAGTCCCGCACGGATCGAGACAGCTACATCACAATTCTCTGGAACAACATTATGCAAGGGATGCAGAATCAGTTCGAGAAGTATGGCCAAGGAACCATCCAGGATCTCGGCACCGAATACGACTTCCAGTCGATCATGCACTATGGTCCCAAGGCCTTCAGCAGAAACGGACAGCCGACAATTATTCCAAAAAGGAATGCTCAGATCGGACAACGCGGAGGATTCAGCAAAGTTGATACGCACAAGATCAACAAACTCTACAGTTGCTCTGGTCCAACAACTCCGACAACCCCGAAGGTGACCACACCTCCGACGACGACCACAGAAAAGCCTTATCCGCCGCCGCCAACTATTCCGGTCATTCCTCCAATTGTCCCAGGCCCAGAGTGCAAAAATACTCGACCAGACTGTGCTCAACTAGCCCAACAGGGTTAGGGTTCAACTCATACATTGAAATAATTTATTAACATTTAGGATGGTGCAAGAGGAACCCTGACTGGATGAAGAACTATTGCCCAGTCGCATGCGGAATGTGTGAGAAGCCAAAGCCTGGTATGTTATTACTTTCACGGAGTCTAATGGATTCATCGTTATTTCTTCAGTGGTTCCAGTCGTTCCCGAAGAATGCGAAGACCTGAGAGTTGATTGTGGAAATTTGGTCAAGCAGCGCTACTGTATCTCCTCGAAGACCTTTATGAAGAACTACTGCGCAAAGTCCTGCGGGTTCTGTGGAACTCCGCTTCCGGAGATTCCTGAAGTGTCCACAAAAAGTCCAATTACTACGGTGACTCAAACGCCGACCGTTCCTTTCATTACTAGGTTAGCTGTTTTCTGTGCTGCCGGATTTCTGACGGTTGTTTCAGAACGATTCCTGTAATAACGGTGACCGCCGCTCCCTCGCCCCACACCGGCGCTCCGCCGACTCCCCACCCTTGCCAAGACATCAAACACTTTTGCGGCCACTGGAAAGGCGCCGGATTCTGCGAAGGAATCTTCAGAAGTTACATGACCAAAAACTGTCCCAAATCGTGCGGATTCTGCTGAGTGCGGAGTTGATGACCATCGAAGCCGCTGCTTCGAGTTCCTACTTGCATGTCAGTCGTATTAAAGGCGTGACTGATTTGTCTATTTATTGTTGCTGCGCATGAACAGTGTGATTAATAAACGTCGCTAATAAAAACACGATCGCATATCGATTTTTCCGTTACGACGGGTGAAGTGAGGGCTATGAGCGGGCAAAATTTGCGGGTAGTGACTCCTGCCACGAACTCCATTTGCGGAGTGAGCCTGATCTATGGTGAAAATGGCGCACTTTCTAAAATTCGACCGCTCACCTGTAAAATAGAAAACTAATTTATACTTTTTCGCGAGTTCGATTGTCGGACAAACGTGTCCAGACGAGTGAATTGTAGGCATCGCTTTGTAGGCGCGTGCCGCGCGCCGCGCTCCCACGTGCAGGGATTCTCCATTTTCGCGCATCTTCGTCTCCACAATTAACGTCTTTTCGCGCGTTAATTATTATTCAACCGAAAGTATTGATCGATGACTGACTGTTCGAAATTTCAGCTACTCGAGCAAAATCATCCGAATGCGTGAACCCGTTTGATGCTTCCAAGTACCGTCAGCTACGAAGCTTTCATCATCGAAGATGTCTCACGGTGGGTGGCTGAATAATTTTGTGAGCTGATTCAAAATCACATGGTTCGTTCCTGCGCGCGCTGCATTAGGTTGAGCTGATGATTCGTAAACGATCATACTGTTATGATTCACTAAACATGTTTAGAAAAGGATGAATAACTGGAAATTTTTAGAATGCGATGGTAATTGCTTGGATAAGTATTTTGTGATTATTCTCCAATGTGCTTGAATTATTCGGTAGTTATTGTTGGGCAAATCGGAAAACGATCGATTTCTAAGCTTGGCAGATTGGAAACCATTCGGAATTCTGTTTGGTTTTAATGTTTTTTTGCGCTCAGTATTGAACCATCTCTAATAATTTTAATCGTTTTCGACAATTTTGTGTGAAAGTCATTTATTGAGTGAAAAGTTGGCTCGCTTATTCCAATGCGTTTTACATTAAAATTTTCAGACTGCGGAATTTCAGACACAAAATTTTACAGTTGTGCGGTTTTGTAGTTTTCATTTTCTTTTTTCAGAGGTATTCTAAGATAGTTTCAGTTTCTCAATTAATAAGTTTAATATGTTCCTTTCAGTGACTGATCTGACATGCAATGAAACGATGCCTATGGAAGACGATCAGATGGTAAGTGCTGCTTTCGGGAAATAGGAAAGAAAATGACGCATTTCAGAGAGATCCTCGACATGCTGCCTCGGCCTCCAACACTGCGACTCCAGCACCGGCTCCCGCGATACCTGTAGCCGGTAGAGCTTATCAGCAAGCCCAGCTGGACCAAGTCAAATACAGAAGAGTGAGAGGATTTTGTTTTTTTTTTTTTCTTTTTCACTATATTGGTAATTATAGGTTCCTAACATTTCTAGTCAGAGAATAGCGTCGCCTATCCCACAAATCGGAGCCAGGCCCATCACCGAGTCAACTGTGTCTGCCACGAACAGACTGCTCGTACCAAACTCCGCTGCTCCTTCGAACATGCTCTCCATGAACAGCCCGGGCTTGTCCCAATTATCTTCGTACTCCTTAACACCAACGCATAACACAAAGGTACGAAATTCGTTATGTTTTCCGGTGCTGACTTTTTGATTGTAGCCTAGAACAGTGTCAACTTCGCTGACGATGGTGAGCGCGAGCAGTTCCAGTCAAGCCAGCTATTTAAGTTCCTTATGTAAGACTCAATTTCAGAGTGGGTTTTAAGTTTTATTTACAGCAAACGATACGCGGCACTTATACAACCTCAGCAGCACTCCTAGTTCATCTATTCCTCCTTGTTCATCCATTAACGATTCGGTGTCTACGATACAACAATTCATTTCGCAGCTATCAAACGATACCAATGTCTCCAACGGACGAACATCTTCTTTGGATCATTTGGGCTTATCTGCCCATGGAACCGAGAGCGGACTGAGGCCAGCACCCGGTTCCGCAGTATGTTCCACGAGACCTGCCACTGCTAGTCCCTTAATCAGCCGACCGCAGTCCAACATTCCACCGCCGCTGACCGCGGAGGAAGTACAGATCCTTCAACAAGTGCAGAAGCCGCGTGAATCTTCTATAAACCTTCCACTTCCGTCTGTCGCCGCCCCTATTCCAGTTCACACTCCCACTCCCGTTCTTGGCTCCGCCCCTGCTCCGTCTGGGACCCCATCTCTTCCCCTGAATAATCTTACTCAACCTCAGGTGTTCAGTGATCCCAATCCAATGGTTATCAAAGAATTTACAGGTCCAAGCGTTGATAGAAAACGTTCTTAATGCCACCGGTTTATCCTATATCGGAGACTCCAATTTACAAATCCAGCAATTACTCACTACAATGAGACAAGCCCAGCAGGAAGCATCTCTCGAAGTCGCCCGTCAGCAGTTGGAAGCACGGAGAAGGACAGAGGAGCTGCAGCAAGCCCAAGCCCAAGCTCGTGTGCTGGCGCAAGCTCACGCGCAGCTGGAAAATCATCAGCTTTTTTATGCCGAATCTCTTCGCATGAAAGCTCAGCAAGACAACGAGGTACATGTAAGGGCTGTAGCGGAAGCACAGCAAAAGCTGAGGGCTGAAACGTTGGCTAAAGAAGCTGCTGCAAAGGAGGCCGCAGTCAGAGCAGACGCTGAAGCACGGGCCTTGGAGCAAGCTCGAATGGAAGTTCAAGCTAGAGCTGATGCTCAGGCTCGAGCGGAGCAACAAGCTCTAGCAGAAGCCCAAGCCAGGGTGCAAGCTCAACTTACACAGAACGCAATCGCCCAGTTGGCAGCCAACCAGAAAGCTCGTCAAGCCCTTCAAAACCTGGTCAACCCCGCGATCACGATCTCAAACAGCGTTGTGGCCTCATCGACAGTGTCTCCAAGAGATCGCGAACAGTTGCTGCGGGAGCAACTGATTCAAGCCGCTGCAAGAGAGGCTCTTGCGAAGCAAGAGCCACCTTCTTACTCGCACTACCTCACGGGCCGTACGGGGAGAATATCGGCGGAGAATTTGCCGAGTTACGGTAGGTGCACCTGACTGGCATTCACTAATAATATTTCAGGGGACCTAGCGCAAGATTCCGAGACGGTAAGACGCCTCATAGAAAAAGCTGAAACGTTGACGGCCAACGCAAATCTTAACCATGGATCCTCCTCGTCCTCTTCCTCACATCATAATCAGCCGAAACGAGCTCCTGCGGAGCAACCGTAAGTCTTAAAAATTGTTTTTCCACAAAGACCTACAATCATCCTAAACAAAGCAACGAACTCGGCAACCTTTCTTTTTGAGGACTACTTCATCGATACTCGACTCGAAGTTGTCATGATAAATATCATGCCTTCAGTGAGGGCAATATACCTGATGCGGTCAGACACGATGCGGCACGACGCAAAATTCTATATCGTTGCTCCTCTTGAGAAGGACGTTAATTCGACATTGAATCAACTTGTGTCGATCTTATTAAGACCGGAATTCGTAGGCCAGGCTTCTAAGATTTGGTCAAATGCCATGGAAATTTGGTACGGCTGAACGTTTGACGTTTGACCACAGCTGTGCGTTGAATTCAAGTCTTCTTCCCACTTTTCGAGCAGATTCCGAATAAGCCGAGTGGAACGACGACCGCTAAGTAGGTTCAGCCAGACGATCTGCTCAAAAAGTGGGGAAAAGGTTTTTGAATTGAGAATATACGTATATTGTGCCTTCTTTTCAGGCCTCCACATCCGAAGCCGTATCGCTCGTACGCCTCTCGTTCTTCCGAATCAAGGAAACGACATCACGACTCTTCGGATATCCCGTTCGACCAAGTTGAACCCGATGCAGCCACCCTCCGTGCCGTTGCTGAGATAAAGCGTGCCCAAGAGCGCGAAAAAGAGGCGCAGCTTCTGCAAAGCGGAACAAAGTTAGTTCATTTATCTAATTTCCGTTTAGAAAACTGAAATTTTAGGGGAAAAGGACAAGGCAAGGGCGGACGAAAAGCACCAGGTGAACCACGACAACGAGTTTCGAAGCCCCGCCAGCCTAAAGGCGCTGCTGCTGCCACGACGGCATCGAACTCATCCACCGCTACTACATCGAATGGGACACGGCCTGTGCCTGCTTCTGTGAAGATCATACAAGTGCCGGTCGTGAAGGACAACGAACCGCGCGGTATGATTGCATCCACCTCCACCGCACACATCATGCCGGAATCTCCTCCCGACTTGGCGCATCTTCGACCGACGCCTCCTATGGTCATGGCGTCCACTCCGGGCACTTCTGCAGGCACATCCACGAACCTGCGAGAAATCGGAGAAAGAGAGGCGAAGAACGGAGCACAGTGGCTGGAATCGTACGCCAAAAAGATGATAGAACGAAGTGATGTAGGCAGTAAGTGTTAGATCAGTCGGGATATTGTTCAATTTCTTTCTAAATTTAGAAGAGAGTTGGGACAAGTTGCGCTCTCCGCTGCGTCCGGATGATTTGATGCGGGAATTGATGCAGAAAGTTGCAGAAGATGCATTTGGGTTAGTTTTCAAGGTGAGTGTATCCATGTTGACAGCTTTAATTAATTGTTTCAATTTAAGAAGGAAGATTCTCCAAATCTCGATGATGTTATCAGCCATGAGAACTATGATGCGGTAAGTGTGGGCTCTGGTTGCATATTCGTTATCCGCGATGATTTTTAGTTACTTCGATCCACGAGAAACAGCAGTATCCAGGATTTTAAAATGGCTCTCTCTGAAGATATTCTGCGTCATATCATTGGAACCTTTGATGATTTCTGTGACCGAGCGGAAAGTAGACGACGAGTTGCGAAGGAGAAGGAACAACAGGGTGCGCCTGGCCCTCAACTCCAGGCCAATGTAGAATTGGCCGGTCATTCCACGAACAAAGAAGAATCCAAGAAAGAGGACGAGCCGTCTCAGAACGGAAACATTGTTGGAGAAGAGCAAGTCAACGAGAAAGAACCCCGGAAGATGCGCCTGATGCCTTCACTGCCCAAGCCGAGTGGATCTAAGGAGATTGACGAATCTATTGATCGTATACTTAAAGAAGCTGAGTATCGGACGGGACCGGTGATCAACTACAGTGATGTAACCAGTCAACAGCTGGAGCAGGCGCTTCTTCCGAGAGCTAACGGTAGAAGACGTTGTGTGGTTGGAAATCCGAAGAATATTCTGGACGCTGAAGAACAATTGACCGAATTGTTCAAGAGGGAGCAAGTTCCGAGGAAGAAGAGAAGAAAAGTCACTGAACTAGCATCACGGAGAAAGGCCGCTGAAGACTTGAAGGCATCTTTGAAGGCAGAAGAAGATCTCAAAGTGTCGAAGGAAGGAGAAGGTCTGAACACTCCGAAGGAGGGAGAAGATCTTAAAACTCCGAAGGAAGGAGAAGATCTCGAAACTCCGAAGGAGGGAGCAGCTCCCAAATCTTCCAAGAAGGGAGAAGGTCTCGAAACTCCGAAGGAGGGAGAAGATCTAAAAGCTTCAAAGAAAGGAGAAGGTCTGAAAACTCCCAAAGAGGGAGAGGACCTCGAGACTCCGAAGGAGGGAGATGATCTCAAAACGGCGAAAGAGGAAGAAGGTCTCAAAAAACCGAAGGAGGAAGAAGACGTCGAAACACCGAAGAACGCTCACGCGCTGATAGAAGAATTGTACAATGAAGAGTACAAGGACTTCACAATCAAATTCGGGTATCCCCGTTCACCGCAACAGAAAGAAGCAACTCCCGAAGCAAACGAATCGATGGAACCCGACGAGTGAGTTTCTGCAAAGCGCATTTGTTATTTATCGGTTCGTTTTAGACTGTATAAGGATGTGTTAGATGCCTTCAGCTCCTTCCAAGAAGCTTTTTCGACATCATCTCACGCGTATTGCGCGTTGTCTTTGGACGCTTTCAAAATAACAAATCCCAAGAGGTATGTCCAGTTACTGGATGAAATCGGATTCTGGAGACCAAAACGTCGTGTGATTATCGATGAAGTGGCTGAAGCAAGAAAATTGATGGCCGAAGACAACTTACTTTTGGACGATCACACCGAAGACATGTACAAAGGTGTCTGTTCTCCTCCAGAGAGTCCTTCCTCATCTGGCGACGAGTTTGAAGATAAGAAGTCGAAGCGAAGACGCGGGCGTGACCAAGAGGATGAGGTGGAAACGCTGCGCCGAGTGAAAAAGCACAAAAAAGGCGAGAAATTCCTGAACATCAATAGATCGGAGAAGAATGAGGTTCCACTGAACTCCGAAGACGATACGGACGGCGAAGAAGATGCTGGACGCGAGGCATTGAATGACTGTGGAAATATGGAGGAAGAAGAAGAGCCCGAAGAACCCCTAGTAAGCTCGAAGAATGTGCGAAAAAAGGTTTGTAAGAAAAGTGGCAAGCTTCAGGAGGAAGATGAAGTAGATCGAGCCAAGGATGATTGCCGATCGCGTAATGCAAAAGACGCACAACCTGCGGCCGAGACGGAAACTCCCAAGGAAGATCTTGAGGAAGATGAAGATGAACGAAAAGAGGAAGACGATGAAGACGGCGAAGACGGTGAAGAACTCGGAGAGGAAGCAGAGGACCAAGACGACGATGGGCCGGTTGAAGAAGAAGATATGGAAGCTGACGAAGGCGAACATCTTGACAGGGAGGAAGTGGATGACGAAGAGACTGAAGGGACTGAAGGTCAAGATATCGAAATGTCGGATGAAGATGACGAAAACGAAGTTGACGACGAGGAAGCAAGCGAAGGCGAAGATCCTAGTGAATCAGATGAGAAGGAAGTGGACGAAGATATGGAAGATGATGAGGATGCGAGTGAGACAGGCGAGTGCCAAATACGCCACAAAAACTTTGGCCGAAGTGAACTCGAAGACTCCGATGGCGAGGAGGATTCCGATGAGGAGATCGAGTACAAAGATCCACTCGCTGGCGACCCCGGATGCTTCGATATTCTGGACAATGACGTTCTCGCGGCGTTTGTTATGAGCATACCGAAGACTGAACCTAGTCTCCGTTCGAGAAAAGTTTACAATCCGCGTACAAACATCATAGACAAGCCGCACGGTCCTGTACTTTCTCAAATTCTTTCGGTGAGAATTTTATTCCATTTTTAACAAGTAATTGTGCAAATTTGCTTCAGGACGGACCTCTCCCTGGTCCTTTTGATAATGTTGATCCAGAGAAGGAACCTGTTGTTCCCAACACAGTCGTATCTCAGTTAATGCGTGATCAGCGAAATCGACGAATGAAGAATGAAGATCTTTGGGACCTACGTGGCATTTATGATGCTGTGTTCGCTAAAAAATTCGACGACCTGCGATCCACGTCTGAGTAAGTCGAAACGTTTCCAACTGTTGATTGCAGTTGTTTGTTTAGTTACTGGAGTGAAATGTACCCTACGATTGGCACCCTGGAAGATCGGTTCGCTTGCGAAAAAGAAGCTGAATTTCCTTTGCCAGTGCTGTGCCCGGCCAGTGCAGATGAAACTTCAGAAACTGTCGGCATAAAAGCTGAGCTCATGGAAGCTATCGAAGAAGTCCATGACGATATCCAGTCGGCGATGAAATTAGACATTCTCATCAAAGACGAAGAGATGGACACAGAACCGTTCGTGATTGTCCCAGATGCGCCAAAGCCTAATGAAGGTAAGGATAACCAAGAGAAAGCCGGCGCGAACGATGCAGAAACTGGAGTGGCTCCCGAGTTAGCAGTAGCTGGGAAGGATGCGAAGTTGGTCTCTTCTGAGACGAAGGAGGAGACAGCTGAGGTGCTACCAATTGAGGAACCCGAGGAGGAGCCGGAAGCAAAACCTGTCCGTGCTCCACCAAAACGCAAGCCGGGTCGCCCTCGGAAGAAGAGGACTTCAAAGGCACGCAAGCCTGCTGTTAAAGCTGCACCTGACGTCGAAGTGGTGGCTGTTGAAGACGAGCCGGCCCCAGAAGAAGAAGAAGAAGAAGAAGAAAAGCAAACCGAAGTTGGAACTTCTGAAGAGAAAAGGGAGGAAGAAACCTTTGTTCACAATGCTGATGCAGAGGTAACAACTCTGAAACCCGTTGACATTGAGATCAAGAAGGAACTGATGGAAGAAGACACGACGAAGCCCGAGGATACGGGAAAACTCGATGAGCAAATTGACTGTAGCTCGGAGATTGTAAACCAAGACAAAGAGAGCGCGCAGGCGGTTGTGGAGATCAAACCTGAGCTCGTCGAAAGCGAAGAAAACGCATCCAGTGCACAACCAGCCTTGATTCCTGACACGGCTGAGTCTATGCAAGTGTATCTGCCAAAATTTGAACCAGAAGTTTCTGACTCGGTGCCATCAGAAAGGGAAACGAGCCCCATCGAAGACGAACACGGCCGCCGTCGTGTCTGGAACCTTGAAGGCGGACAACAGCTTAAGGTCAAGGTTGGGCATAGCTTCATAAAGTTTTACTCATTTTTTTCGTTGCAGAATTTTTTACGGCACTACCGTGAGGAGATCGCTTCTGTGCAACAAGCTCACGAGCTCTGCGGGAGTGTAGCACACTTCTATAAGGACGCCATCGATTGCTTGATTACGGCGCAACTTCAAGACATTGCGAACGGTGTTCCTGCAAAGCCCATTGTCAAACCAATTCGGAAAGTGAAAAAGGTACGGACCAAGAAGCCCGTCCCTGCGCCGCCCAAAGGAGTAGTAAAACGAAAACAGCCCTTGATACGCTGCCAAAAAGCGAAGAAACCCACGCCCGAACAGTGGGACCAGCCCGGAACAAGCAGACTCACACCTGAAGACGAGCTGCCTTTCGTCAATGAAACGGAAAGTGCCAATTAAAGCCGTAAGAAGAAACGGAAAGGTTTCGCGTGGAGAGTTCTCTTTGCTTATACATTATCGGTTCGTTGTTATTCGGTGAAAGGTGAAAAGTTAGTGTTTGATGATTGCGCTATTCGTTTTAATTTGTTGTCGTCAATTATTTCTCTCCACATTGATTTGTGGGATTTCTGTGATGTCCTTCGGATTACAGTTAGAGCAACTAGGTGATTGTGATCTCCATGTTAAAATGTGTTGGACCAAGTGTATATATCGTTCCATTCTCTTGTTTTTACAAAGCGTTCAGATATAAATTCTACTACTTTTGAAGCAACTTTATAAAGCTATGCACAACCTTTGAAGCATTGAAGCATAATTATTGTATTGGCCTTCGACAATGAGCCGCATGTAGACTCACACCGTAATACGTTGAATTGGAGCTGTTTATCGTATCATACGCGTATGTAACAACTTTGGTCGGTAGGACCCAGTCGGAATCTGCTATGTGCTGCCGGTACGCCAAACTTTGAAAAAAAAAAACCGAAATCACACATCGTCAGAAACAATTGGATTATAAGATTTCTCCACCGTGAATTATTTAATATTTCTTTTGTCGATATTGACGCCGTTCTTTACCTCAATATTTAAAAGTTTTGTCGCAGTTGAAAATAAATAACATGAAAACGTACTTTGAATCAATTCCGCGCTCGATTTTGCATTAACGAGGGGAACCGAATAATTTTATTTGCACTCTTATTTACCAGTTCAGTTGTCAACTTTTAATTTCGGCCGCCTATTTTAGAAAGTTTTGTAATTTGAAAACAGAAAAATGACAACATCATCTATATATACAAAAACCTACTAACCTATAAACCTACAAAACCTAGTCATATTCAAGCGGTGAACCTTTAATAAAACGTGGGCTTCATTAACACTTGTCTTGTTTCCCAGATCTGCTCTAAATGAACCCACGTGCTTTTTTCTGTTTCACTGTCGTTGATCAGAAGAAAAAGTCCTGAGTTCAATGGTTCAGTCATAATTTTGATTTCGAGTGAGTAATATTAGTCTAATGCCAATCTCGCCTCTTTTTCCTCGTGAGCCTCGCTTCATGAACGAAGCCAATTAAATTGTCAAACTTCAAGTGTACTGTAAATAAGTTCATACGTAATGCCGCACTTTTGAGCTGCGAAAAACAGGGTTTATAGGAACATCTTTTGCGAGTTGCTCACTGTGCGCCAAGTACGGTAGCTCACATCACCGTGTTCGCCAACAGGTAAATGATACACGCATATGTATTCAACATGGACTCAGCCGCCTCCCTCCGGCAACAAACATACAATGTTTCTCACGACTTTAACGAACATACGTTTTTAGTTTGTTGTGTGAAAGGAGACAAGCTTGCGCCAAACCGTTTGTTGTCTGCAGCGTGTTTTCGTATAGACAGAATCCAAAATTACTGACATACGGAAATATGGAGCTAGACCAAAAGACGAGGAAAATGAGAGGAGCTTGGTTTAGATGCCTCTAAAATGTGGCCATCCGGCACCATTCTTATTTTGTTCAGGCTGATTCCACCTTGGCTCTTCGAGACCATCCGCGGGCAATTCCTTTCGATGGTCGTATGCCAAATTACATCGTTTCTGATTTCGTCATTTGCTCTTGAGCGTTCAAAGCAAACAAATCAGATTTTTTGCTAGGAATAAATCGGGAATTTTTCGCATTTTGTTCAGGCTTTCATCTCGAAAAGGGATTTTACCCAATCCTTTTGAATAGCAGTCGTCTCGGTGTCTGTGATTCCCACCAGAAAAGTGATACATTGTTTCATTTGCGTGCCTGAGGTTCGGGGACAGTTGGCCTTTTCTGGGTAGCGGCCAACTCAATCGGACTCATAGTAAACATCGCGGTGGTGAGTACTATTAATCTCTGCGCTTCGTGTTATTTCTGTTTTGATATTTTCGCTCGACAACCTCTGAATTTCGGACGTAGATTACGAGGCGGTGCTTCTCATTAGCAAGCGAAGACGACTCTTAAAGGAGTACTCGCACTTCACTTCTACAAGCTCTATTTTCTGCTAATTCGAGTCCTACCATTTCTCACAGCTTTTTAGAAAAATGTCGAATAGTGGAATATGATGTTTCATGGATAAGCAGACTCTAACTGAAGTTTCGGATCTGTTGTTTCTTCTCTTTTCCAGATTTGTTATGACCATAAATGAAAGCCCGTGAGCGGATATATAGGTTTAACCACTGTTTCGGTTTCTCCTGGCAACTGCTGAATCTGTTTTTGTGGGGTTCGCTTGTCTGGAATCTGGAGAGTATGTGAGCGTGTGTATTCGTTCGCCAAGCTACATCGTACTCAAGCTATACCAACCGTATATAGTATATGTTGAGTTGGAAATCTTTTTTTACGGGCAACGCCAGATTTCTCTTTTAATTTCTATTTTGTTTTGCAGCGTTTGTGCCATTCAAAAACAGTTTGTTGGTTAACACTTCGTGAAACTCAAAGGCCGGCCAAGTTTCCAGAGTGTAATTGAAATAACAAGGGACGCCGTACACGTCGTAGCAAACCGTTTAAAGAGTTCGAGTCCGGGTGTTTTTAAGGGTCTTTTCAAGAAAACCCTCCAAAAAGCGAATTTTACAATGATCTTCGGTTTTCTTTGTTTGCGCAGCGAGACCAAGTCTCGGCGAATTGCGAGAATAGTCGCTTTTATGATTTCAAGGGTTCACGCATGATTACTTTGGTCCATCGGGGTGAGTGTTGTTCAAAAACAAGCCCAAGTGAGCTGGAGTCTTTCCTCGTGGACGCACGGACGCAAGATTCAGGACGGCTTTTCTGAGAAGTCCTCAATGCTCCTCCACGCAGACTTCAAACGGAATTACAGCGTTGGTATGCAGTGTTTGTTTTCAACCACCCGCGTTCAGGCGAAAAATCCACAGCTCGCCCGCGCCGGCCAGCTACAATCGAAGATATGATATCTTCGATTGTGACGTTTTGCGCTCGACTGGGTTCCGGGACCCTGGATATCACGATGCCTGCCCGTACTGCGGCCTCTGGCAGCATGGTAGTCTCCCCGTATCCTCTTTCGGGTGTTCGTGTTCCCTTTCCCTCTAAGATGTTAACGCAATATTTGTCTTCTGAATTATGTATTTAGTTTCCATTTTGAAGGGTCCGCGTTATCTGTTCTGAGTACTGTGTGACTCGCTTCCTCCCACTTCCACACTTCAGCGCCCTTAATCCCGAAAAGCTTTGCATGGACCTGTAAAGTTCTCAGCGATTTTTCCGTTTCATTTGAACCGTCTATAATTTTGCAAACTGAGAGGAGTTCCCAGGAGCAAATTAAGGAAGTGCCTTTGTAGGCGGCTGCACCAAAAAGAACCAAACGTTGTCGGCTGGGGACGCCGAATTCGCTCGTCCGTGGGGGTTTATAATTGTAGACATGTGCGGTCATTGGAGGCAATTGAGAGGTGGAAATTGTTGTATGAACGTAATGATTTTGATCGTTTTTACAAAGCCAGACAGTGCTGCAGACCCATTTGGTTTGGTCTTTTGATTTACGGCGCTCAGTTCCATTTTAATAACAATTTATTCATAATCACCAAGTTCTGCTCAGTGTCCGAGTTCAAAGCCACATTTTGTTTACTCATAAACTTTCTATCTTTATGTCGGCTTTGCCGAATTCGCCTATTTGATATTAGCCGAATGCCACCTTATCGACGCAGTCTTCAATATTTGCTCTCAGGATAAACAGGAGATCCGATACCCTCTGCTACTAACTACTCCCAAATATGAACGTTTAAACACGCGGGTTCCAATATTTAATTCATGCGAAAAATAGCTGCAAATAATTGTTGCCAGAACCCGAGTATCTAGTTTTCTCCTGTTGCGCTCATCAGCATTCCGTTGCGCGATGAGTCGGTATCTTCGTGGGCGTCAAACCGGCGCTGAAGCGTAAGAAGCCAATGATGGCAGATCCACTTTTATTAAGAATTTCATAATTAGCCTCTTATTTTGAAGGTCGAAGAGCATTTCGGGCAAAACAGATGAAGCTATAAAATTCGCTTTCGGTTCACTCAGCGACCAATTCACTTTGCACCAGGAATCGGGCGAAACGGTGACGCGAGTGTTCGTTCAGCGTCTCGAGTTACTCCAGTTGTGCTTTAATGCTCTTCCGGCCGCTTTGGATCGTATTGTAAGATGCGTCATTTCACGAAACGACTTCGTCTTCTGCCAGAGCACTGCAACCTTCCGTATTTCGTCATGCTTCTAAAAATGCAAAAATTCTTTGCGCGGCTTGAGAAATTCTTGATTCCATAGGAGCCACGAGGTAAAAAATTGAACACAACGTATCTAAACCCGAGAAAAGAATTAACGTTTTGCGAATCACGCAACCGAATCGCATGGTATTATTGTCAATTTTCCAATACGTGACAAAGGTTCCGTCTGAAGAACCTTTGCCATTCGGTGGTAAATAGCAGTCTCTTGACTCGCTGAGATGAGCCCGGCCTGCTCCGGGCGTGAGCGTTTAGCACTCAATGTTTGCGTTTCGAATGCAAATGACACATAACTGGTGCCAGCGCGCGGACTGCGGACACCGGTGATCTGAGCCTGTTACTCGGCTCCAACCGCATGTTTCTTCTTCTGCGTCGTCCTGACCATATCCGACTATGCAGCAAGTGAGTGAAACGGCTTGAAGCGCTACGTAACGCTCTATTTGGTCGAGGGATCAGGAAGGAACCTTCGATTAGCGATTCGTACTTTTCGAGGGCGTGGGGAGGAAGGAATCTTGGACCCGGCTCACTTACTCACTCACCCACACCCACCGTCCGTCCGATGACTTCTCATCGCGAGTCTCAAGTGTGACACGGTAATGTAGACATGCTGCGACGGCGGCCCTCCTTGTTAAGTCTGCGCGGATTGTTTGCTAGGAGATTTGTAGTGCCCGCGACTGTCAACAGATTTCCGAAGGATAGGTAACACGGATCATATCAGCTGAGTGGTGTTTCGTCTTCACGATGGATGCCGTCCCACTGCGGCGAAGGAGGCTCAGATTGATCACCTTCTAGATTTCGCGTTAAGCTTTTTTGAGCATTGCGAGCTTGATTTCCGTTTTGCAGCTTTGCTATGACCTCGCGTATTTCGGAATCATTATGCCAGACTTACAGTGCATTTTCAAAGTTAGACTCATGCTGCGTGATTCTTTCTTGGTTCCCAATTTGTCGGTTTTCATAAGAAAACTTCTTTTCTGAGATTCCTGCATCTGATTTGCCGCTTGGACAAGCACACAATGTGCACCGATTCGGAAGTGGCGATTCGGAATCTAGACGTCTCTTAATTAGAGTGTCATGAGCGCCTATTTGCAGAAGGCGTGTCGCCTGCCTACTCGTGTGTCTCCTCTGACAAACAACGATTTGTCTTTTTATCTTTAAATTTGATTAAAAGTCCAAATGTCATTTCCATTCCCGACTGGCGTGTCTGTTAACCGGAAACTTGTCCTTTCACCACAACCACTTTTCAACGAATTGTTCTTTTTGCTGAACCGCAGGTGTTTCAAGGAATGAAAGTCCCTTTATTATTAATTACGCCAGAAGTCCTCAACTGACTGCCAGGTTCAGACAGACTGCTGCATAATGCGTCCTAAATATCTTTTCCGGCCGTCGTCCACTTTTCAATGCGTCTTTGCATGTTGGAACCTTTTTCAGGCTTCAGCCAACGCAAAGTACCACGCGAGGTCTTTGTCCGCTCTTTCGAAATTGCGTGTTCCTGTGGAGACCTCGAATAGGCGCTCCAACCTCCGCACTTTCGTCGCGTGTTGCGTGTGTTGCTTCAAGAATTCCAAAAATTTGGCCGAAATTCGAGCGTCTTTTCTGGAAAGTATCCATAAACGCGAACGTGTGTGGCTGCTTTTCTGAATGAGCCACATATATTGACTAAGACTTTTCAGGAACGAAACCTACCATGATCTCTTCGCTGGAAGTGGTGTCCAAATCCCTCAAATCCATTTCTTCGGACCCCTCAACCGCCGCAGCTCTCCTGGCTTCTTCTTCTTCCCAGCTCACACCAGATCAAGTGGAACCCTTGGCGGTGAACGTGCCCGGATTTTCTCTCGAAGCTTGGGACCTGGCGAATTTTTCCGACCACGAACTCAGCCAAAGTCTGCTTTCCGCGAATATGGGCGAGTCCCAGGAAGAAACTTTTCAGTTCTACATAGCGACGATGGTCATATCCGCCGCTGTTCTTGGTAAGTATGCCAGTAGAATCCTTTGCGCTTATCTCAAACCCTTGCAGGTCTCATCTGCAATTTCTTCGTCATGGCGCTCAGCTTCTTCTGTATCCGCGGAGATTATCGTCATTTTATCGCGAATCTTGCCTTTGTTGACATCATTTGTGGTAGGTTCATGAGAATCATTACTTCAAGTTCCTTCTTGTTTGCAGCGTTATTGTTTGCTTTTATGGGTTATGCCAATATTGCCGATCGGAAGACGTTTTCTCCCACCATAATGTCATACTCGGCACTTGCCTTCTACGGGTCCTTCGGAGTCATGGTTTGCGCCTTGGTTCCCGTTTCCATCAGTCGAGTTGTTGCTGCCTCTCAGCCGAAGACATACGATAAGGTATCCTGGAAAGATTTATATCCATTATCATTCCTTTTTCAGCTGTTTTCAGGGAAGCGCGCGGTAGTTGTGTGTCTGCTCTCTGATACCGTACCCCTCGCCATCCTCGGCGCTATTTGCATCGCGCCATCACCAACGCCACAGCGGTGGCTCTTCTATCTGTACGCCATCCTGACCTTTGGCGCATATCTGGTGGCTTTCGTGTCCAATTCGATGGTTTTCCGCATTGTAGCCAATCACATCCAAGTTGTCCAGTGTCTTCACGACCGAACCCGGCTGATCGAGACTCGCCAAGTAGCGTTCGCGACACTTGCCCAAGCCCTCATTCCGTTAGTATGTCAGGTGCACACGAGTTTCCAGACGTCCAAATCTAACTGAATCCCTTCAGGTTCCCGCCTTCCTGACTCTTTCTTCAGCCCTCCTCCTAATCGAGCCGCTTTCCGATGGAAAGTTCATCGTGCTCACACAGCTCTGGCTCGCCGCGAGTCCCTTTTTCGACGCTCTCATCACTCTGTTCGTCATTAAGCAGTACCGGGCGCAGACGTTTGCATGCATGACTGCGATTGTCGAATGCGACTTATGGCAGAACAACAGGAGACACCACGTGACGTACTGCTCCAACGGAAGCGCCGAAGGCTGGGCGAAAGTCTGATTGTGGGTTTGGCGAGACAAAGTCGGTGGGACGGAAGCTAGTTTACGGGACGACAGACTTGCGTCACAAACAGAGAGAAGCTTTAACGAATTAATGAATTCCGGTGCTAAATACTAAAAATGAATAGAACAGAGAACACTTGAATAAATAATTTATGTCTACAATGTTTCTGTCCAGAAAGACTGAAGAAATCCGTGTTGTAAAAGTGGACGTCAGCTAGTATTCCATACAGACAACGTGAGCATTTATAGTATTGTGCGCTCGTCGAACTTTTCAAGACCATCAATTTCCCAAATCACCAAATGTAATGTTCTCAAACAGTTCAAGGCTTCGAAATGAATGAATAACAAAAGATGACTGGAATTCATGGGATTAAAACTGCCGGTGCCTTTGCTGATGGGTCTACGGTTCCTTGAACAGACCCAAAGCATCCAGATTAATTGTCGATTCGAATGTCATTTAATTTCATCTTTCAAAATTGACGCTTTTTTGTTTTGACATTGAGCATTCCGGAATTCGGACGCCCGCCGCCGCTGACGTCGGCGGTTCCAGTGCATGTGGATGTAGGGCTGTTTGTTCAAGGTGCGCGCTTACAGTGAGGGGAGTTCTGTCAATTAAAATGACATTAAACATCAACGAGGATGTAATCGACCAACAAACTGATGCGTAGGAGTGTCGCGGGGAAAATAGGATTGCCAACGATCTTCTGTTTGTCCTGGTCTTGAGCAGGGCTTGAGATCGCGACATGCACGTGGCCCTTTTTTGACGGCGAACTCACATCAAACGCACTCAGGAGCTTTTTATTACCATCTGCAAGGGGAATGAGATTTGAGAGGAGGCGGGAGCGATGAAGACAAAACACCCGTTCAGACAATGAGTTATTGTGAGAGAAAGTGAACCGAGGAGGGTCGACGATGGCTTCAGATATTGGAGATTCGAATTTGAGGTCTTGGACAACAGCCGGGGATTAGAGATTCGGCGGAAGGTGTCAAAGGAAAGTGTCGTGAGCATTGCTGGTAATGCTCGGCGAGGGCTGGGAACTCTTCCGGGACGACCGACGGCGTTGATCAGCGAGCAGCGACGTGTACTGCGTTGCCGACATATCGTCGGCATTGCACAGCGTCGAACGGTAACTACTGTAAGAGGAAGCGGAATGAAGGATTTCGTGGGACGTACGTACCTTTTGGCAAGGATGTATTCTCCATCCTGTTTACGAACATTCTTGTGTTTTTCGAAGAGGATGATCCAGAGTTTCGGGGAGAAGATGCACACCAGAGCAACGTTGGCGGACATGGAGATCGATATGCATAGCGACGTTGTTTGGATCTGAAAGGGAAATTGAAATCCACCGATATGGATGCTTTGCTTACTTGGAAGTCACTCCCAGTTCCAAAGAAAAAGAATATCCAACTTAGCCAGACAACGCAAGTTGTGTACATGCTGAACCCAATGAATTTCGTTTCGTTGAAGTTCTCGGGCACCTTGCGAGTTTTCACCGCGTACACTGTGCACAGCACGATTAGTCCGGCATCGTAAGCGAGCGAGTAAAGGAAATGGTACTCGGGAACGTTGCAGGTGAGTACTACTTGGTCTCGAGTTGGGTAAGCATGGCGAGTCCCCGGGGGAACTATGTAGAGCCACATAAGCGACCCGAACAGCTGTACTCCGGCCAAGAGCACAGTAATCACAACTTGCGAAATAGGAGAAATGCAGCCAGGACGCTGAGCAGACCGCGTGGCTTGCGAGAAGATACGTGAAATGCGGTTTGTCTTGACGAACATGGCCGCATATAAGCACGAGAAAGCAAATCCGATTCCTGAACATTAGTGCGATAACATAATATTTTAGTTTTTGAACATTTGAAATCGTGATAACATAAAAGTCTTACGTACCAGTGCGCTTGATTGCACAAATCAGCGGAGTCGGCCTGGATACCAAAACAAATGTCATGGCATAGCACATGATCATTGAGACCAGTAAAATGTAGCTGAGTTCGCGTCCTGATGCCTTTACCACTGGAGTTTCATTATACCTGAAAATCGGTGAACCTCAAGATTGGTTAAAAGGCAACGGCCACCTACTGGATGTAAATGACGATGACCACAAGAGTCGCGAGAATCCCGATGATTGCAAAAATGGCCGGAACAATACTGTACCACTCGTTCCATCGCATGTGCTTCAGTTCGTGTTGAGCCAGATCATAGCAATCGGTCCGATCTTGGGTAGGCCATCGACCAATGCCGCAGTCGACGCACGTGGTCTCGTTGGCCAGGAATTCGTAGTCTTCGCATTTGCTGCATGCCCAGCAACATATTTCATCCTGGAACGAATGTTTACAGACAATGTGAACATAGGTCTCGGACAAGCGGTCTGAACTCTGTCTACTGGCAAATGATCCAAACATACTACTTTTATTAGCTGCTTCCTGTAGCCACGGGAACACGGAAGACTGCATTGCGATACGGGGACCTGCCCGTCTCCACCCTTCATGTTCCAGAACATTAGAGTTTCGTTGATCTCCATCTAAACTATTTTCGATAAATCGGATATCGCCAAAACAGAAACTAACTGAGTCTTCCGACCAACGTCCAATCTCCACATAATCGCCACGATCGCTCATTCCGCCCGCTTCGAAGGTAGTCGGCTGGTAGTTGAGGATAGTGTAGTGCGCAGGACCATCTCCTTGGGGACTAAAGTGGACCCTCTTCCCGACCAGATCTACGTAAAACATTGGTCAAGTCGGTCGCAGTTTCACAATTACCTTTAAATTTAACATTCAGGAGGAACTTGTTGTAGAAGACATCTCCATCAATATGGGTCATCGGAGTGCAGACGTCTGGAATTTTCGAGTGCCGAGATATCCACGACGTTTCCACCGTGTCATTCGGACACACGACTTGTTTCATGGCCTAAAGCGTAGTTGAATAATGATAGTGTTTCAACTGAAAGTTACCTGAAGAGCATGTGCAATGGCAAACACTGCCTCGATCACAAATTGAACTTTGTCGTCCGGGTTGAAATTGTCCTTCGATTGGCGTTGCGATTCGCATCTGAAAACATTCTACATTTAAATAGTAACTTGAGAATTCCAGGGCCGGTTTGCGAACAAGCAAGAAGTAGTGCCTTGGAAAGCCACCACCAGACCGTGTGGCCGTTTTGACCTATAGAGCACAAATCTTCAGGTGCAATTTCGATTGAATTTCAAATTTTCGCAGGGAAAAATCCCGTAATTGAAAACCACTTGATCGCCAAAGCTATAACCTGTTCGTCGTCGACTCTGGGGGCAGATCGAACTCGCAGTTGAACTTGTGTTTCCAGAGCTCACGCAGCCACTTGTTTCTTTCAAACTTCTCGTTTCCAGGATAAAGCGATAGGAAATACTAAAAATATTTAAATTTGATTTCAGTCGAATCAGTGTTCACCTCTTCGAATGACGGAACCCTCTGAGACTCAAGCATGAGGACAATGGCACCCTCTGCAGCTAGCCTCTTGGTTCCTAAAGTGTACTGTTCGTTGTTCCGATCCCATCCTTCGCTCGCGAGCCAGATAATCTTTTTCTCTTTCTTCTTTTCTGAATTCAGCTGCATTCGCTCCGCCGTGATCGCCATCAGGTCGGGCACATACTCAGTGCCCACAAAAAGAACGACCACGCGGGCGCCGACTTGTTTGTCCGGTTGCAATCTAAGCGCATTCATCTTTAAGAGTCCGAGAATCTTTTTCGCTCACTTTTTGATTAGATTATCAATAGACTCGGTGAGCGCTTCCTTCTTCGTCGAAATTCGCTCCTCGATGGCGATGCAGATGTTCACCCGTCGTGCTTCCTTCTTGAACGCGTCGGCGCCCAGTTCGCCGTACTCATCGGCCGAGTACACCAGGGAGACGTAGGTCCAGTTAAAGTGCACTGCTATGTCTATCATCGCCCGCGCCTGGTAGTTGTCGCTTGGAACTGTTCTGCAAAGAGCCCAGTTCATGGTTTCTGGCTTCGAGTTGACAATATCGCCATTTGTTCTAGGTTTAGAACGTTGAAGCAGATCACTCACCTCGCAAAGTACTCGAAACGACTTTTGTCGCTAAGATCGGCATTGGTGCTTGCGGGACTTACTTGTACTATCCGGAACAGGCGCAATAAGTTTGCAATCTGAAAAAATAGCAAAATTGCAATTAAAAAACAACAACAGCGTTAATTTTCTTTCAAACTTCAAAAACTGAATTATGTATGTAAGTAGATTCCGAGATCCAATAATCATTAATTTCCTTAATTGGATTTGGTGGCACATCAGCAGAAGTCAATTCCGTAGTTTCAGGTTCATCTGCTTTCAAGCAGCACCGAAACGCTTTGCACAAAGAAAACTGTTCAAAACGAACTCTGAATCATTTGTAGTTCATGCCGCGTTCTTGGACACGAGATGTTCTTCTCTCGACGAGAGCGATTGAAGTTCAGATTCATGAAAAAATGGAAAATATGGAGGACATCGTCCATCGCAAAACAGCTGGGCGAGGGTCACACAGGCACAAGTTCCGGTTGAAAAAAGGTTCAGGCAGAACGTTATTTTGAGCGAACGAACCCCTTCCTGGGAGCACCGACTCACCTGTACTGTAACTGAACTATAACTCCCGCCGACAACCGCGACCACATTCTTCCTGGCGACGTATTTGTTTTCCGGAATACTTCCATCGGCACATTGATACTCCGAAACGTCACTGGAGCCAATTAGGTCGCGCACAAAATCCAGACTTTGGTTAAGGGCGTAAGCCGGATTCGAGCAAGAGTCCAATATCAGGGCGCCCTAAATACGCGTCCTTCCGCCAAGTCGCTCTGAAATTCCACCTACCAATTTGTAGCCGCGCAAGAAGTCTTTCTGGGCGTTGATGATGTCAAGCGCGTAGAGCATCGCTTCGACCCGATGAACCCCTCTGAAACATTTATAGCCATCAGCGAGTGTCTCTCGGGCCTAATGGACGCTTGAACTAAAAACAAGCACATACCTGGTTTCGGTTATCTCGCCGCATGGATGTCCGTCGGGGGTTTCGGCCTTGGCGTGAACCGGGAAGACTCCGCCGATGATGAGGTCTCCCGGGATCCGGATGTTTCGGACGTGGCCATGCGAGTAATAACTAGGGTCATCAACTATCTAAACAAGAATCTTAAAACCGAAACTTTGGAATGTTCCGAAAGCAAACCTGAGCTAAAGCGTTCACATTGGCCAAAATCTGAGTGGCCATTGCCAACAGAGAAAACATTGTTGACGCCGGCCAGCAGACTGTAGGGAGTTCTAGGCAAGCGGACTACAACAAGCGTGCCCTTAGACATTCCATACTCTAAACAACAATTATTCAAAAGAACACTGGAGAAAAGCTGGCCGGTAATGTGAAAATAATAGGAAAACACGACCAGAGCCGGTGGGGCTGATGTTAACGCAAAGCACGCAAAGAGACAATTACCGACACGGAGCCAACTATGTATATATTGTCGCGCGCCCGCCGGCAGCGGTGCTTGTTTTCGGATACAACTTTTTGTGCTTCTTTCTGGCGCCGGAGAGAGCGAGGAAATGCCGCTCCGTCGTCACGAACCCGAGATGCCGCGATTTGAGAGCAGAAGTGCCTAATTAATGGACGTGGTTGGTCAGGTCAAGAGGCTGAACACTGCCAACAGGAGCCGCTAGCTAGAGGAACCTCCGCCCGCCGAAGGCTAGAAGGGTTCAGTAACACCCTGCCCGGCTCCTCTCTCCCCAGGACAACCCAATTCGGGCTCTGAGCTAGTGAGCCAAGGGAAAGATGACGCCTGTTCCCGTGGCCATCAGGGTAAAGTATCAAATTGCTAAAATTCAACGAGCAACGCGCAACTACCCAAAACGAAAAGTGATCGCTAGAATTCGGGTGAATTTTTGATTAAACCTCCGACGGCTTCTATCCAAGCGGGCACCGAGAATCGTAGTCGACGTCTGCGACTTGGTAGGTGAGTCAGGTTCTCGCTAAGCAAACGTAATTCCAATTAAGACAAGAAATAAATGTAGATTGGCAACAAATTACCCGATTTGTGCGACTGGGATTGGAGGAAAACTTCCGCCGTTTCCACGCCGCCGAATATCAGATAAAATGCAATTAAGGACGCGTCTGTGCAGGGTACCGAAAAGGGGAGATATCGTAGGCATCTTTTGGGTGCAGGGGAAGGGTCCGTCATAAGCAAAACCCCATTGATCGAGCAAAAGACACAAAACCAAAAATCGGGAAAAGTATAAGCGAACTAGTCGAACTGAGTCTCTCAAGTCCTTTTCACTCAATTTCGCGGTCAGGATGGCATCAGCACGTTGGGTAAACTGGGTCTAAATTAAAGGACACGACAGAAAATTTCCCAAAGAGCTTCGAAATTCCGTCATTTCAAGGACAATTTCGCTCGTGCACGTGCTTACCACAGGCACCCATCTTGGGTCACAGCGACAGATACCGTGGGAACCTAATGTGCACTCCATTTTGCCGGTCCATCTTCTTCATCCAAAAGATTTAAAAATCAATTTTGACCGAATGAGAATATTCGACCACAGGGCCGACGACAGTGGCAAGGCGCTGGGCGTATTTGCGAGGAGACAGGCTTAAGTGTGAGAAACAACGACGCGCGGGGAATCTTCAAAGATTTTTAGTTCTTGATTGGGACCAATTAAAATTGGATTTGACACGAATTAAGGATTGGAAATTCGAATTTAATTGAAGCAAAATTATGAACTTTTTAAACTTGTCCGAGTCCGCGCTTTCTTCGGAAGTGCAAATCAATTGACGACGGAGATAGTGGCATAGAGCAAAGGTCTAAAAATCCTTTTGAGTTAATGTACGGTAGGATTGGAGAAATCGAGGAAATCACGTTCAGTTGTAAAACATTGAAGAAAAAGTGTTTGGCGGGTCCTTTGCTCGGACGCCTGCACCGGGATACGTCAGCGGAGGAGTTTGTTCCTGGTAATTAGCGATTCTTTTGAAAATCTGTTAAGTAGTCATGTGAATTCTCGGTTTTGCGAGGGAGAGCAACACGTAAATAACACACCAAGTTAAACCAAGTTCAAAAGCTACATTCTTATCGTCGATGAAAATGACCGCCAGATGCAATTTCTACTCTTATTGTCCATCTGGTAAGGAGGTGTTTCGAATATCCAAGCCGCTATTACTGTAGATATATTCGAATAAAGAGCCTGTGTGAAGTGAAACTTTCAACATTCGACTATTGCTATATTGGAACCCTCAAATTTTTCCCGAACTTTATTCCTCAGTAAAAACGTTCCCAACGGTATCGGCTGCCCGGTGAGAGCATTTTGGTCTCTTCCCGGCTTATCAATTAACTGTATTTTTCCCGCTAAGTCCAAACTTTTATAGCCACCCTGGAGGAGACGTGGGGACAAGCAGGGATGCCTTCGCGCGCCGTGCACAGCGGCCAATTACGGGCGGGTAAACGCGCGAACAACGGACGGCGGGAAGAGGAGCAGGCGCCGCGAGGAGACAAAACGACGACAACGAGCGGAGGGGAGGACCTGCTCCATTTGGTCTGCTAATCAAATGTCCATTAAATTATTTGTGAAATCAAAAGTTTGAATCTGGAGACGCGAAAACAAAACAGACCTACGAGCAAAGAGGAAGCGATTTGCTGCAGTTGCAGGAAGGAAACAACTGATGTCGTGCTCCGGGCGCAGTGGATGGAAACTTGGATTCGGTTTGCGAGCGAAACGTCTTCGACGGAAGCACTTTTCGGGCGCAGGCTCGCCGGCGGACAATAAAGAGGGTAGACGAGTCAGGTGAGGTTGACGAGATTCGACAACTCGGGAGTGCGAACCACGGATGAGGCATAGAACTGGATGCGAGGAGAATCTATCTCTGTTGGTGAGTGTTTAAGAGAATGCCAAAGTGGTCGATAGTCAAGCGGATAACAGGTAAATTGGCCCTTTGGGAATGAAGGTTCGAATGAAGCGGGGATAAACAAGTGGAGTCCCACTCGACTACGGTAAGAAACACGAATTACGCGGCTCATTGTTGGCGTATCGAGCAAGTCGGGTGACGGCGATTCGATAGACAAAACGAGAGATGACGACCGGCAAAAGGCAATTGAATGTGTCCTAGATTTTAGGCTTGCGTTCGGTGGCCATGGAGGTCCACCGATGAACGAAGGAGAAGCCGAGGGCGAACACGGGAACGCGAGTATAGAGTTGTCGCGCCTTCGCCATCGTTGCCATCGCTGAAAGAAAAAGATGTTGCTGGAAATGGGACCTCGAACAACACATATTATCGGATGCAAATCTTGTTAGCATAACAGCAAGTGAATCAACAAGCGTGACGTGCTAAATGCTAAACTTGATAAAGACACAACAATTAGTGGCTGGACCAAGAAGAGACCCTCCTACTCGTCCCTTTAATCCTCTCACTCGACCTCCTCTCAGAGGCGTCTATTGTTGGAGGCGGACCGATCAAGGAGCATCTCAGAAGGTGAAGAACGGGGCCGGGAAGAAGTCGCGCTCGAGTTCTGCGCCGATAGCGAGCCGTGTGGATGGATAATAGTGTTGAACAAAAATAGAGCGCCAAAGAAAGCAGAATACAAAATGAGAAATCTCCGCTTGGGTTGTAATCAGTATCCAGCTTGAGTGCGGTGATGGCTTGGTGGCCTAAGGCGAAAGCAATAGAAGGTGGAAGACGGTCTCTTGACTGGTGCAAAATAGGTGAAAAATATATGAATAATCCATTTTGTGCGCAGATTTTTTGGAGCCAGTCCGTTGAAAATAGAAGCGGCGAACTTTGAGTTCTACACGACACCTTCATGGTGAACCAAGCAACAACACAACAGCCTTTTGTACTCGTTATCGCATTTTAGACTGTCAGGTAAACACACGTCAAATTAAGAATACAAAAAGCGGTAAATCAAGTAAATTGATTTTTCGACACCGTTTAGAATTCTAGAACCAATGAAATTAATGATAAATTTACTCCAAGGCTGAAGAGATGAACTATTTTACAACTGCTGACGTATTAAAGTTCCCCGGTGAAAACTTGAAAAATGTGACTTGTGAACAGACTAATCAAGGACCTCACATCTGGCCCCAGTTTTTGATTATGGCCATTCCAGAGGCGTCTTGATTATAAGATAAACGCACTTTTTTCGTCTGAAATTTCAGACTTTATTGATGGAAATTAGGCCCAACCATCATGAAATTGAGTTGAAGGAAGGCGCAATACGTCTTTTTAATTATACATTTACTTTTGTTATTGTATGTTTTCCGCGCTCCGATTTGGTAATTACTTCGTCGGCTAAAATTTGAGACAGACATGCCAGTACGTCTTAGCTACGATCCTTGAACCAAGCTAATTTGGAACAAATAGTAATTTGTTCGCCCATCCCATAAACAGAAAAAGGTATTTTTCTGGCTTAAATACAAATTCATTATTCTTGTCGAACGTGGAACCAGGAAAACTGAAGGACACCATGAACACAGCATATGCAATCTTTTCACGCTTACAGTTAACAATCAGTTTACGTGACAAATCCATTAAACAACGAGACACAACAGCATTGAATCCGAAATTTCGCATATCCTTGGTTCCATTGAAATTCCAGAATTACCGAGAACCGCACTGTTTCAGCCCAGCAAGAGAATATTGACTGGACTTGTGACTACGGAGATCAACATCAAAATCATAAAATCTCAATTCTACGTTCTGCTTTGTGACGTTCGTAATAGTGCGTAGCTCTGCTGTCGTCTCCCTTATCAGAGACACGCTCTTAAATCCAAATCCGCAACCTGCGACACATCAAAAGTACGACTGCGCTCACGAAACGAGCAGTACTCGTTGCCTGGTCGGTATCCGAATAAGTAGGCACTCAGTCGGTAAACTCAGGAAAGCAAACAGAGTGGCGATTAAAGACATTGGATTGTGATAAACAGTGTAACGATGTTTGGCCCCAAAAAGGAAGCTGTCGTTGTGCCAACTGTCCACGAACGCGAACTGACCACCCCGCATGTTACTCGCGCTCAAGTCTCTTCGAGATCTGTCTTATCAGTTATCTATTCCTCCCGATGCTACCTGTACACCGCAACGTCACAATGACGGCCACAACCCGACGCCAGTTGGCACCTACCTTCCCTTTCCTTGGCTTCATCCTCGGCGCTTTCCACAGGCAGATATCTGACCGAAGTCTTTGAGTGAAGTCGGTCCTCGAAAAAGGACAATCGGATGTCACCTAATTGTGCAATCTCGAGATAACACGCGTTTTCCGGTCATCTCGGGTCCTCTCCTTAGTAGGTACGGAGATACATATAAATGAGAGGTGACAAAATTGATAAGAAGTTTTATCGCCGCGTCTCGTCGTGATTTGTTGCCCCTGCACTTGTCTGAAGAATTCACTTTTCGTCGTTTCAGACATGTTAGGAGCGGTGGTTGTGAACGAAAACAATCTCGTGATTCATGTGTTCGGGAATTCCGCTTTCCGCGAGGCGATCTCAAGTTCCGATCTCAGCAGCGCACCCTCTACAAGCAGCGGCATATTTTCGGATCGAAAGTCGCCATTTCTGGAGCTAAGCGTCGATAAACCGACGGATTACGTTTGCCAGGTGAGATAAGTCGTGTAACACAGCCGGCAGCCAACGAAGGCAATTCTTTTGAACAAACGAGAATTTACAATACGTTCCACGCAGATCTCTCAGTAGCTGTTTTTCAGGAAATTGACCACAATGAGGTGCTGCAGACGTTTCTGCCCCTCATTCTCCTTTACCGCACAATGCAGGAAAAATCAGCTGACAGCTACGAATCGATGATGATGGACCGTCTCCAAATTCTGTTCCGGGAGTCAAACGCGTGTCTGATTATTGGAATCGCCGACGAGTTTGTGACTGTTTGGTGACTGAAACTGACATTCTCTTCTAGGTCTATATCGCCCGGAAAAGTTCAGAAATTTATAGCGGATGTGGATGGGGTTCTCGGTTTCCATTACGGACCGATGATCAAATTGGTGAAAGCCGACTTCGCGTCCATTCGGAAGATTCGAGTGAAGGTGGAGAAGCGAATACACCACCTGATCACGGAGTACACTTCGGAAAAGACCCTTGATGAAGGTAGAAGACCCTTGATGACTGTTAGCTGAAACTCGTAAAAATGGAACTGCTTTGGTCTAAAATTAGCCCAGAAATTAAAAATCATTATTACATTTGCCAAAAAATGAGCTCAGTAATATAATATTTTTTCAGTTTACACCACCGACATAAACGCCGTTCACCTTGCTATCTGCTCGAATCGAAAACTTTTTAGCGATTTGATGGCTCTTCCGCATCAACTTCAGATGTACGTTGGCACGAGCAGGTAAAATACAGTACGAAGCGGTAGCGTAAACTGAAGGGAACACAGGTGCTTTTTCCTGAAGGATGGGAAACTCCTAGCGACGGGGAACTCGACGCCCAACTCTATTCCCACAATCAATCGTTTCACACCGGCAGACCTCAAGAACATTGTGGAGTTCGTGCGTCTTTCGATAGAAGAAACAAAGTCGCGCAGAGGCACGATGGAACAGGTAGGAGAACCAACAATTTAGCGCACAGATTCTGGGAATCGTCTTGGTGGAGACTTTCCATTCAAACGTTTCCACTGAATTTCGCCGTGAAAAATTATAAATTCAAACTGAAATGTTCGCGACGGAGATGGCGAAGAGAGCGACGGCAGCGGCGGTTGTCCTGGTTGTGTCCCTCGTTCCACGAGTCTGATGGCGACAGACGGCAAAATCACAGTGGTTTTTTGGCCGTTTTCCGTTTGAATCGCGCTGCTTGACGCCGTCGCTTAATTCGTGCCTTCACTCGTTGGCGATCGGCGCGATTCTGGAACCGGCGGCGTTCACGTGCGGTCGTCCCGTCTGTTGCCTCCGTCGTAGCGCTGTGCACGAACGCGCTAACTATCAAGTCAGCATTTTAGGTGTGGCTGAAACTGCGACAAGAGGGACAACGGCAAATTGTGAACCTCTTCGTCGTCCCCTTGAGCGATGAGATCGACCTCGTCTGCATCTCGAGCGTTAACGGAAGCGGGTTAATTGAGCAACTTTGCGCCATTTTGGGGCTTTTGGATAGCATAAAGCCCGGAGCAAATTTGGCGCTCACTTTGTCCACGATCACAGACTTTCTACACAAGTTCACCACAACACTGAGAAATCTCCTTCCAAGCGTGGCAGAAATAGCTGCCACTGGAGGCCTTGCGCAGTTCACCTTCTTGCGCGACACTAACCGTTCTTCGGTTCTGATTGAGGTAGGTTGCGTTCTTTCGTTGAATGACAACAGTGGTAATTTAGAACCTGTGGTCCCGGCTACTGAATCAGATCGGCCAACAGCAGCCAGAATGCGTGGAGGCGGCAGCTGTTCAGCGGAGGAACAGTTTCTTCCAGAAACTGCGCGAATCCTCCTCGATGAGCCTCTCGAACAGATGGGGGTCGGCGAACTCTCTGCAGTCGAGTACCGCTTCTTCTGTCCGTTTCTGCGCAAACAGGAACACCGGGTTCTCGATTCACATCGACGCTCTTCTGGCCCATTTCCAGCGACAGCTCCACAGCGTCATGAACGAGCTCTGCTCGCAAGCCTTCTACGTTGCCTACAACCACAAATTCGACACTTTGGTCAAAAGCGTGCAACGAATCACTTTATCCATGTGCTCGCACATCAGCGAACTTTCCATTCCCACTGCCAGCAACCACCGCCTAAATCCGCTTCACCTTGGGTTTGACATGAAGGCATATTTGTTTCTGACACTCAACAACAAACTCTCCTTTTCGTATGGAACAGGTTTGCTGAGACTCAAGATTTTTAAGTAATACATATATGCGCACGTTTTAGAACTGGAAAGACATGTACTTCTTAAGAATGCGGATCGAGTATTTTTCCGTAAAAGAACTCGAAAAGTGGCGATTCAAAACAAGAATCATTTGCTTGTAGAGGTAAGCATTCGGTTACTTGAAGCTAGGACGACCGATGCGGAATCTCAGCCGATCTTCTTGCCAGAACGAACTAAATACATCATTCTAACTTCTCCCTTCCAGATGTCCAACATTCTCGAATTCAGAGCACCCACTCCCACAATCGTCAGTCGATTCCGCAGACTCGTTTACCGTCAGAAAGAAGCATCTCAAAAGAGTTTCAGCAGTTTGCCGACGCCTCTGTTCTGCGCATTTCTGTTTGAGCCATTCGTCAACTTTAATCTCGCCTGCAACCAAAGCGAGAAAATGGCCCTTCTTCTGTACGAGAAATTCGTGGCCACCCAAAACGGACTGAAATGAAGCATAGTGGCGATCATCGTTGTTGATGTTTTTTGTGTTTTACAATCTCTGGCTTTCGACTACTCACTCGAGCCGCAATCACGAACCCCATAGAACACGCATTCACCGAGAATAGACAACGTACACCTTATTCGAGAATAGAAATTTGCTATCACACTCCGAATTTCTCGCGGCGTTTTATTTCGTAGAACAAACTAATGAGTAATTTGAATTCAGGCTCGTGTACAATATTAGCGGTGTATCTTTAAAAACAGATATCATGGTCAATAGAAAAAGAGAAATGTACATGTTAAAAGCTCAGAAGAGATGGAGACCGGCGTTCACAGCGAACACCTTCGACCATTTCACCTGCGCGGGCATCGTGCGAGTGTGGAAACGGCGGACGCGACGGACGAAGGCGGCAGAGTCCAACAATTCCTGGGTCATCCATTCGTTGTCGAACTTTGCAAACATCTTCACATTTTCGAATTCCATCGACTCCACGTGTTTTGCCAGAAGTTCACTAAACGCATAGAAACATGAAGAAACAGATTCAGGGTTTGCCATACCTGGCAATGCTGGGCGTCTCGGCATAACACTGGAGAACTCGGTCGTGGTAGGAAAGAACGTATCCAACGGGTTCGCTTCCTTCGTCAAAAGCGACGGTTCCTTGGACGCCATGAAGCTCCATGAAAAAGTTCAGGAAGTCCTGACGGTGAACGATGGCGATCGAGGAGTCGTAGTCTCCAAAGAACGGCTCGCTCTTCTTGTTCAAGTTGTCGAATCGCAGTTTCGCCTCGGACGATTCATGATTCGAAGCGATCGACAGGAGGTTTTTCCTAAATCAGCCACTGCCTTGAATTCGAGTGTGGGGGAAAACGCCTACTTTGCAATATCTATCTCGTAGTAGCGGAATCGGTCGGAGACCACAAATCCGGAATAGTCTCTCCAGAGAACGTCGTCGAAGGTGTTGTACTCTCTGAAACGTTCAAACCGTACTGTTTGCCCCAAACTACTCCTTACTTGTTGTCTTGGCTGTAGAGATCCACCGTGATGTTCTTCTTCACGTCCATGTTAGAGGTGCCTACGGTGTGTACAAGAAGCTGGTCAATCACATGCTGAAGGAGAGGCTCCGCGGAGCGCTCGGCGAAGGCAGCAAAGTACTGTGGGAGTCCTCCCAGACTGTGGCGCTCTTCGAGAACCTCAGTGATCTGCAAACCGTCAAACGAATGCAATTAACAGCGGCGGAACCGATGTACACTAACCTTATATACGACGTTTCGCTTTTCACCTTCCACCTTTTTGACCTTGACGAAGTTCATACGGTACTTGTTGTCAATTTCATTCAGCATACAGTACGCCTAAAAGAAGGTCCGGTATTTTTCTCCGCACAAAATGACGCGTTGAGAAATAGTAAACTGCTGAGAATCTTACAAAGATTTGCATAATCTCACCTGGTTCGCCGAATACTTGTTGAATGCTCCGAAGGCGACAGGCGTCTTGCCGTCTTCGTCGACTACGGTAACAGTGCTGATTTCGTCAATCTCGAGCACCGAAGCGTTATTGTTAAGGGGCAGCAGTCCTCCGGCTAGCGCCCTCTGAGTCTTGCAGTCGCCAATAAGATCGTTGATTCCCTTCATCAGCAAGACGTTCATTATGGAAGATCTGAAAAGATTTGTTGCACGTTAGATATAGGCTGGGATCGAAAAGTCCTCGGGAATCGAGTGAGATGACATGTTGCCTTCTGGGGAATATGCATCACGCCTATATGATCAGATGAAGTGAGGAACCGCCTCTAGGACACGATAAAATCAGTGTTCTGTCATCGGTCTTCCCGAAAGATGCAATCGTCCGTCCTTGCGCCACCTTCAACTGAAAAACGCGCGCCGAACAAGAACGGCAAGTTCCACGAAAAGCATTCCGAGGAATTCCCGTGAAGCATAAAAGTAGTAGATGAAGACAACTTATAGCTACAGGAAAACAAGCGAGAGAATGCTGTAAGTGGAAGGAAAAATGTCCCAACAGAGCTTTCTAATGTCGACCATCGTTCTCGTAGGTCCAAAGGATGACCATTTGAAGATTAGTTACTTCAATGACAAAACGGTTCTTGTTTACTGCATGCTTTTAAGCATCAAGGAGATTCGCAAATGCGGAAAAATACAAATCTAGCAAATTCGACTCTTTCTATCTGAACAACTCATTCTTATTTGTTAATCTCTGCATTTATTTTCTGCCTTTGCTTAGTTTTTTGCACTCAGCTAATATTCCACTCTTTAGATTTCCACCTCCGTAAACACCGAAGCGAACCATTTATCTTCTAGGCCATCAGACCTCCCCGCCAAGATTCATATTTTCAAATTTTTTAACTATGTTTTTGTTCGAAATTCCGCAAAATAACCGTCGCGCGATTCTAATCTTGTCTACGCAATCGGAGTTCCTGCGTGCGGAACGTGTGAAAGCAAGGTGGAGATCATCTTAAAGTACTTGGAACAATGGCCTTGCTATTTATGTTTTAACAGTTAACTGCATTTTCCATGTTTCCCAATTAATCAAGTAAAGTTTGACCTTCGAACATACCGTATTCCAGAGTTTCTTTTTCCTGGAGCCATGGATTTCGGTGCACCAATAAACTCTGGGGGAGGCGGAACAGCTCCGATTTCGTTCCCATTCTTTTTGCTTTCCACGTCTACACCGGTTTTTGCAAACGGTTCCAGATCACAAACTAGAACACTTGTTTTCCACGGATATATGTAGATCACAATCATAGCAACATCTTGCGACGTCCGGCGGCAAACTTGTTTGGCGAATTCGTCTCCATGATCATCACCTCTGGTTTCGTCTATGCGGTAGTGCAGAGTGTCCTCGAAAGAATGTCATCCGGCGGGTTCAAACGTCGTCCGCAACGTCGTTTAACGTCGGTCGGCACCAGCAGATTTTATCAAAATGCCGTATCATCTCTGCTCGAGGTGGCGGTGATCATGTTTCGCTGCTCCCGGCGATGTAATCTCGCTGTCCTTCTGCAGTCATAAACTTGCGAAGGTCGCCGCGGTCGAGAGTCGTTCGAGAACTAAGGCAAACGCAGACTCCGGATACGGTCGGATTCTCGGGACGTCTGACGCAAGTGAACTCACGCTCTTTTGAAGAGTTCGGGCAACAAATTCTTGTCGACTTGTCCGACAATTCATCATTTTAATAGATCGGCGAAGAGGAAGGTGGGAACAAACCGGAATAATTCGGGGTCTAAACAGGCAAAAAGTGTTTGTCAAAGTCTCCTCTATTAAGCAAGTCGGCAGTTTCACGGAACAATGAAATTCTGCACGTTCAAAAGATACAGAATGACGTAGGGAGCAAAACTGCGAGTTGGGGTTCATTTTTCTCTTTGAATGGCAAAAGTAGAACTAAAACCCCAACCGCGATGTCACGACAGAGTCTGAGTCTAGGGCGGACATTCCATGTCTTGTAGAACGAGTATTCCAAAACATGGTCTTCTCCCGTTTATAGGTGTAGTTGAGAGACGAGAAGTTTGCTCGAGGAAACCAATCCAATCTTTCCTGTTTCAAAACGGTACCCTTTTTGTTTCGATGACCTTCAACTGCGATAGGATCTCTACAATGACCTAACCGTTCAAAATACGGCGATCTCAGGAAGCGATAAGCAATTTTGAACCAAAAACAAATGGAGAAAACGAGGAATATAACACTGAAGGAGGAATATTATACGTCTGTCCTTTAGCCGTGTTGGAACCAAATCTGTAATGCTCAGGTCTAAACCTGAAAGCTTCCAGCGCCTGATGACCGAAAATCCGTCGATTTGGAATTGGTTGCACTTTAGATTTCATTTGAGCGTTTGTGGTGCAGCGCTAAGATGGCAGCTCTGGAGCTGTTCGTTTATGCGTGTTAGATGCTTGACAGTGGTTATACATATGTCGAAGCGCAAGCTGAAAGGAATCAAGGATGGAATGAGAAGCAGCTCGTCGCTGAAGGAGAATGATGCCGGGACAACTCTCAGGCAGAGGAAAGATTAATTTTAGTTGGCCAAAATACAAATTCTCATTTTCCAATTTGCTGATGCGTTAAGTCTCAAATCAAAATCTTAGAAAAATTTGTTCAAACAGTCTGATAATGTTTACTTGCTCAAGGTTTCTTCTCCATGTTCACAGAGTATCTTCGAAGTTAGTTGAGACCGCGCGTGTCAAATCTACGACTATATATTGGTCCTGGCGCGACTATCGTTGAAACAGCCAGCGCTAATACTGTTTTGTTAAGAAACCACAAGAAGTGACACCATAGTTGTGGTCCCTTCTTCTCGCTCAGATGACTCCCAGCTGATTTTAAGCAGTGCTCGTACGCTAGATGTTCTGCTCATTTCGCGTTTTTTCGTGGGTGTTGGAAAGGGGGACTCAGTTTTCTGCTACCTCTTAATAAAGTGCCATTGAAGATAAACTTCAAAATGAATATGGACGAAGAATTCAACTTTGACTCCGACATGGACGAGGACGAAGAAGACTACAAGAAGCGCGGACCCGACGAAAAGAAATTCATGTTCCGGCGCGAACTCCGCTCGATGCTTTACGGATATGGCGATGAGAAGGTACGTTACTCGCTCGATGGCGCTTCATGGCATTTATCGATTCTCTGTACTGAATTTCCGGAGTTTCGCCCCTTCAGCTCTTCGGAAGTTTTTTGACGCACTCCGACGGGAAATGTTAAGTATTTAATGCGTAGTTGCAGCAAACATTAAAGTAGCTTCCCCCGCGCGCGTTTGTCCCAAGGAAAGAGTTGTTTGCTCAACGGTTGAGTCCCCCGTCGTGTGCTCAGCGACAACTTAAGCCTTTCTTTTGCAGGTTCCATACGATAAGACGCTGGAACTGCTGGAACAGATCGTCGTCGATTACATTCGCATGTTGTGCCAAAGCGCACTGAACGTCGGGAAGCTTGGAAAGATCTCGCTCGAAGACATTCATTACCTGATCAGGCGAGACGCCAAGCGCTTCGGCCGCGTGAGAGAACTCTTGTCTATGAGCGAGGAGCTGAAGAAGGCCCGCAAGGCATTTGAGGAGTCTAAGGTGCTGTAGGGAACTGATCTTTTGTAAAGGCAGCAAGCGTCTTTATCCACTTTTATATTATACAACTTGTACGTACGTATAAACGATTGGTCGCTAAGAATTCTTAAGAAACAAAGGCTTCCTGTGAGTTCACATGTACAATGAATAGAAATCGAGTTAAGGCAAACGTGGTGACAAACGACAAAGGGGAGGATGAAAGGAAATATATGAGGCGAAATTCGGGGGAACAAGAAGAACCGAAACCGAGAGCTTGACCAGCTGCAATGAGCTATGAGAAATTCTGAGAGTTAAAAATATCGAGACTAGGAGCTGTTAAGACAAATAAGAGCACATTTGAAGTTTAAGACACTTTTGCGAACGCTGAGCCATTGCAGATAAAGAAGGGAGAGACAAGGAATAGACCTCGAAATTGAAATAAACAGAAAGAGCGGGTTAGAGAGCATCTTAGAAGTTGGACCACATCGGCTTGCGGATCCATCGCAATCGTAGGCCAGAGTTCGTGCGGATCTTGATGGACGCCGCCTCGGCAGCACGGACAGTGGCTTTCACAGACTGCATGAGATTCTGAGCGTTGAGCACCAGCTGTTGCATGGCTTCTTCATCCTCTTCGCTTCCTGAAACAAGACATTTAGTCAATATTTTGAGAGGGAGTGAGCATTGGTCAAACACATGCTTTGTCAGATTTTCAAGAAGTATTTGTTAGTCACAGTTCGTTATTAGAGGTTCTGCGAACCCCGTCGTGCAGATTAAAACTTCTAAATCACACTATTTACCGTCTATCGGCTGACCGTAAGGTCCAATGGTGGCTAAAATATTGTTTAAATGAAAACTTGTATGGAAGTTTGTCTTAAAGTGATAGACGATGACCAACCTTGAGATCCTAGCATCGTTGCTTTCACGGTGGACAGAATCTTGAGTTGAGTAGCTATTGTCGGAATACGTTCGCAAACTTGAAGCAGAGCCTGAAACGCTAAATAAAGTCGGTCGTTCTTTATCAATTGCAGTACCATTCTCATGCGGATGTCGGTACATTGCCTGGCGAGCTGAACAGCGAGACGAGTGACTTCTTCGCTAGAATCAGCTATCTCCTTGGCACAATCGATAAGATCCTTTTTGGTGCCACCTTCGCCACGGACAAGCTGACTGAGCTTGGCCATAAGAATGGCCATGCGTTTCGCCGCCGCAACGATCTCGTTTTCTTGGCTCGACCATTGACGGAGTTCCTGAAAAGTAAATTACATCGTTCCCATTTGGAATGGCTCGCACGAACCTGGTGCAAGTTGTGGGCAGCGCTGAGAATCGGCTGCGAGGACGCTGTGGGAAGTGGGTAGCGTTCCCAGAAAGCACGGGTCTCTTCTTCCTCGTCGATTTCTGGTGGTGGAGGTGGACGAGGAGGGGGACTGATCTCAACTGGTGGAGGAGGCCTCGGGGGAGCAGGAATGTCTTCACGGATGATGTATCTGTTGTGGACGGTCGGCGGAGACGGAGCCTTCGCGGCAACAGATTCCACCAGCGAAAGAGCGCTCTGGTGGTGGCTGGGAGGACCACCCGAAACTCCGGAGATGGCATTTCCGACGTTGCGTACCGAGTTCAGAAGATGGTCGTTAGAGTTCCGCCAGCCTCCAACATTGCCTTGGTCGCGAGTGTTCATCGCCACCTGCTTGGCATCGTTGACCATAGGCGGAATAGCTGCAAATTGAGGATGGCATAGAAGGCGCATCTTGGGGGACGACCGCGACAGTCGGTCGACCTCACTCACCTGAATGAAGCTGCTGCGCGGCATTGTTTACTCTCTGTACAAAAGCTGGTTCTTCGGAGTTGTCCGCCTCGTTCTTTGCCGCCATGAGCACGCGGTTTCCAAGTCGCGCGATCTGTGACGTATTGTCGACCATCTGCTGAGCCTCGTTTACTCGGATGGCATCCTCGCACTTGTTCGTGTACCGACGCATGGCCTGCAAAGAAATACTCAAGACTTACAGAAATTCCCGCGGAAAGAAAAGACACAGAGCGAACTTGTCTGGAGTTCACCCCTCTGTGCGTGAATTCCAACAGCTCTTCATCTACTCACGTTTTCACTGGCGTGAACAAAGTCAGCCGTGTCAATAGCGTCGTCAACGTAAGAACGGAGACGGTTCAGAGCATCAGCGTAGGTACGGCGGAGGTTGTCGAAGTGCTGGTCTGCGGATTCAGTGTTATTGTGCAGGCGGATTCTTCCGGCGTTGATCACTTGAGGGGTCATGGCGTTCACCTAGAAGGAATAATTTTATCCAAATCAAAGTCAAGCAGTCCTACTTGATGCGCAGTTTCCATAAGAGCTTCAACAGTTCTCTTGTTTTTGCAAGGTCCACACTTGGCCACGAGGAGAGCGGTGTTGGTGCAGCGAGAGCTGTGAGTCTCCAGATTGCGTCCGCGATCCTCCAGATTTCCTTCGCGGTTTGGTGCGTGTGGAGGAGCATAGACAGCATCAACAAACTGTTTGAGTGGCGTGGTAATATCAGCGAAATCTTCGACGACCTTGTCGGTGAGGACCTTGAGAATTGAAGTTATTAACAAGCAAGATGAGCAAAAAGATTACTCTCTTCATGAAGTCGGCCAATTCACGCAGCTTCTCACGAAGCTGCGCTCTGAGAGCGTGTGCTTCGGGCGAATTTCCAAGGCCGCGGCGTTCCAGATCAGCGAGCTGAGAAGCCAGACGATCAATATCAGAGCAGATTCCAAGAAGCTTGTTGCGGTCAGCTGGGTTCAAAGTATCAGCAAGGTTCCTGGCTTCGTCGAGCATCGACTTGATAGCTTGGAGACCTGTTAAGAGTAAATTAAAGCGAAAACATGGAATTAAAGAACTCACCAAGACCATTATCGTCGATGTGAGGGTTATCGAGCCAACGAAGAGCTTGTTCAAGACGTCCTCCCAAAGTGTGCGCAGGGTGAGCTCCACCGAAGCGTTCGGTACGGGTGATAACACCGGGAAGGACACCATCGATTTCCTTCGTACCGACAAGCTCCTTAAGCTTCTGAGCGCAGCTAGCGGCGAGTCCCTGGTTGTCGTAACGTCCCTGTGTCCGCAATTCGCAGATGGCGTCGGCCATGGACATAATATCCGAAACGGCCCTTCGGATGACAGAACTGTCTTCGGGGAGAGCTCTGGCAGCGATCTTCTCGGAATAGTCGCAGATCCGGCGAATCGCCTTCTCTCCAATGGCTCCTGGACGGTCACGTGGGTTTCCAAGCCAGTCAAGAGCAGCGGTCAGAAGGCTCTGTGCCGCGCTCAACGCCTTTCGCATAACGGTGACATTGTCGCTATCCCATTCGTCCTCGTCGTAAGTGGTCAATTGGAGGACGCGGATGATTTCGTTGATTTCACTCGTCATGCGCTGGGCCAAGTAGTTTCTGTTCTCCGCAGCTTCGGGCAAACCCTTCTGTCCTTCGTCGTTGATTTGGATGAAGATTTTCATGGCGCAGATCATGATTGGCGACAGCACTTTGACGTTGTCCATGCAACGGACAAGAATTTCGCGATGAACAGCGTGCGTCAACTCCTTCTCACGAGCGTCAATATCCTTTGAAACCCGCGTCAGCCAAGGAGTAATGTCCTGTAATCTGCACTGATTTTTGGTCATTGATTTTAGCTACAAACCTGTACAAACTGAGCGAGATCGTCCATGCTCTCGATGACTTCTGCCACAGTAAGGTAATCGAGTACCTTGCGACATCCACGGATAATCTTGCGAACTTCGGATTCGTCGAAGCATAAGAGAAGAGCGGAAGTTCCTTGGAGGATTCCACGGGCGCCTTCGATCAGCTTTTTGCGAGCGGGTCCTGAGTAAGGGTCTCCCTTGAGCATCTGGCATGCGTCTTCCAAAAGGCGACTGCTGGTTTCGACCCTCTGCAGGGCTGGAGGCATGTCTTGTTGAAGGATCTTGTCGTCCGACGAGTGGCACGTGTCATATCCTACCTGAAAGCGAATGAGATTTTAAACCGTCTCTGAACATAAGGATACCTTGATGAGGTTGTCGACTGCACGAGAAACAGCGCCGACGGGCCGAGTAAGATCGGGCATCGCGTTTCCATCTTCGGCTTCTTCATGGAGAATCACAAGACGCGAGACCTAAAGGCGAACGAATATTCCGGAATTCGTCAAACTGGAGGAGGAAAGAAAATCAGTGTCCGAACTAGTGACATTTACACCAACAAGACAGACAAGCAAAGCAAACGACATACACATCCGTTGGGCCCTCTGGGCATCAAAAGCTGGCACACGGGACAGTCCTCGGTTGTCACCCGTTGCTGAATTGTGTCTGGGAAGACGAACTCGGGCAGAGAACGCCTGCTGCTAGCTCTAGAAAGCGAAGCAGTTCCGTTGATGGGCACTTCGCTGAATCCGTGCCGTAGTGGGTGCTCCTCTCTGTGAGATTGCGCGGCTTTTTCTGCGTATGACAAAGCTAGATGAAGCTAAAAGCGGTGTGCAACACAGATAATAACAAAGACGTTTAGTACAAAAGAGGACAAGAACAGCTGGGGCGGGACAAACGGATAAAACATGCAGGGTTAAGATTGACTTAACTTGGTCCAGATGCCTTAAAAACAGTGTCATCCTTCTTATCCAGGCTCCAAATCAACTCTTGTTTCGATTCCTGCCTACTTTACATTAAAGGAAGTCTGAGAAAAGTTTCTTCTCATCGAATGTTTAAAATGATCAGGATGAATTTCTTTGATTGCGTTGTTTCCTGCTTCGAGATGATCGTTCCGTCTTTTCCTTGCCGAGTCGTCGTGGAAAGGTCGTAAACTCCCCTGGCGCCGATACTTTTTCAGGGCCACTCCAAGAGTCCCTGTTCTCACTGCGCTTTTTCCGACAGATCGCTTGTTGCTCATATCATCGTCGTTTTTCCTTGCCAACGATCGGAACGATATGCATCTCAATCCCGGTCGGCCGCCTGGATGCTCCTCCTCCGCCGTTTCTCTGCTGCCTATCCGCCACCTCCCTCACCCGGCCGCACCACGCGCACACAGCTTCTTCGCCACAGATAAAAGAAGCGGCTATATTTATCACTGCGTAGTAAAGCAAACTACTAGCCTCAGCGGTCGCAATGGCGGCAGAGTTGTATTGCCTTCGGCTTGGTACCGCCCACCCTCAGCGCGCAAGCAAATGCAAGTCGAGAGCATACGGGGAGCGAGAAGAACAAAACATTTATGTTACGACAATCAGTGAGTGGCTGACTGCCTGCCTGCGATCGAGCGACCGAGAGAGCACGAAGACAGCGCGCCGCTCACAGAAATCGCAAATCCCACTGTGCAACTTCTGTTACACTGACAAGATCACCTGCAATCAATATATACTACCAGAACCGCATTCGATCGGGCCTCCTGCGGCGTCCCCTAACACATCCTTGGCGATCGGGCGTTCGTCCTAAGGGCCGCAAACGGGACACCAAGTCCACAAACCGTCGTGCGGTGCGCTGATTAATGCGTTCCTCGGCACCAAACCAACAAAGAGTAGCACCGCAGTAACAATCATATGTTCCATAGGTCTACTCTTCGACACCCTCAAGACAAACACTTTTCGCGACCATTAAGACCTTTTTGTGGAAAAAGAACCAGATAAGAAACTCCGGCAGAAAGCGCGGCGTTTGATCGAATGTGGAGAATCGCAATTCTTGAGAAGCGATTCCCACCGGTTTTTCTAACGTCTTCCCGTGAGAATCCTAGATCTACCGTGCGAGTCTGTCTGAACCATCAGCTCCCAAGTGCAGCCGCCGCAAGTTGACGGGAATCTTCTCCTCATTGAAATCTCAAGTATCAAACATTCGCGTCAACTGGTTATAGTGCGCATGAATCCGATCCACTCTTTAGCTTGCGCTTTCGATCAGACAAAGTGTGAAGCTCTTCCTAGTGCGTTACATGTGCAAAAATGCCAAGAGTAATCAAAAGCGCATTTGACCTCCGTTACCCTCACATGATGTGCATCATTTGGCCATTCTGAAATGTCGCCAAGAGAACATCGATTTGTGGACAAAGAAAGCGACCCTTAAGAGAGAATAATTCAGTGAGAAGCCGAAAAGTAATAAGGGGCAAGTCGCAAATATATTTTGCGGCGCTTCTACTCGTGAAAACCGTAAAACAGAAACAAGAACAAACTCAGTTCTCCCGATTCGGATGACCCTTCCTAATTACCAACTCTCACAACTTATAAACCTGAACAGGAGACGAGGACAATGGAAATCGTGCGTTGAAATCGCAAGCAGATTAGCAACAGTCGGTGTAAGTAAGCAAGGCAGTTTAAGCGATGAGGGGAATTGGGAAAGATCGGTGGCTTACCTGCTGAGCAACAGGCTCGAGAATGCTCTCGATAGTCTTTGTGTGGAATACAGGCATGATTGGAGGAGCTATTCAGCAATGGCTCATATCATGCAACAATGAGGAGCTTCCGGCACGCAGACAACAAAATGCCGGACAGGCTCAGCCTGGAATGCAAAGAGGGCGACTAATACCAACGGCAATGGCGCGAGCAACAGCAAGCGCTGCGGCTGTCTCGCTCGAACACCCTCGTTTCTCTGACTGCAATTCGCTCTGACTTCTCTGCAGCTCCACAAGCGCGATCAACTGACTCGCCCGCGGTCCGATCGCTGGTCGGTCAGTTCTTCGCCTACCTGCTTGCCCTTGCACCCACATGGTCTTCCCTCGCCTCAACCTAGAACGCACTTAGATCCCCCTCATCCCACTCGTCTGCCCTGCAAACCGGCAACACTATCAAAACATTGCGAACTGTCGACTGCTTTGATCCCATAAGAGAACAATTGACTGTACGCGGAGTTGCGTTTACACTAATCCGCCTTTATTTATGCGTCAGTGGAAGTATAGGCTCGGGGTTCAGGACAAAGGAGGGAGGTGGGGTGCATTATCGCTTCCAGATGATGATGGAAAAAACCGAAAAAGCGATCAGCCTCGCTCTCGCCTCTTGGAACATCTCTGATTTATCCGTTCTTAATTCACGACAGCAAAGTCGGCGCCTAAGGGCAAATGAAATGAGAAAACGTCGACACCACAGCGTGAAGGAACGAAATGAAATCCCAGCCACGATGAGTCAGAATTCGAAGAATTCCGTGTCTGTATTCAAGACGCTGCAAATGTCATGCGCCTTTACAGAGACGCCGACTTCCAAGCAGACGATGTGAATTCCGTCGCGCGCATTATTCACTCCGCTGGGGCCGTGACTGCACAAGACGTCATTTACAGGAGCACGTTCTCCTGAAAGGTGGTTTGTAAAGGCTTCCCTATCAGTTTTTGGGCGCGTTCAATGAACTACTCTCCGGATTACCGAAATCCCCAGTTATGAGGATGCTCAGGCAATCAAAAGGGTTTCCAAGTCCTTGACACGATTGGCGACAATTAGAATGTTGATTTTGGCGGCCACATAATCTCGATCGGAAATTACGACTTTGACTGCACCATTTACGGCTCTTCGCTTCCGGTCACTCAACGGACCAACGCCGACATCCTTCTACAGGCGTTCTCTGCCGACTCCGAAAGTTTAAACAAACGAAGAATTACCGAAACAGTTGCTCTTTGCAAAAACCTGCATTTGCTTTGGTCCACCAGTCAACAGACCTTGTGTTCGTCCACTGTGGGTAATTGTGTTTACATGAGAACTTGGTCGCTGACCTCCCGAAGAAACAGTTGTATTTCTGGCGATCAAGTGTCTTTTTTGACGTCTGTTGTGAACATACTCAAACGTAATCTCGCCGCCCGAAGAGCTCCAAGCCACGTCAGTCCGGAGTCCAAGAGACGCTGGAAATCGCGATGAGCGCGTTTGATCGCCTACGCATTCCCAGGTCGATGCCAGCAAATGTTCGGCGCGCCGAAAAACGGGAACGATAATTTTGATCCTGAGAGTCCAAACACGTGGGAGTGGAAAAAGTGGGGTTTATTGCTTGCGGCTTAAACTTCGATGTGAACACATAGTTTCACTGTAATCGGGACCACCTGCGACAGCCTCTTCTGCATTTCCAGTGGATCAGTCATGAGTCGACGATCAGCAAAGAACGTTTCATTTCTTTCCAACTGAAGGGACCGTACAGTATGCACCACACGCCTCAGAAATCAGAATCGCTCATGACAAACGAATATTGAACATTGGCTTTAATTATAGCCGAATTGGTCTCAAGCACGAAAAGCACGATCTCAGTGCAGTCAGGAAATTTTAACAAAGCGTTCTGGTCGAATTTAGGGCTTTTGAAGGAAAACATTTTTCAGATGATTTTAATGTGGAAATATCTCGAACCGTTAGCCGTATTTTGTGATGGGCAGAATGGAACCTTGGTAGGAGGCCCACTTTCTCGTTCTCGTTCTTCGACTTTCCTCTGCGCTGATAACAAAAGTCGCTTTTGCGGCAAAGTAAGACACTCGCCGAACCGCTGCGGAAGCGTCTCGCCTCGATTTGCCTGCTAGCGAAAAGCGCTCTCGTTGCATCGCCTCTTTCGATCAAGTTACATGATCAACGCGAATTTCGCGCCTTGTTTACTGCGAGTTCATTCAGTTCGAAGAGTTTCAGACTACAGCTGGGCAATCATGGCAACTCGTTTGCTGAATGAAGGCTCCAGACGACTTTTGAGTATATCGTCCCTTGCCCGGTCTAACGCTGTCGCCGTTTCTCCTGCAGCTACTGCTTTACAGAAACGGCTGAATAACGCGTTTTCATATTACGAAGATGTCATTGGACTCACCGCTGTGAAGCAAGCTCAGATTGAAGTCGAATTTTGCGAAGAAAAATTGAATCAAGCCCAGGTTGCACGCAGAGACAAGCAGCACGAACTGAAGGCCCTACATTCGAAGCTGAAAGAGATTCATCTTGAGTTGGACCGTACTTCGCGAGGAGAAGACAAGTTAGTTGGAAAGACGAAAGGTTTCGATCATCTCTTTAGGTATCTGCATCTGATCACGGAAGAACACGCCACTTTGAAGAAGGAACGCAAACTGCACGAAGAATTTGAAATGATCGAAAATAAGGAGCGGGAGGCATTTCATGAATTATCGAACAGGGTGAGTTATTTCTCGTGACGATCGTGCTCTATAATTTTAGGTGCTTTCAGATTAGAAGTAGCCACGAAAAAGAGCGCCAACAAGCGGAGCGTACAAAATATTGGGGGATCACCGGCTCTCTAATTAGTTGTGTTATCGGGTTTCTCGGTGCGACCATAAACAACGAGTTACGGATGCGGCGTATCCACGATATGATTCCTTCATCTCAGCAAATCCAGCCAGCTTTAGAGCAGATTACCAAACTTATCAATGAAGAACAAACACAGGTTTGTTCAGTTTAGTTTTCTAATCTTTTTACGTGATTCTGATGAGCCCTTTCTACCACCTTTTCGTTGTCAGTGGGCATAATATCGGCTTATTATTAGATTCCCGTTCACACACGTCTGAATCTTTCTCTATTCCGCAAGTTTCAGGTCAATAAATTCATTGTCGATATGAAGGAGATTCTGCGTTTCGATTCTCCGAAGGTAGCTCCGATTGCTAACGTTGACGGTGATACCGAACACATTGTGAAGACAATTCAAAACCAGGTACGCTAGCTTTTCGGAAGGTTTCATTCCCTTGTGCTTATTGATCTTAGTCAATATTTTGATATTTAGCACACAGTCCTGAACGAGCAGCTAGATGAGCTGAAAAGACTCATCAAGTTGGACAAGAGTTTGAACGTCGACCCATCTGGCGTTGTGTATGTTGGAAACGATATGGAAATGCTGCTCAGCCAGACCGAGAAAAATTTGGAATCGAAATTGAAGTTACAAACTCTTGTCATTGTAACTTTCGGATATGCGGCTCTGGCCTTTTCCATACCCGTTATCCTATCCTTTTTCCGATGAGTTGATGTCGGTTAACTCGTTAGGTTCTCTTCTAACACAATTGAGACCTGCCAAAAGCTTAGATCGCTATGCGATGAAGCTTACGTCTAATGCGGGTTACGCCAGTTGGAAAGAAAGTTTGTCAAAATTAGGTTTAATACACTTTGTACATTGTAGAATTGATATAAATGGTTTATTCGAAATGTGTTGTGCATTCTCTCAATCAATACGGTGGCAGCGCTACTGTATCTTCCATAATTTCATTGAGCATATGGTCGACATAATCAGTGATGACGTTATTGGCGACAGAATGATCTTCAAGGATGGGTGATTCAACTTGGAAAGATGTGGATATCGGCGCATCGTCTCCGAGTGATGGTAGGAGACGAATAGCGCCAAATGAAACACGACGGCCCTTCTGCCTCGACTTCATCGCACTAAGAAGCATTGGGCTCTCATCGTTTACTGCGCGGTTTTCTTCGATTACGAAATTCCTGGCCTCGTCAGCCGCCGATGTTGTTGGCGATGACACCACCTCGATTCGCACATCTGCCGGCCAGAGATCTTTGATCGTTTTTGGTCGACGACCTAATATCGTTCAAATATGTTACTACTGTTAGGTATGACTGTTTGTAGAAGAACCTGGGAAAAGCTCGTCCACTTGCAGACGAATGACGTCCTCGCCTATTCGAAAAATGACGTTTCTTGCGATGTTCATTGCGCAAAGTAGCTCGGTCATTTCGAAAGCCCGAGCGTTGTGGACAACAGCTTTGCTGAAGAACGGCGCGCCAATGGCAACCAAATACATCTAACGTTTTCACTTAATCTTCAAACCCCTAGCGCATTCCCTCACCGTATGCGGTATCTCCGAGATGTGCTCCACAAAACATTTGACGACTGGCGCATACAGCGCCCAAACTGAGCGCATCGCCTTTTCGTGATCCTCTTCTAGCTCGTCCATATCGACTCGCGCCGCTATTTCGACAGTCGTTTTCTTTTGTTCGCTTACGACAATTTTTACCTAAAAAGTGTTTTCCTAATGCAACTTCAGGTATTTAGCGTTGTGTACCTCTCCTTGCTTCATGAAGACGCCGTTGACCCAGTCGTACATATATTCCCAAGGAAACGTCTCTTTCACCTTACTCGTAACACCGCGGAAGAAATTCTCCGTAACGCAGTTCTCTGGCAGCTCGGTGCGCAGTGCTATTTGCAACTCTCCCTCGTGAGGCCAGCTCGCCCAGTGCAGAGCCTGAAAAGCGGATGGATAAACGTGAGCTTTGATGATTTCTTACCGGAGGCTTCAGTGCAAGGGAGGGTCCCAACACGGGTGACAGTCGATAAGGTCCACTGAAGTTGAACTTGGATTTTATTTCCTTCTGCAAAATTGCTGCTATAAAACAAAAAGTTATCTTATTACCTCGAGCTTGGAAGCCTCCACAATCACAGGCTCTATCTTGGCCTCTCCTCTTAGCAGCCACGTCTCGACTATTTCCATTCGTTCCCGTAGCGGTTTACAGCTACGAAGTTTCCTTAATAATTCGGTCATAGCAAAAGACGCTCGTTAACATTCATACCCACCTTAATCTATCTAATTCCACGTTCCACAAATCCAGCCATGCCTGTCTACTTTTCTCAAACAACCCTTGAATCTCAGCGTTGTTGTTGTCCCTCAATTCGTATTTTGCCACAATGATTCGTCCAGAAGATTGCTAAATATAGTAGTTATACTGGTCGCTTCATTCCGAACTTACCCATTCGAATCTCATTCGGCATATATTTGCGATCAAACTTTCGGCTTCCTCGTTCAGCGTCCGACCGATGAGAACTACTGTATCCGAGGAACAGTCACACAGTTGAATTGATGACGATGAGATGTAGGAAAGTACGGACTCCGACTCTGACACCACATTGTGCTGCTGCATTTGGTCGCGTAGCTGTTCGAGCACATCATCATTGGCGGAAATCAGATAGACAGTGTCACTGGGAGATGTCATAGCAGACGAGCTTCGCACGGCCAAAGTTACGCGTTAGCGGAAAATTTCTTCTGGCCTCTGAAGGCACCGCTCCTGAAAGGAAAGCCGATGTGGGTAAAGTGCTGCATGCAATCATCAATGGGATCTCGCGACATAATGAGAGCGTGTAGACACTAATGGTCACAGCCACATCTCACACGGTTTGCAGTTATATTTAAGTGAGACACAACCGGATTGATGAATGCATTCCACAACAATAATTAACTACAGCGTCCACGATGGGAGAGGCGTGAAAACAGCATTTTCTTGCCAGCTCTAAACACTTCGTCTTAATCGTGAGTACACACAATATCCAGAGTTGCTTGAAGCCGGGTAATTCGAAACTGCAAGAGAAACAGAGATGTCGTTACTAATGCTCCCTTTAGCAAGGAAAAATTGTCGTTAATTCAATAATTGGCTCGCAAAGAGCCGAGCTGCTGTAGTCGGGAATTCCGGATAGGTTAAGTTTCAACGCGAAATGGACCTTTGGGCAATGGGAGGAGCGTTTCAAGTCAGATTTAAATATACAGGCTACTTGTGCCCACTTTCCTGTTGCAAATAACTAAATCACATGTTCCTAATCATGGGGAACCATGCCAACGTAGAGGAATAGACCTAGCATATAATTTCACAAGCAGCTGTTCCTGGAAAACATGCGTTAAGCTACCTTAGACATGCTGCTGCCAGCGTCCCAACTCAACAAAACTGGGTGGATGTGGGGGAAAAGTGAGGGATCGGTGACATGCTTTCTCACACGCTAGGAGACCATGCCGATCTGCTGGACCAAAATGCATTGTTTTTAGTCAGTTCCAAACTTTGCGATAGCAATCGATTCGCGTGAACGGAATGCGCTTTGAGGGACCACAGAGGAAAGTAGAGTGCTGAAAACACAATATTTTGTGTGCCGAGACAATCGACAGCGGAACTATCGTCGTGGTCAAGAAACGAACGCCGCAAAATGGCGCCGAAAACAACTCAAGTCTTTCAGTATGCGCAACCCAAAGCAGAAAACTTTCAGTCAACAGAACTCTTGAAACGGGAACCGGAATGCTCTTTTATGTGTTTTACGGCGATGCGATTGAGTATCCAAAGAAGAAGTGCCGAATAGGGAGATAAACGCAGCTGTCATCGCGGAAATGGGAGTGGCCATGGGCGATGGCCATAAGCCCAACTCACTCGAAGCGAAGACTCTTTTGCGCGTCTAGCGAGCGCAGGCTGCTGCATAAGCGATTGAATTAAGCCGTTATCCACTGCTTTAGGCACATCCCAGAGAAATCAAAGAACGCCAGCGAAAGGGAATTACTTGCGTATGCCCATTCAAGCTTGTTTTGAAGATATGATTGGTGCGTTCGTTCCCTGAATCAGCCACTTCCCCCCGAACACGGAAACGGCCCGAATACAGCGCAAAGTCGATCTGCAGACTGCCTGCCGCCTCTGCCTACCAAACAAACCGAAAACAACTTGTCTTCAATATTCATATTTCGAGAGTGGTTGGCAGAGACGAATGCATGAAAGAACAGGAAAATCAACGACGGGATTCGAAAGCTGTCGGGGCTCGATGCACGCTCTTTTCAGTCACCCTCCATCCGACATTCAATTGAAATATGTAAATGTGACACATAAAGCTAGAAGTTCCGCGAATCGACCATTGTCAATTGCATTGTACTTAGATTCTGTCGCAATATTAATATTCATTTGTCAAGCTACGGATGGAGGTTTAAATGCAAATAACCCACATCGCTTGAAGTTTGCAGGCATTACAAAATAGAGTTGGACGAAAGGTTCAAACCTACCTTAGCTATGGAAAATGAATAACTATTTAATGTACCAAACACCAACAAATTTTCAGTCAATTGAAATCAATGCCTTCCTTCCACAATTGCAACCGTAAATTCCTGGCGACAGCGCCAACCAAGCTCCTGCCATTTAAAACAACTTCAACTCTATTTTAATTAATATACTGACAGAATACAATGGTTACGATTATAAAAACATTAAGGTGCAGATCGATTAACGTCACCGAGTCATGGAACAAACTTAGAAACCATCATCCCAACCAGAGAACTCATCAGGTGGGACGTCTTGATCCGGCGGGTAGTTGTCGAAGTTACTAACATCAGCAGCATTCGTAACTTTGGGCAGAATTGGAGCCTTCAAGCTTCGAGAACGAAGACCTTCCCAATCAAAACCCATAAACCATCTACAAACCAAAATATAAATACAGCTACACAGGAAGGTCAACAAACCTGTGTTTTCGAATTTCATTTACACCTCCACTTCCTGATCCAAGACGCTCTCCGGGATTGTCACGGCACAACTTCTTCACAAGAGCTGTAGCTGTTTTCCCGATTCGTCGATTAGGAATTTCAAGCGCATCCACTCCCTTCAGGATAAGAGTGTATGTTTTCATAGGATCAGCGGCTTGAAATGGTGGACGTCCCAGCATCAGCTCGCAGATGTATATTCCGAGCGCCCAGTAATCTGCTGCTTGATCATGACCCTTGTTCAGGATAATCTCGGGAGATACGTATTCAGGCGTTCCACAAAATGTCCAGGTCTTCCTTCCACTGGCGAGTTTCTTCGCGAATCCGAAATCCACAAGTTTCAAGTAACCGGTATTGGTAAGCAGACAGTTTTCAGGTTTCAAATCACGGTACACAATTGACTTCCTGTGAAGGTACTCCAAACCCTCTAAGACGCAGGCAACGTAAAAGCGAGCAGTATAGTCATCAAAGTGGCCCCGGTCGCGCAGAGTAGTCCAGAGCTCACCACCAAGGCATACTTCCAATAGCATGTAGACATACTTGCTATCGCGGAACGTACTGTACAATCTTAAAGATCAAAATTGGCCGATAAGTTAAGGAGTTCACAAAACATACCGAACAATCCAATCAGTACGTGTTTCCATCATGATGTTGCGCTCTGCAAAAATATGCTCCTGTTGACGAGTATCAACAATGTGCTTCTTTTTCAGGGCCTTTAACGCGAACGTCTTCGATTTGTCCCCGTTGATGCAAACCTATAAGAATGCCGTAATTCACGTAAATTCACAAAAATGGCTACCAATTCAACACGACCGAAACCACCGACACCAAGAGTGGCAAGGCGCTTCAATTGGCGGAGTTGTAAGTTGGCAAATTCCTTCTCAAGTGCAATTTTCGTTGGACTTGGAGGCTCCACTGGTCCCTTGGAACTTCTAAAAGCATCACAACACTAGCCAAAACTACTTCACAACAGTTTTTCTTACACTGTAGCGCGGCGGTGTGTATCTCCGTAATCTCTTTTGAGAGCTTCAAGATCTCCAATCAGCTTCAGGAAAGATTCGCGATCCAATGTGAGGACTTCCACTCCCGGATTCATGGCAATAATACTAGCTGTACGCACTTCCTCACCAAGCAAAGCCTTCTCGCCAAAAAAGTCACCCTGTGCAATGAATAGACTTATCTTTGGCTATTTCATATGAATTACCTGCTTCAAGATGCGAATTTCACGAGGTTCAGATTCACCTTCAATCATCTGCGTAACACGAACTTGACCGCTGTTTAAAACAAAAAAGGTGTCGCCCTTTTCGCCTTCACGAATAATGTAATGACCACCAGCATAGTAGTCCAGGTCCATCACATCTGCCATTTTCGAAATGCGATCTTCCGCAAGGTTTTCAAAGATGGACACCTGCAAGACTACGGTAGCGCAAAATTAAGCGTTAGCTATTACCTTGTGTAGGAATGTCATTAATTGAGTGTGCCGCTCCATTCCAAGGCGCATAGTGATCATTTGATACACGCTTCGATCGAGGACCCATAATTGCGCGTCAGTCTTGGCCTGTACACTGGCAGTCCTAAAAAAAATGACACTTAGTTATTCTGTTATATTTAAACGTACCTTGTACAGTTGTACAATATAGCGAGTTCACCCATTACTGTACCTGGTCCCATCGTACCGAGAACTTGACCCTCACGGGAAACTTGCAGCTGGCCCTCTAGAACATTAATTGATTACAATTGAAGCCTATAATATGAGCATACCCGCAATAACAAAAAGTCGATCGCCAGGTTCGCCTTCTTGTATGACCCACTGGCCACTTCGGGCTCTCATTTCATACATACATTCTACAAGTTCAATCACTTGTTCCTTTTCGAGTTTACGCAGAAAGTCGTTTTTCTGTACAGCATCACGAATAAGCTGTTTGGATCTAAATCTCATTTTGATAAGTTACCATTGTGCAAATCAACCGCCTACCCGGCAGACTTAGAGTGATGTTGGAGGGTTGTCGCTTTCTGTTGGTCAAGGTTGGCCGGCTCAGCAGACACAGCAATTTTCTTTGTGCGCATGGTCTCTCCTTCTTTAATGATAGGAGGATTAATCGGCTAAAACAAGGAAAATCTTAAGAGATTACGGATGAAACAATGATACATACCTGTTGCAGATCTGCTCGTAGTTCCTCAGGGGTTTTGGACAAATTCGGAGGATTTGTGTTTGTAGGAGTGACAGCGCCAGGAGTCCCAGACTGAGCTGTTTGCTCCAAAACCGATCGAAGCTTGTCACATTCAGTCTGGAAAACATCGAACGATAATCTCATATATACAATCAAATAGCCTTACTTGATACGTCTTCATTTCAGTTTCTAACTCAGCGATACGCTTCACATGACTGTCAAGATTATGCTGTTGTTGACGAATCTGCTTTTCTTTACGTTCAATTGTGTCCTCAAGTTGAGGGATGAGCTTCTGTATTTCGCTGGCATCGTAGGTACGATTTCCAACTTGCACCTAAACATGTGAAAAGTCATAATTTTTATTTACAAATAATAAACAACAAGCAAATTTAGAATTAAAACCAGCTTCAAAAATATCTACTGGCCAAAGCGAACACAATGCCATATTAACCTGAAGAGTTGATGAATTCGATTTGCTCGAAAACATTTTTATGTCCGTTCGGTCGAAAAAAACAATCTGTCGATAGTACTGGGCAGAATGCTTGTCGGTTCACATCAACATTTTACGATCACAACGGAAGATTATAGGTAATTAATCCGCGACAGGTCGTGAATCCAATACTTGATAAAACCATGAAAATATTTTGTATTGATTGAAATACGACTTTCAACCAATGGCAAAAGTGTATTTGCCTTTACTAGATGAAAAATAGCAGAGCGATTCCAGCAGGGGCAAGGCAGCAAAAAACAACGCCGTTCAACTGCAGCGGCCACTTTACGCAGCCTGCAAAAAGCGCAGTCAGAGAACGCATCGGCTGATGGAACGGATAACGGCAAGCGTCTCGCCATCCTACGACTCTATTTCTCTGGAAGCGCCCAATAACTGGGAAAGCGCGTGTATGTCCTGCATAGCTAATCACCAGCGAAAGCATGTTAGCATAACTACCCACCATTTCTCAAGTTTTATGACTAGAAAATTTTCCATTTATAATATGTGCCTTTCAACCACTCCTAATGGCAACAAAAACGAGCAAGAAATTGGACTACTTTGAAAATAGCATTGAAAAACAATTTCCAATGATATAACAAAATAAACGCCCAGCACAACTTATCCTCGCGTTGTTTTTTATGCTCCAGCAAGTTATGCGCACAATAGAAAATCCTTCTTTTGCGCTTAAATTGAGAGCTTAAGGCTACAGCATAGTACAGTTCGTATCTCTTAGAACTAACTGTCTGGATAACTTAGTGGGAATGCAGTCCTGGTAGTCCGAAGATCGCGGGATCGACTCCGCGAAAAGACGTCTTTTTTTCAAAAGCGCGCTGATTTGAGCCAAGCGAAAAAACGTCGGACATCCAGACATACACACAAACTAATTTACGATGCGATTTTAATATATAGGTGATATCGTGAAGAAGCGCTCAGAATTGTAATCAATCAAAATGACAAATGTCAGAGAAAAAGCTTGTATCAAACACAGTAGAAAACATAAAGCGAGAAAGAAAACAAGAACTGACCTGTGTACTAATCTGAAGATCACTGGGCTTGCGAAGCTTTGAAAAAAAGCTTCGGATGGGTCCAGGCCCACTCCCACCCGACGATGGACGTGCAGAATTGTTGCTCATGGGCTCCTTCGATGATGATAGACTTTCTTGGTGGCTATTACTCCTCTTCTGAAAATATAATTCAAGATTAGTATATATGGTCATTATATTTCAAATCCTCGGTAGTACTGCGCGACAAACTAACCGACAATTCAAAATGAGAATCTACTTATTATACTAATCCTAAGATTTCAGCACCTTGTTTGTACTGTATTGTAACCAATATCGCTTTATTTGCTATGATGCTCACCTTAATTCGAAAATGAAAAAAATCTATGTTACTGCAGGGCATCGTTGACACACATGGGTCACAGGACGGATGTACGAATTAGCCGTAAACACTACCGGCGATAACCAACAGACAGCCAAGAGGTTGTGAATAAACAGCTGAAGGGCCCTGGCACTGAAAGGCCATTTCTATAACAGTCAGACGCGGATCGACACGGAATTTCGTTATTTGAAACACGAAAACATATTTTTCATCAGTATAAATATTCAATCGTACCTTCTGCACTCATTCATTCGTTCATCTCTTAAAATCGGAACAACGGCAAAGTTCTTTTATACTATAATAAAAATCATTTAAACGTCAAAAAGGCAAATCGAAAACTCCACACTTTGATAGTTTGGAAAGAAAATCAGGTGAAGGCAAAAACCGGACCCGCACATCAACCGAGCAAGACATCAATGCATAAAAGCAGCTATAGCAAACAATTTGAAAAACACCGTCAGTTAGAACTGGCAAACTAAAAAAGGCCAACCCTTCACGAAACAGTGCAAATCACGAAAAAGCAATAACGACGAGCCGCCTCTACGGAAGCCTAGCAAATAAGGCCACATAGTGTTATTGATTGGAATACAACGCGTCAAAGTGAAAACCAGTTCCAGTGCGTAATTATGCAGGCAAAATAAACCTGTGGGGGATGGCCGACATAAAAAAAATTGATTCAGAGAAAGAGCTCCTCACAAACAATATGGTAGTGACTCCCTAATAAAGGAAACCATCATGCAGAGGTCAGCCGATGAATTGACCACCGAAAAGAATAAATTGGTAGAGTTCCACTGATTTTGTATCGTTAACGTACCCAAGAGAATTCAAGCAATTCAAAATATTGTTTTGAAAAATCCAAAGGAATTAGATTCGCGTTGAACAAAAGGTAAAATTCATTCCTGCCAGAAAAATACACCAATTCAGAGGGAACTAGTTACGCGTTCAGAGCAAATAAATATTATTCAGAAAATCACATACCACCACAACGCTTCACTTAACAATTGCATCACAACAGTAAACACCCACTTTAAACCACACACATATAAAAGTATCGCATGTGCTAAAATCTACGTCAACCACCTATTTGTCCGAAGAATACTGGAGGTGAGACGAACATCTCTGACCATCAGAAGCTGACCAAGAACCGCTGCTTGCACTAAAAACGAACTGGTTATATAAAGCCATGAATGAACTTTTTAACAAAAATGTAACGAACATTGATATAAAATCGCAACCATCCGATCCCACCTCACTCCCTGCACAGCCATACTGTACTCACCCCAATTGCCGAAGGCAAATGTGAACAAACAGTTCAGTTGGCAGGCGTGGGTCATGAAGAACAACCAAAACATCTCGCGAAGGGCGCCAGGTGAGGGGAAGCAGAGGAAAACGACTAAAGACGGCAGACGACATCGATTGCAAATCGGCTGTGCCGCTCTATTGCTACAACTGGTTCCTCTCTGATTTCGTTTTTTATACTTTTACTTAGAAGTGATAAGATATAGCGACTGCAAACGTAACTAGACAAAAACAGATCTGAACTGGAAAACCATGCCATTTTTAGCACCCCGTTTAAAAACATTCCTACTGACAAACCCAAAAAAGCATGTGCAATCACACAGATATAATGATATTCTCAATTTTCACTATGAAAAACGTTTCGGATTCCAATCACCAGTTCTTTCGCTACGCGCAAAAGTCACTGAATTTAAAGTTTGCAACACCGCTAGTATAACTGGTTTTAGTATCGCTTTGATCAACGGAGCATGTGCACACCCACTATATTAGCGTGAAAGCCGAAAACCTTGATCTTTTATCCCGCTAGCAACGATAAAAAATCTATGTATCGAGTTTTAGTAACAGAAATGAAGTTGGACAGAAAACAAAATCAGTACCAAGTTGTGTACTTTCTATGAAAACGAAACAGATCGTAAAGAAGATGGCAAACAAATATCGTATTTACCCAGCGTCGGAGAGAAAAAATGCAGTTCCAGCAGTCACGCACAAACTATCGCGAACACTGCAAAAGAGGAAAATTGCTTATCAGTCAGCATATTTCAGCTGCTCCGGCAATCCCCCATAAAAAGCAAGTTTTCAGCGCCCGCAGTGAGAAAAACGCGCGCACTAACAAAAACTTTTAACGCCGGTCGGTGGAGCGCCATGAGGAAGTCGACAAATCAATGCGATCACAACACTTTACACAAACAAACGCAACACACGTATATAAACCCAAAATATGCGACAGTTAGCAGCATCTGAAGCGTCCAGGTGAGGGGGCTTGATTCGGAAGACGAATTTTAGGAAAAACGAAAAAATCAACGTAGACTGGCACAAACGAAGCAAATGGCACTATCAAATACGCTGAAAAAATAGTCACGAGAGTCACTGGGGGCCAAACACCGAGCGGAAGACGTGCGAGCTGAATGTGGCGCCGGTGGCGTTGTAGATTGTGCAAGGCGATGAAAAGCCGCAGCTTGCAACACGCGATCACCAGGTTGCAGAGAAAGAAAAATTGCGAAGAAGTGGTCTATTGCACAAGGGCAGAGGGTTCCTTGGAGGCGTATTTAGCTTTCCAGTAAATGTCTAACCGAGCTCCATTTTCATCGCGTTAATCCACGGGTTTGACGTCTTTAAGGCCAGTAAATTAAAGCTGCAGGCGTCTAACGTTCACATTACAGTTTCTTATCTACAGAACTTTCCGATATATTGCAGCTAATGTAAACAGGATCACGCGCCTTAGCGCCGGATACACATCGAACGATGTAATATTGGCAGGGAACAATGCGGGAAGAATGTTATGATACCACGAAAGTATCAGAAATCTGCGTGAGAAAGTGCTCTGCGCGCAATCCGTGGAACACTGTCTTAAGGACGGCTGCGTTAGGAGTTAAGACGACGATTTTATTCTCGACACTGCGCCAAGTGAACCAGTTGCTAGAGTAACCAGTAATCGAATGAGGGCTGAGTTCGCCGGGGAAAATATTTATGAAAACAAGACCTCCTTTCACACCGTCGTCGGCTTACCAATCTATATTTGTAGCGCCGATTCCTACCTACATCGAAATTATGAGTGGCAGTAGTAAGTAAATTCGCGGCACATTCGCGGAGAAGCAAAACTTGCACACTTTGGGAAGTATTTTGCCTACAAAACATCATCGGCAGTGAACATCTGGGGCTCCGTTGAATGTCAAAACCACTGCCTCGAGGCGGTCATTGAGTGCAGCACATAAGAGGCGAAAGCTAAAGCTATGCGACACTTTCGTGAGAAACGAGTTGCGCTATTTGGATGGTCCTCAGTGCGGCATAGTGAAGATATGCGTCGGCGGAAAAACGCTACCCGAAACGGTGCGTAGGAAACAGCAAAACGAGCGCTCTATGCTGGATCGCGTAGAAATGAGGGAACTAATTATGACCGTTGGAGGTGTGGGTTGCTTGGGAACGAATGGGGTTGCGAGAGTGACATATATAATAGGAAAACACCAACCTAATGTTATCGAACGCGCCTGGAGAGCTGTCTGTGGTTAAACTGAATTCCCCGGTTGCCAAGGGCGAAGCAGCATTTTCGGTGACTGCGTTCATGTGAAGGAACCGATTGAGGGCCTCGACGTCTTCGTGATTGGCTCCTCGGAGTAGATGTCGCATTCCTAAAGACGCTCATTAAACAAGAAGCAGAATAACCGCATAATTAGAAAGATATGCTCAAAAAGGCAAAGACGAATTCATGACTGAACAGCTGTCGTCAACTTGACAAAATCTGCCACTCAGTCTCTGCTCTGCAAGCACTGAGTGAGAAGCGCTTCTCAGTTCTAGTAAACAGACAGAGAAAATCGATATTTCTTAAGAAAGAAAAGAATACGAAGAAGACCAAACTTTGGCAACGAATGCAGCGGTGGGACTTCTTTTCTTCGTACTACGACACTTTATGCGACCCCCTATTCAATACGAATTTATCTTCTCCGTCGTCATTATTACACGCATATTAAATAATGGTACCGGCGGCCACAATGAAGCCACAGCCACTTACTTGCAAGCAGATGTTTACGTTCGCTCCCATATAATTCCATGAGTTTCTGGGCGAATTCCAAAATTGGCATGTTTCCTTCTTGCCAGCGCTTCATTAACATAGCAAATTGGCGCAGTTCTTCGTGACTTAAACATGCGGAGAGCTAAAAGAAAAAGGGGGCGCATCTGTTTAACGAGGGGCCTGAAAGCGGGAGAACAAACCATTGTGATGTATTCGTTAACAAGGTCGGCCGTTTTACCCGAGTCACTTGTGTTCGGTGAAGACCTCGTTGGATTAGGGATGGGGATGCTTAAGTCGGTGTTTGAGCCAGTTATGCTAAACGGCTTACTCTATGGTTGTCCTTTTCCGCACTGCACTTACAACTGTGGTCGATCCCGTTCCAGAGGCGATGCGCTTGAACCTGACCTGCGTTCTAAATTGAGGAAAATAATAAAAAAAATCACCGAGACGAGTAAACGCACTGAAAGAACTCATGTCCCGACTTTCCAAGGAGCCAACTGCTTCTTTGTAGACCTGCTGAAACCAGTCTTCCAGTTTACGGCAAATCACTTCAGCATTTTCCTGCAAACGGCATTAATTTATCCGGACTTGCGCAGACTAGGTTACCGAACTGCGACAATAAACGACGGCGAGATCGTATAGTTCTCTGTTGCCGTTGCGCTCTCCAATTTTTATGGACAAAATATTTAGAGCTTCTTCGCGAACCAAACCAACCGAGGCAATCATGTCAACAGGAACTGTGAGGACCACTTCCTTAACAGCAGCAAATGCATCAATAAATAATTTACTATTCTTGTACATACCATCTTTTCAAGAGTTTTAATCTGAATGTGGTAGGGATAGATGTCGAAAAGAGCGTCTTCCGAGAAATCCGATTTGGTTGCATGAGTGGTAATATGACCTGCGAGCTGAAGTTACACGAGATTAATTAGATCCGCTAGTCTCCAGCGCACTTTCGCTTTGTCCAGAATTTTCAATAGGTCCGTGCGGCCGCTGGGATCAATATCGGAGCTAATTTCAGGAACAAGGCCCGCGTACTGAAAACGTGGCTTCGGAGTTAATGGATATGAGCTCGCAGCAAAAGACCTTTATCTTATAAGAGCCGAAAATGGACGACGCCTCCTGGGAAGCTGAAGCAGCGGGGTCGGTGGGCACGTTTTCCATAATTTAGTCAAGAACCCTGAAAGGAAGGCAAATAATGTGCGGGAGACGTTAAAAATTAGCGTCCAAATGCAACAATTTTGAGAAGAGCTTAACATTTGCCAGACGGATAGGGCTGGTCTGCAAGAAATTTTCCTCGTTGCACGTTCAAGAGAGCCCATAAAAAGCGATAAACAAGCGTCTAGTGTTCAAGGAAACCGCTTTCGTATTTTACAAGGAAGTGCTCTGTTGGACTGCATCGGGATGTGACCATAATCTGAAAGATCGTTGAGCAAACTTTGTACAGAACGCCCTGGGTGGCCGACGAGATGCTACGGACTCCACGTGAAGAAGAGACATGCTTAGTGTCACTCTGTCTTAGTGCACGTGTTCAAAACCGCGCAGATTTTCTGTGATTATAGAGAACAAGATGCGGGAATGGAACAAAGCACGTGCGCAACGTTGTGTGAACGGATTTCGCGTTCCGATCAATATTTTCAAATCGCATTCGATATTTTGACGACGATGACTGGTCACCATTAGCAAAGCGAGTTGCAAACGTTGCTGTAGTCCCCACCAGGCGCTTGTGCGGCTAATCCTCCGTCAGTTTGTACGTTTATCTTAGAGCGCCTCCTCGGTACAGCTGCTTTGACCGAAGCTTCAGAGCTGCAATTGAAAGCTCAGGTGATTGCGCGTGTCCAGTTACAAGCCCAAAAGCGAAATTGCGTCCAACCTTGCAAAATATTGCATCAGAGTTGCGCGACGTTTCCTCTACGTACATATATATGTTCAAGCCCTTTCTTTTCCGCAATCTTTACTTTATCCTGTTAATGATCCTATAAACAGCATTTGCTGTGTTATAAATTTATGAACTGTTTCATTCAAGTAAATTGTTTTGATTTCAGAATGGAGCAAGTAGCATCCACCTTATTTGGCGCAGATGATGATGATAACATTGACCTGGACCAGAAGACGACAAAGTGGCAAAACAAAGAACCGGATCAGATTCTCGACAGATATTTCCTGCTAAATCCAACTCAAAAAGGCATTTCCAAATATTTAGAACTTATAAAGGAATTGCTGATAAAAGGCGAGGGGGAGTCGTTGATCGAAATTGGCTACTCCTGGGAAGGAAACTCTAATGTCAAAGGTATATCATAGACTTGCTTTAATGTGCTCATCGATGTGATTTTCTTTATGTCTGAGAAAAGACGAATTGGACAAAGCGGAAGAAAATAACACAAGGATACTGGAATCAAATGGCTACAAGGTCAACTACCACGCTACAATTGGGTGCGGGACCGATTTGTTCACCAAGATGGCTCTTGTCAGACAACATTTTGACGACACAGACTTCATTGAAGTGGGATGCTCAAAGTAGAATTAACTCTCAGCTTCTTCAGGTTCGAGTAGCAGTTGTCGGAAACGTCGACGCTGGAAAATCCACCTTGCTCGGTGTCCTTACTCATGGAGTTCTGGACGATGGCCGCGGACACGCACGTCAAAAACTATTCCGGCACAAGCATGAATTTGAATCTGGCAGAACTTCATCAGTGGGAAACGACATTTTAGGTTTTGGAATTGACGGGCAAGTTGTGAACAAGCCAGACCCCCACAAGCATCAGCTGGATTGGATTAATATATGTCGAGAAGCGGCAAAAGTTAGCTACGGTGCGTTAGACCCAACTAAATCGTGTCTTCACTTAGGTTGTCACGTTTATTGACTTGGCAGGTCATGAAAAATACCTGAAGACGACGATTTTCGGCATGACGGGGCACATGCCAGACTATACTATGCTTATGGTTTGTTTGGTCTGCTGAGAAAACTTACCTGCGCGTGTTTGCAGATCGGTTCTAATGCAGGTATCATCGGAACCACGCGGGAGCACTTATACTTGGCTCTTTCCCTTGGCGTTCCAGTATTCATAGTTGTGACAAAAATCGACATGTGCCCTAAACCCGTCCTGGAGGAAACGCTGAAAAACCTCAACAAGCTGATGAAAAGCGCCCGGAAAAGACCAGTGCTAGTTGACAGCGAAGAGGACGTAATTCACGCCGCAACTAATTTCACATCTGCAAAGTATGTTTCTTGGGGGTCTTACTTCTTGAAACAACTGCGTTTAGGATTTGCCCAGTTTTCCAAGTTTCAAACGTGCTCGGAACCAATCTTCATCTCTTAAAGGAATTCCTTAATATAGTCCCCCTGCACCGCTCTTTTATTTCTACAGGTCCCGCCGAATTTCAAATTGATGACATTTATCTGGTAGGCTGTCTACTGCTTGTCAGTTCATGTTTTGTTCAGGTGGATGGAGTCGGAACAGTCGTGTCAGGAACGTGCCTCAGCGGCAAAATAACACTTGGCGACAATCTCTTACTCGGACCCGATAGCTTAGGAAATTTTCAGCCGGTGCCGATAAAGTCAATACACAGAAAACGGATGCCGGTAGACAGTGTGAAATGCGGACAAACGGCATCGTTTTCATTGAGGTAGATTTCTTCGGAAGTCCAGTTCTAGTTACACTTAGGTATTTAGAAAAACGCAAAGAAAAGATGTGCGGAAAGGTATGGTTCTTGTCGCACCGGATCTAGAACCGAAGCCGTGCTTTCAATTCGACGCCGAAGTGTTTATTCTGCACCATCCAACAACAATCGCATGTAATTACCAGGCCATGGGTTTGTAGCCATACCGCCACCGTAAAATAACTTTATGCCCATTTAGTGCATGTAGGTTCCGTGCGCCAGACGGCAAAGATTCTTAAAATAGAAAAGGAAATCAAGCAAGAGCAGACGAAAACACTGGGAGATGACAGAGACAACCTATCTTGTATGCGAACAGGCGACAGAGGGATGGTTACATTTGAATTCATCCGTCAATGTGAATATCTTCGAATCGGCACAAAGATGGTGTTTCGGGAAGGAAGAACGAAGGCAGTGGGCACCATAAAACATGTGTTGCCATACGTGCCCTCGATTTCGAAACCCTCGAAACAACACAAGAAGAAAGGTGAGTATCTGATTCGATCGCACTTGGATCGTCAAAGCTTTTTACAGACCATCATTACCAGAAACGGAGCATAGCTCAAAAAGCTACGAGTTAAGAAGGCAGACACAGATTCTGGTAACTTTGAGAGAGTCACTAATTTCGCGAGCTTGTTTTGGATCTTTAAAAGTTAAGGATGGTTTGGCAGGAAAAGTTTAACCATTTATTTAAGCAATTATTGTTCTGACGTCCTGTTGTTTGGTTTTTTCTGATCCGAGAATGAGTTGTCACTCTGATAAGAGAAATCGAATAAACGCTGGAACTGTTCCACGAGTGTAGCCCACCGACTGCATCGTTTTTCCCGTTGTATACGTACAGAGTCATGCGTTCCAGCAGATAACATGCAGCGAAACACACTGCTGCTCCGAGCGGGTTGGCTTATTTGTCAAGAAAACGATGTTTAAAAAAAATACTAATCGACTAGCGAGATGTAGGGTAATCATAAAAAGGTTAGGCTTAGCATTTCCCGACGAGGAGCCGTGTTACGCACTTGGAATCAATTATGGGACCACCAGCTAAAACAAGGATTAACGGCTGTATATTAAGAACCGTCTTCTTGAGATTCTTAGAGTCGGTCAGATGCATGCCTATTCTTTGGTTTTGATCAAGCCAGGTGAGCCAACGGCCGAAATGGAAACTGCGATGATTGACAAACACACGCAAATCAGGTCATTGACATGCACAACGCAGCGATTGACATCCCACGCATGGATTGAAGCAGCAAAGTGCAATTGAGGCAAAGTAGATTCGTGGTTGAGGTAATTTTCGGAAGTTGTCTCATCGGAAGGTCGCAACGCCACGGATTCCTCTAATGTCAAGGGGTTCTATGTTGCGACAAACTCTTCGGCTAACAGGGAACTGCAACTGTTCGTTGATAGAATCATCATACCGTTGGATAGAATCGTTTTCCGTTTTAAACGTAATCTCCACTCCTTGAGCCCAAAGTTACGTCTTGCAAGAAATCTCCACTCCTTGCGCCCAAAGTTACGTGCGAATACTGCGACGCCGAGTTCACTGCGAAACGTTCTCTTAAAGCTCACCAGCAAGATTCTTGCAAGAAGTCTCCAATCCGGAAGCCCAAGTTCACGTGCGAATACTGCGAGGCCAAATTAACTTCGATGCGTAATCTTCAAGCTCACCAGCTGCACTCTTGCAAGAAGTCTCCAATCCGGAAACCCAAGAAGTCTCCAATGGATTAAACCTGATTTAATTATGCTGTTTGGTAGTCCCGACAGTCTTAGAATGTTGTTATAATGTTATCACACTATTTATAACTATTATGTTGTTTTAAAATAAACTACTATTACTACTTTTCCATATGACCGCCTTCTGATTTACTCTTGGAGCCCAGCGTCCTAGCGACGTCACCGTGCGATCATTATCGGTTTTGCTTATGGTTTTAGGTGCTCGGTCTTTACGGCTCCACTTGTGACTTTCGATTTTTGCAAATTCACCAGTTGCTTTCTAAAATCTAGATTGACACCCCTGGCAATCATGACACCCATTTTCGTTGCTGCTTCCCTCCGATGCGGGATTCACTCCTAAAACAACCGAAGAAACTCTTGTCTTCCGAATCTTATCTCGACGCTCTCAACTCAGAATTCATTCTTCTCTCTCTTTTTCGCTTACACTCTCGTTCGCTCTCTTCTCGATAAAGAGAACGAACGAGATTCTGGTCGTCTGCTCCGCCCTCTGACGATGTCGTTGTTGTTAATTTGTGTTCATGTACCGCGTAACTGCATCAGGCTCAAACGTTGAGGTACGCTTTCCACTGCCTGAGGAAAAACTGTGCGAATGTCGTTAAAAGGTCACCCAGAAAGCGCAGGTTATTGGTGGCGGCGAGGACGACGCTCGAAACGACGCTGCCGGCGACAATTATTCGAGAGCAGAGTCGTTTTGAGTCGCGAATGTTTTTGTACGCAACGTTTTATTGCTGATTATGTTCAACTGTGGATGTTTGGAGTTCAACAGCTGAGTCATCCACGGTGGTCGTAGTCCCAAGAAGATTGAGATGACATGCGACGAGTGTCATCCACACGACCAATTTCGGTCTGCTTTCCCTTTTCTCGTGCTTATCGGTCAGCTCATTAGTTAGAACATAGACTTGAGAAGCTACATGTCACGCGCGTTTGCCGACTCTATTGCATTGCGCACACTGGCAATCAATCGCGTGCGTGTAATTGAATACAATGCAGGAACAAAGCTGTTGACACCGTTTTCGGACGTCGAGGTGGATTTTGTTCTTTGTTGGCATTCAGTTGCGTCTTTCCAACTCGGCTGCTGGTCGTGGCCATGATTCTCTTGACCCGCGAGATTTAAGGTGCGTAATCACAGGAGGTGGTCGAACCGAAGGAGCATTTGTTTGTGTGCCTGTTGTCGTATGATGGTGCGGTTATTGATTTTCACGGTATCCCTTAAAATTAAGGTGTTGAGGTTTTCCGCGTATACGCATATTTTCGCTTCTTTCTCGACGCTTCGCAATCAATAACCGTTATTTAGAATGAACGGCATGCAGGAGCAGATGAACAGCGCGATGGAGTCGGCGAAGGAAGCCGCTCATAATGTGGGCGAAAAGGTTTCCAACTTCTTGCAAGGAAACCCATTCGAAACGGCCATCGGGCGCAAAATCGGTAAGCTGTTTGTTGATTCCAATGAGATCTTCAATTATTTTTTTTTGCAGAAATGGCCACCGACGCGAATATTTTGGCCACTGAAAACTGGGGCCTCAACATGGAAATCTGTGACTTCATCAACAACACTGAAGAAGGGTAGGAATTTTAGTTTCTCGTATAGTGGTCTACCTATTTCTTTCAGTGGACGGGACGCGATTCGAGCCATTCGCAAGCGGCTTCAAACGCAAATTGCGAAAAACAACACCACAGTAATGTACACGCTGACTGTCCTGGAAACGTGCGTAAAGAACTGCGACCAGCGATTCAAGGTTCTTGTTTGCGACAAGAACTTTGTGTTGGAGCTGGTAAAGTTGATTGGCCCAAAGTTTGACGCTCCTCAAGTCGTCCAAGAACGCATCCTGAGTCTCATTCAAGTATGTGAACTATTGTTCTTAAATGTTTTACTGGCATTTTTAGTCCTGGAACGACGCATTTCGAGCTACACCAGCCCTTCACGGCGTTTGTGAGTTATATGATGAATTGAAGGCAAAAGGTGTGGAATTCCCTATGACCGATCTCGACGCGATGGCTCCGATCATCACCCCTAAGCGGGTTGGTTTATTTATGAATTGTGTTTTTCGCTTGAAGTGTTTGTTGTTTTGTGGTTGTACTGGTAACTTTTAGACCGTCGTTGACCCTACTAAAAGAAAAGGTCCTGAAGAGCAGCAGCCTGCGCCTGAACCTGCACCAACTGTAAGTTATGTAAATCTGTTATGTAGATGTATTGCGGCCGACTTTGCTCTTCTCTATAGCTCGTTTGACCGACGTTTGACTCACGTTTTTGACTATGAGTTTTCCAGAGCGAGAATCCGGCTCCACTCGCCCCTATTTCCGGCCCAGTGGTCGCTGGACCTGATCAGCTCGCCAAACTACGATCGGAACTGGACATCGTTAACACAAACCTCGGCGTCATGCGCGATCTCCTGTCGCAATTGGTCCCCGGCAGTGAGGGACAGGAGGATCTGGCTTTCCTTAACGAGCTTAATGCTACATGCCGCCAAATGCAGGAACGCATCCGGGATTTGATTCCAGTGATAACAAACGATGAAGTCACATGTAAAGGAAATCTAGTGAATCATTCAACTCCTTTTGCTTTCTAGATGAGCTCCTGGTGGTGAACGACGAATTGAACAACGTGTTTACAAAGTACGACCGGTATTTCGCGAATCGTGGATCGTCGAGCGGAAACTCGAAGAACGATTTGCTCATCGACATTGATTCTAAGCCCTCCACGCTGACGGATCAACTGAGCAGCCTCAGTGAGTCTTCACTCGTTGAGCATTGTGACATATTAATTCTTAAGAGATTGAATCGGGATCTTCCAACCCAGCTTACGTACACGACCAGGCCGAAATAGGCCTTTCTTCCGCAGCCAACCAAAAGCCCACTATGATGAGTGACCAGGAGGCCTCCGAGATGGAGAAATGGCTTAACGATCAGCAGGGCTCAGGTTTGTTCGTAAGAAAGTAAAAATCATTAGGAAGATCTTGGGACAGCTCCCAAGGAAAGTATTTCGTGCTGCACGTATCTTTCATTTGTTTTGAGCTTCCATCTCGAAACGGTAAAATGATGTCTTCGCAATAAACTCAAACGAAAAAAGCGAAGAATTTAATTACAATAATCGTCGTTGTTCCCGTATTTTAACATTCAGTTTCAGGCTCCTCAGCCGAAAAAAACAAAAAAGAAAATGACGCTCTTTAAACAAAGCGAAGACGACTCCGATCCATATTCTTCGTGCTAGTCGGCTGCTATTTTTGTAAGCACAACCGTTATTTATTATTCTGCTGTATGCAACGCTCTTGACTCTTTTAAATTCGGTTTTAATAACGAGCACTCTCCTGTACACTTCTTTTCCCATGCGGCGTTCTGTAGCATGCTTACGCGTTCTCAGTAAAACTTTTTTTGAGAAAATGTTTCAAGTGTTCTGTACGTCATCGAGATTAACTCATGCAGACATACATCAAACCTCAGGCGCGTGACAGAGAAGATACTTTGGTCAGTCTCTCCCCACACTTATTGTTCTGTGAACATGACGCGAGACAGTGATGTGTGTTGTTTCGGGCTGCAGTTATGTTGGTTGTTTTTAGGCTAGCCTGAAATTTTCGGGCGAATTCAAGAGAGCTTTTGATTATTTTCATATTGAATTGCACGGATTCATCTCAGCTTAAATTTGGAATGCTGAGTTTCTGATTCACATCATGTAAAACAAGCTGACATCGAGCATCGTCAGCGCCCACTTTCATTTATAATTGTTCTTCCATGAGAAGTTCCGATTTGCTGAACCTTCCAAATACATCACGGTCGGAAATGACGTGTTAAGGACACGTCGTGCAGAATCAAGTGTAGGAGCTAAGGCTTCAGAGATGAAGTTGTGTTCAAGTTAACATCTCGGACTTTAACTCTAACTCGCTGTGTTACAGGCGTTTCCTGCACACTTTTCATGCGTGCACACGAATCTGTCACATATTTAACACGTGCAGTTTTCATGTCGGTCAGGAACATGCGAAGGCGGCGGGAATTACGAAGTCAAGTTAGAGTCGCTGAACACTGGAAAGATCCAGGATAACATTAACTTTTAAAGTACATTTTCTTACGAGCCGTTTGCTGCAGAAGACTTCGGCTTCAATGGAAAATTGATATCAATTGAAGACATTATCTGAGAAAACAGGGTTATGCGTTGAGGTTCAAGCAAGACGGATTACAAAAGATTCATACGAACACTGCTTTACTCGATCCTTGCGCTATTCTTTTTTGCAGTTTTGACTTTTTGCTGGACGAGTAGGGAGCCTTCTGTTGTGTGTTGGTACAATTCCATAGCCTGTGAAACCATACGTTTGAGGATAACGAAGTGAATGAGGCAAGTAGATTAGTCTAATTAGAGAGATCGCTTCGGAGCACGCATCTCCTGCGGTCGAAAACCATTTGGATCTCATGGAGGCGTGCCGTTTTCGAGGGAGGAGCGAATGGATTCAAAACCTTCGGTAGACAGCATCCACCTGCTCTGTTCTCTTTTAAGGTGCCGAGGATCAACTACACTCACTTCCTCTTTCCTAAAGTCTCCATTCGGAAAATCTTTGCAATGCTCAAGAACTCCAGCCTTCTCTGCCTCTGCGCCCTCATCATGGCGGTTTGCTACCAATCCGTCCACTGCGTAGTTTCTGAAGACTACTCTTGCAAAGTCAAGATTCACGTTGTGAGTTTCGGAGCATATTTTCGGCTGAAGAGGAGTACTTGTGGAACAAAGGTGTTCCGAGTTCATTCCAAGTTAGCACAACGACACTCGCTTGTCACACTCTGTTGAAATCGGCTACTTTAACCAAGGAACTAGGTATACTGTAGTCTTTCTTTAGACAAAAGTAGTTCCTGGAAAATGCGTACGTCTACATGGAGACCGAGTGGGGTGCATGGCCGATGGATTCCTCGACGTGGCCAACGAGGAATGTTACGAAATGCGCTAGACAGATTCATTTCCTTCAGTCATCACGTCTGCGAAAATCTCACATCAACTTTGAATTTATTCTGTGCCTCTCTGGTGGCCTTTTTTGTCTCCTTCATCTTGCTGTCTCTCTTATCTTGATCGGTTCACCAGCTTCATTAATTCGAAATCGTTTTCCTTCGTTATAATTTTTCATTCTGCTCGTTTCCCCGAAATATCACATAAATTGCCACCCACAGAGAAAACCATTTCTGGTGTACAAGTATTCTCTTCGGCATCAAACGGTCATCGTCAATAGAAGGAGTTGGGGATCGTAATACATTAGACGGAAATAAATATTTTCAATTCCAAACCACTTTCAGTTTCAAACCAGACTGATTACATTTAGCGAGGAAAGGCCGAAAAAACTGGCTGATCCTCTTTTTCCAATCCTCGCCGTCTGCTCTTTTCAAAGGTCGCATACTCTTTAATGACATTTAAAGACATTCTTTAAATAGTATTTGGAATGGCGAGACTGTTTAAAACAAGCAAAATATTAGAATATTTCTGTCGTGTAGCCCGTAAAGTTCACTTCTCCAACGTCCGGAAAAGAAAGTTGACTGTTATAGAGCTTCATTAGTGTTTACTCAAGGCGATGTGTCGGCGAACGGACGTAAGGAAGATGCCGATGTTAACCAACCCACTACAGTGTCTAATTTCATACTTCAACGGGTACTTCACACTGTCAACCCCAGTACCGTACTCTCCATCTCTCGTGGTTGACTTGGTTTTGCGCGACGAATTTATTTTTTAAATAACTTTTTACATTCATTCATAAGGCCGAAACGGGACTGCAGATTTCGAGTTTAGAAGGGGGGATTTCCCGGAACCACTTCTGTCGGTCGATGAGACCACCTCATCGTTTGTTACGGAAACGTTTTCGTGAAGAGATCGGCGAAATTTCGCTCTACGGTTGGAGAACCAAACCTGAGATGAAAGAACAATGAAAAAATTCCTTTAAGCGAGGCCTTTAAACAATACCTGTATCCTGGCCTCGGAAAGATTAGTGGCTTTGGTGAGTTCCTGTCGTTCTTGAACGCTCAGATATTGTGATTTAGCGAAAGCTTTTTCTAAGCAGCTAAGCTGCTCTAAACGAAAAGTGCTTAACGGAAACGCAGAAAAAAACAAATACCCATCGTAAATGTACTCCGTGAGTATCTTTTGAAGTTTTTGTCGGATTCACTCGAAAGAGACGAACAACTCGAGGAGACAGGAAATGCTGTGCTCGTTGCCGACGCGGACGTGTGTAGAAAAGGAATAGTCTGCAGAAACATTCCTGAAAGTCGAGTCGTGAGTCAAAGTTAGCAAAATGAGTGGGCCAACCTTGCCAGTTGTGCAGCAACGACATTGGGTTGTGGAGAGGTAGAACTGGAGCGGATGGGGGCTGAGGAGGCAAGCAGACGCCCGTATGGAGAATCGGACGGAAGCATGGATTCTGATGAAGCTGGTGCTGATTGTTGAGCAAAATTGAGAGTTCCTCGGATGCTCTTTCGGCTGCACGAGTTCTCAGAATTCGGTTTATGGAGCTAACGCTAGGAGGCTGTTCGCACACAGCTGAAACAATTTAATGATTTAAAATTACCCAATTTAAAGCATTTAAACCTTCGCTGATTAGACGTTCTCGAATTTCCCAAGCGAAAATCGTGGGGTTATCACGCTTGTACTGCTCGATCATGGCGACGACTTGAGGTGTTGCGACCTTTGGTTTGGTTGTCACGGATTTCGCGGTTTTTAAAGAGCTCATTTCTTCTTCAACGTTGCACATTTCCAGGTCGAAGATTCTAAATCTGAAAAGTAAACTAATTTGAAAAAAATAAGAAAGTCACGCGCATTTCGTAATTTTTTAGTATAAAATTACGTCGGAGATTTTCGCAGGTATTGACAATCGCGAAAAAGTTTGCGTATTACCGACAAATAAGAATTTAAGTCGAAAGACATCTTTACGGTTTGTCGCATCCCCTCAGAAGCGTCAGTAGCCATTTGTTCGAAAGAATGATAGGTCTAATTAGCACGAAAACTGAATTCAGTCCTTTCTTAAACTTAAGGTATTTCCGAACAGGTACTAACGGCGCATGAGAGCTGGCTTGACCGCAGCTGCCGCCGCCATTCAAAAATCAAGCAATGAGGATGATCGGAAGAGAAGACGATCGCTGAAATCTCTTCAACGGATTGACCCGGCTAACTGCGGTGTACGGTAGAAGGGCGGTCTCTCACAAAAGGCAGCAGACAGCGCGGCGAAAGACGACAATACGCTCAGTGGCATTAGAGGACGCGTTAACAAGACTGAAGGTGTCATTACAATAGCCCGAAACACTACACTAAGTCAACAAGCACAGTCCCTGTTCGCACTTATCCGGCTTTGATCGTCCGCTGCGCGATCTCGACACGGCAGCCACTTGAAGAACCCGGCGATACTACTCACTGGCAACACTTCATCGAGTTACCGGCGTGTCCGACACGTAAAGCTGACTCTACAGCACAATCTCAGTTGAAGAGTGGTGGGATTGATTTGGTTTCCAGCCAAGAGTAGTCATATTCAGATTTATTTTACCCGATTAATACAGAGTACCAAAAAGTTCATAAATAAATATTTGAAAATACGGAGACAGTGGGACTGTATACGGTTCTAACTTTTGCTCGCTACCCGGAGAAACCTTCAAAGAAAACACTTCAACGAATCAAAACCGGATCATTAATATTGCGTGGTCAAACTGTAGACGTCATTCTTGAAACAAGAGGCTGATCTCCCTTATGAACTGTCGCTTGCCGGAGATTCCACTTCGCTGATGGTGTCATCAGCTATCTGAAATGGAATCAAATTTGGAAACTTTGAAAAACACTTACCTTCTCTGCACGGCTGATCAAGTCGATATTTTCAGACATTGATACGGTGTTCTTCAGACTCGAAAGCCGCCTGTCGTTCCTGGGAGGGTTTTCATTCAAAGCCATCTCTGAATACGATCTGTCGTTCATTGAAAGCCGATCGATACCCAAGCTTTGCTTGCGGGAACTTCTGGTCGGGTTGAACAAACCGCATTTGTAGCAGTGGTAAGCGACGTTATCGGCTTCGTCCGCATGAGCCATTCCATTGTGCGTGAAGCAGCGGATGCAAATTAAGGCATACCTGTAGACGGGTCCAAAATCACGCGTTTCGTGAAATCCCTCACCTTTTACTCACACCGTCACCACACATATAATCGAGGAATCGGTCAACCGACGTCTTTGATTCTGGATAAAATGGCCGATGGGTTCTCGGCAAATGCTTTCTGGGTTGGCAGGTAGTGCTCAGGGTTTCATCCAGACAGTCAGCGGTCTCTTCTGCAACTACAGTGGCATCGAATTCTTCACATGAGCCACCCATCCTCGTTTTGTTAAGTAACGACATATTGAGCGTAGATTGATCAAACACATCGGGAACGCCTGGATCGAAATATTACGTTTAGCAAGCGTGGATTAAGTGGCTACCTTTTCCAGGCTTCTGAATGTTTGGCAGCGGTTCGGGAGGAGGTGGTGCTTGGGTGTCTAGCCCACCGTACTTTTCGAGAATCTCTTTGGCGACATTGTAGGTTTCCGTTTCCCGAACATTGTCAAGTAGTGTCTTCTTCTGCTCATTCAGATCATCTAACACGACCTGTCTCCGCCCGATGCGCCAACCATAGTACTTGCTGATCGGACGCTTACCGAACAAGCAGAGGAGATAGGTTAGTAGAATAGGTATTAACAAGTATGCGATGAGCCAGTATCCAGAAACTGGCACATAGGCATACGAAATAGAGGCACAACATGTAGAAATAAAAAAAGCTATGTAGGAAAATAGTTTCTGGGAGTACATATCTCGGCGAGTCAACTGATCTATGTGCTTTTCTATGCCGATGATCTGGCTAGAAAGCTCCTCGAGTTTTTCGGCGGTTGTATTCCGCTTACGGGAGAATAGAGAACCCATGATGATGTTGAAGGGCCCTGGAATTTCTTTTTTTAAGAAATTTAGGATTAAAGTCTGAAAGCTAATCTTCACTCGGATCACGCCTGGGAAAACATAGTACAAGACAACAGAACGAAAACCTGAACAACTGCTCCCATCAAGAAAGCACCCACAATACGACTAGAGTCACGTTCGCGAATTATGAAATAATATATACTTGTAAGACCCGGACCCAGATCAGCGATCTCATTTTTATAATTCCTAGGCGACTCAACGCGATTTGCAAAACACTAAGATGACGTTCTTACAAGGGCGAGGAGGAACTGACAAGAGGAGTCGAGTTGAAATCAATCAACCTCGCTGGCCATCGTCCAGTTGGAACCGCACAATGTGCGAAGGAGAAACCGAAGACGCGTTATCGTGGCAGAAGCACTGCTAATGGTTTTCTCTGCAACAGTTTACAGTAGCTTCAAAACAGGAATGCCCCTTTTCCGCATTATTGAGTCATATATGTCATGTGGAAAGTGGCTTTCCTCAAGCATATGTGATACGCGGTTTCCGAACACGTCTCGCATCGCAACGACTTCCTCACCTGGACCAATTGAATCGTTTCGTGTGCAATTCACCGTCTTCCTCTCCGAGCCCCGATTCGGCGACGTCGTCCGTTTTTTGGAAACAAGTAAAAAGCGTCAATATGCATTAGAGCGTGTGGTCCTACCTCGACATCCCTGACACGCGATGAAACAATGCTATGACCTTATGCTGTTGTTGTTGTGTTCAAGCTTGACGGTTTCGTTTTCACGCGCTTCTTGCTGTCTCTTCAGGAGAGTCGTAACCATGAATTCGTTAATTCCACGTTTGATTTCCATGAAGCTGACCCATGATACTCTACTTGCTAGCCAGCAGGCAGTCTTGCGGGCGCCCGTGAAGACCGTGTTGCAAAAGCCCTTCCAGCTGCCTCTTGGATTAGCCAAGGTGAGTTGCTAGATGTCAAACTATTTAGTGTGGAAGGTTGTTTTAGATGTTCGCTGTTGGCGGGGCGTCATTATACATCGGTGGAATGTTAGCCAAGCATGGCGCATCATTTCTCGAGGAGAACGAAATCTTTGTTCCCTCAGATGAAGACGATGACGACTAGCACATTTATGTATCACACCTAAACGAAGTATTTTGCCATGCGAGTGTTGTAGTGTTTTTTTGGTTTATGTGTACATTTTCGTAAATTTTCCGAGTGCTAGTCTTTCAGCGAATAAAGAGATTTATTTTTGTTACTTTGAAATTGAGATTTGATGTATTGGTAATCGGATGCATTGGTCATTGAAACCATTTCCATATTTACATGACTTTTTTCAAGTTACAGCTGTGGCGCATATATCTATGTGTGCGGTCCCGAGAAGAACATAAGCGCGCGTAATTAAAATAATATCATTGCTTGATAATGGTGAAAATTAGATTAGTCGCGTGTCAAGTTCCATTGACTATATTCGTGCGATTCGTGCTAATTCAACCGTTATGCTGCCCATGCGGTGCCTATATTCCGATGTAATTATTCCTTAATTTCAGATGGCACCAGACGCTGTCAAGGAATCAGCTGCAGACGCTCTGGGTTATTTGCGAACCATAGGTCGCAAACCAATGTCCGTCCAACTCGGAATCGGCGGTGGAGCTGGAGTCGTCACTGGATACATTTTCGGAAAATCGAGTCGAGTAGTTGCCGGTACCCTCGGTTGCAGTATGATTGTGTTTCAATTCTGCAATTACCGCGGATACATCCACATCAATCGAAACGAATTTGAGAAAGACATGCGCGACATGCGTAAATCACTAGAACAGCAGCTCGGAGTTAACAAGTCGAAACTACCCAATGGCAAGGACGTTGACAAATTTTTGACGTCGAATAAGTATCTTTTGGGTGGATTCGTTGCTGGATGTCTGCTTGGTTACGCTTTTTCTTAATCTTATATTAATCGTTGTTGTGAATCGATGTTTGTAATTGATCTTTAGTGAACTCCTATAAATTTGGACCGACAAGTGTTGATGTGTGAATTTTCGAAAGGTGCATGTTCAATAAACGATAAAGTGCTCAATGGATGGGATGCTCAATGTTCTTTGATCAAATGCGATCGAATGATCAGCAAAGGAGAGTGGCGTTGCGGCATCATTCGAGCTACTCTGGTTCCCGTTTGGATCACATCACTTCAGCAATATAATACCTAACCTTTTTTGTTAGTTACACTTCATAACTTGTATATTATTTCTGTTAACTAACGTGAAAGTTTTCCCTGTGCTTTGCCTCGTGTTATAGTTGTGTAAAGGCGGACGAACCCCGCGTACGTGCAGAAACGCTCTTTGCCGCATACAAAGATCGAGCAAACCCGTGCGGCGTTTGGGCGTACTGCACGTTGTGCGGCGTTGAGGTGGCATTGCTTGCCAGTGTTGTCAATACTGCTTGCTGCTATATACATGGTGCACCGTCTTTGATCGCTATCACTTTTTTATTGTTTTCCATACGTGCTCTTCTTTCGGGGTGTCGTGTTTCTGCTTCTTGGTATCTTCAGTAGCCGAATAATTTTTCAAATTGATTATAGGAAATCACCATGTCAAAGTCCGAGTACGGAATCGAGACCGATGCTATGACCTTGCAGCGCTTTGTGCTTCACGAACAGCGCAAGCATCCCACGGCTACCGGTGATCTTACGCACCTGTTAACGTCTCTTTTGACTGCTTTCAAGGCGATCTCTTCAGCCGTGCGTAAAGCCGGACTTGCGCAGCTTTATGGAATTGCTGGTATATAATTGTTTCCCAGTTGATTTCTGATTCCATTGATGTTTCAGGAAGCACCAATGTGCAAGGCGAAGAAGTCAAGAAACTCGACGTCCTCAGTAATGAGCTCATGATCAACATGCTGAAGTCTTCGTACACCACGTGTTTGTTGGTTTCTGAAGAAAACGACAGCGTTATCGAAGTGGAAGTCCCGAAGCAAGGGAAATACATTGTGACTTTTGATCCCCTTGATGGGTCTTCAAACATTGACTGCCTTGTCTCCATTGGAACGATCTTCGGCATTTACAAGAAGGTTACTGATGGTGAACCCAACGAGAAAGATGCTCTTCAGCCTGGCCGTGAAATGATTGCCGCCGGATATGTTTTGTACGGGTCCGCAACCATGGTCGTCCTGTCTGCCGGCGACAATGTCAACGGTTTCATGCTTGATCCTGTAAGGTCTTATTTAGGTTGCTTATGTTTTTATTCTTTTTTTAGAGTGTGGGTGAATTCATTTTGACCCATCCTAACATGCGATGCCCTTCCAAGGGGAAAATCTACAGCATCAATGAAGGATACGCTGCCTCTTGGTCCAAGGGTGTTGCCGAATACGTCAACAGTCGCAAGCATCCTGCTGAAGGGAAAAAGGTCATGGCTCAGCGCTATGTGGGTTCGATGGTTGCCGACGTTCACCGCACTTTGTTGAACGGTGGAATCTTTATGTACCCGGCTACCAAGGATGCTCCCAACGGAAAGGTGAGAGGAAAATGCAATGCTCGATTTCTAATGATTTCTTGTAGCTGCGACTTCTTTACGAGTGCAATCCTATGGCATTCATCATGGAAAAAGCTGGTGGTCTGGCAACCACCGGTAAGGGCCGCATTCTGGACGTACAACCCACCAAGATCCACGACCGTGCCCCGATCTTCCTAGGATCAAAGGACGACGTAGAGGAACTTCTCTCTTTCATGCAAAAGTATGACAACTAAGGCTCCTGTCCATATTTAATGTTTGCCGATTGTTTCATGCCATCTTTTAAACCTTATTGTCGTTGAATAAACATATGAATCACTTTTTAGCTTTGGTGGATATTACGTGATACACATATTTGTGGAGTTATTATACACACAGATCCACTATGTCTGAGGAAGTTTGTGCGTCGCGTTCTAATGTACAACGGATTTAGGAAACTAACCGGGGCGAGAAAAGAACACGGTTGTCTAGATTAAAAAATTGCTTTTGATCGATAGGATCAGATGATCGCCACATACCATGAGTTGATTCCGGTTATTTTTATCCACCCAAGCCTGTTCGAGAGCTCACACAGCAGGTTAAAAGTCTAGTCAAAAGTCTAGTCACACAGCAGTCAATTGAACTTATGTTAGCTTCAAGGAAAGGACTGAGAATGTTTAACTTGAGAATGTTGGGCTTGGACAAACCATTTCGTGAGGAAACGTGAAAATCTCCACAGCTGCTTCATCCTGTAATCATAGACAGTCATATTTTTCTGGCTGACAGTATTGATGATTTAACTTCCATGGCAAGGATTGCGGTGGGATGACTTCCAAATGTTCTCTTTGTTGAGGTCCTCGCGCTTGTATCATGGCCAAACACAATTAAAACGCGGGAGTCGGCGTCTTACGCGCAGCCTTGATTTGGATCGGGACTCCTATTAGCCAATTTACTTTTGCTTCAGGCGTGCAGGTGATTCAAAATGGAGACAAACTATAGTCCATCCACGGATTACTTTCCGACTTTATTTTCGCGCCAAAATGAGCC